>CP139508.1:447323618-447923618 GCA_021014915.2 Artemisia tridentata subsp. tridentata
GATATGCGATACCTTGCAAGGTGTTCATTGTGTTTTTATTTGCTTCCATTAAGCAATGGCCGTTGCAGGTTTCTTGAAGTTATAATAACACTGTAGTGCAAAAAATTAGAGTTATAAGTTACTTTTTGCAGCAAGTTAATATTGATGAGAGAATGTCATTCACGGAATCATGGTGTAACAAAATGGGTGTAGAGATAAGAGTTGTCAAGAAGAATGGACCTTGGACTCTAATGCAACTTTATTTGATACTCGGTACACCTATAGATGTACCACGAGAAAATTACAAACTAATGTATGCGGATCATAACTTGAAGGTTAGCAACGAATTTTTTTCAGTAAGTGATTTATACAAATTTTGAACTTGGGCTTGGTTTACCACAAAATCTCTATATACCTCATTTTACTCATCTTTAGTTTCACTAAGTTGAAAGCCAAATAAGACAAAATGTGTTTTTGAGATATAAAGACAAACCAATACCTAAGAGCCAAACAAAAGGCATTGACCAAGTAGAGGTATCGCTCCACATTAAAGAGCAATTTCAATGAAACCAAACTCGAATCTTTGACAATAACTGTCTTAATTCATGTAAACATACACCTTTATTGAATCCACGTCTTTTCCCCTAGATTAAATAAACTAATGATCAGGAGTATACAAATGGCGCACGGCAACCAAAGGCAAAATTTCTGGAGGATATATATACATACAATATCTGATAATATTTGGAGACCCAAAATAAGAAATTGTTTATATTTTGGCCCTCCTTTTAATCAATGATGTTGATATAAATAATGCCTAAAAACATTATTAATACTTATTCATGTCTCTATGTTTTGATAATCACAAAATGTAAACTCATTAAACATAAACTTATCAAATGAACATGTATTTAGTTGTAAATATTCATTTCTACTACTCAATCACTTAAGGTATGAATAAACAAATGCTTAATGCATTATATGATCAAAGGAATTTTTTCTTAATCTCTAAACTTTTTATAAAATGTCAAAAACATTTTATATATTTTTGAAAAACATTTTTGGTATTAAATAAATATGTTTAATCTACTATAAATATATGAATTCAAATTTTCAACCAAAAATGGCAAAAATGTCCCAGAAAAACTTTCCCCACAAAAGGACAAAACTGGGCAACGTTCAGCAGGGGCGGCCCCCTTAATTCATAAAGGCGGCCCCCTTAAAATTAAGGGGACCGGCCCCCTATTTAAGGGGACCGCCCCGCTCCAGTAGCTTCCCAGTTTTTGCCTATAAATACTGGTTTATCTCTGGACATTTTCCTCACCTTTTGCACCTCAAACTTTCTGTTCTAAATCTCCCCTTGTATCTCTAAATCCTTTCCAAAACCTTTGATCATACATTCTTAAGCATTGGTTTCCAAGTGATCCAAGCTTCCACCATCCAAGTGCAAAAGAAGAATACTTCTATCAATCAAGACTAGAAGTATTACAACTTAGTAGCATCTTGTTACTCAAGTTATTTGTTAAATATACCTTGTAAATCATTCATTCATTTGTGTAAAGTGTGTATATAAAGTGTAAACATAAGTGATTAGGCTAGAGTAGTGTGTAAGTGGTGAAGAAAGTGGATAAGTAGTTGTGGTGTAAAGAAGTAGAGTAGAAGTCTTGTAAAGTTGTGAAGGCGTAGCAAAGAAGTAGTAAATCCATTGTGAAGGCATAGCATAGAAGTTGTGAAGCCGTAGGGTAGAAGTCGTGAAGCCATAGCATAGAAGTTGTGAAGGCGTAGCAAAGAAGTAGTAAAGCCGTTGTGAAGCCGTAGCATAGAAGTCGTGAAGCCGTAGGGTAGAAGTCGTGAAGCCGTAGCATAGAAGTCGTGAAGCCGTAGGGTAGAAGTTGTGAAGCAGTCGTGTAGAAGTCGTGAAGTCCTAGTATTGAAGTCGTGAAGCCATTGTGAATAAGTTGTGAAGAAGTTGTGTTGTGAAGTTGTGAGATTGGTTCTATCTACGATTAGAACCCGACATTTAGCTTTGTGTCGTTAAGCCGGTGTAAGCCAAAGTCGTGTAAGGTTTTCTCCGCCATAAGGGAGCTTATTGAAGTTGTGAAGAAAACTCTCGAGCTTGGTGCTCGGGGAGTGGAGTAGGGCAAGGAAGGTGTCCTTGTAGCCGAACCACTATAAATCTCTCGTGTCTCGGTTAGATCTTTCCATCTCTTACTTATACCTTTATTTATATCGTCATTACATTCATACATATAGACATATATAACTATTAGCATTAGTTAGAAGTTGATTTCACATAAAGATCAATTTAAAACTCCATTCATAAAAGTAAGACTTTTATAACAAATCCAAAAGGGTACACATACAATCAACATTATTGTTCAAGTATTATCTTTCGCATATACTTGAATCTAAGATTTTAAAAGTAACAAAAGTTTTCATAATAAAATTAAAAAGACATAAAACTATTCAACCCCCCCCCTTCTAGTTTTCCACAAATGATGCATATAATAAAAGTAGCTAATTCTTGTTTAGCAATATGTAAATCAACCTGCACTTTGCTTTTTTCTTAGTAAGAAATTAACACAAACTTCAAATTTCGACTTCCTTTTTTATATTGAAAGTTTACTATGTCTTAACAATACTAATAGGGACCTAACAAAAACTAACAATTTTAACATAAATCATATGTTAGTTAGAACCTGTGTAAACTGATAATGAGATAAACACATCAATGTAGTGCCAAATACTTCTCAAAATCTGACCCCTTGACTCCAAGTTGTTATACGTTAAAGTCACACACCAATCTTATTCTATTATGTTCAATAATAAAAAATACTTTATCATCAACATCGGGTTCATTCTTTTGATGACTTTCCCTATCCTTGTATGATTATGCTCACCTAAAACGGATACCTAGGCATGGTCAACACGAATAACTTGGATCAATAATAGTAGTACTTACAATAACACCTCTGTAAGAGGAAACCTTAGATGATGACAACTACCCAAATTGATAATGCCTACTTCCAAAAATTGCACCGCATCCATGGGCAGGGCCGAGACAACTCGACTTCAAACTAACCCATCACTTTAAGACTAAGCTTATAATTAGTGTGAATTACTACATAAACACCTATGTAGCTACTTGATCATGAATTTTATTTATAAGGTGGACTCAATCTATTTAAGCGAGTCACTTTATTTTGCATACTCTTATTTTGGTGCTTACCAAAAGACAAATCCCCACTATACATTGTTAATACAAATATCGTCCTAAAAACGCTATTTATATTTTATGATCTTTGCTATATTTTGTTAATGACAATTATAAACTTTATCTTTAGCAAAGCATAAATATAAGTTAAAGTCTTTTACATTTATAGTAACAAGCTTTTAAAAACTCATTTACATGCTACATTCATCACTAGAATATACATAGGACATACATATATACATTTACATGTTTACATTTTTATTCTAAAAATGGAAATATGTATATGACATCATTGCATACATCATTTGGATATCTTTAGGATATCTTGAAGATTTAGAAAATATCATGGAAAGATCTTCAAGCAAAGAATTGGATTTGGTAATATCTTAGCAAGATTTGGAAAGATTTTGAAAGATATTCTGTCAGGCTCTGGCGGAACCAAATCCCATAAGGGACGGACCCCTGGATTTGGATCCGCCAAATCCGTGGGTTGTTTGGGCAGTTTGCCTATAAATAGCAAGCTACTCATTCATGTTCACTCATCACTCATAAGCATAAAACATTAGCATACATTCATTCTTTCATTACTAACCCATTCATTCATTCATTTCATTTGTAGTGATCTTTCTTTGTAGCAAAGAGATCAAAGCATCACAAGCTTCAACATACCGTTGCAAGACTTGTTAGAGTAGTTACTGTGTGATTTAGTTGTAGTTCACACATCATTGTTATACCAAACATTCAGTAGTGATCGGTTAGTATTTTAGTCCTTAAAATACATAGAGTGTCGGGAGTGGTTGTGCCCTTGCAAAAGAACTCGGTATCTAGCTTAGTACCAGAAAAAGTGTAAGCGACGTCAGGTTGGTTCTACCTCGAACTAGAACTCGGTATTTAGCTTTGTACCGGATAAAGTGTAAGCGACGTGTATAAAGGTTTTCTCCGCCGAGAAGGGAGCTTGTTTCTTAGTGAAGAAAAACTCTCGAGTTAGAGGCTCGAGGAGTGGAGTAGGGCAAGGAAAAGAGTCCTTGTAGACCGAACCACTATAAACATCCGTGTTGTGGTTTGATTGTGTTTTTCCTTACTTGCTTTATTTATATTGTTTGATTATTTGCATTAAGTTGAAATCACGTTAAGTATTCAAAGCGAATTAATTTTAAAAATGGTAAAAACTATTCAACCCCCTTCTAGTTTTCCACAATTGGCATCAGGAGCTACGTTACTCAAGATCTTTAAAATATATTGTATTTTAAAACTTGAAACGATCCATGGATTTTGAAAATTTCAAAGAAGGGCAATCTATGCAAAGACCACCACTATTTGAACCAAATAGTTTTATATATTGGAAAAACCGCTTTGAAACTTATGTGAAGTCAAAGGATATAGATCTATGGTACATTATTGTAGAAGGTGACCATAAACCCATAATTAAGGATATATCAAGCGGTCGGGATGAGGATATTTCTCTTACTCGTCACAGTGATGAGCAAAAGAAATTAATTGCCAAAAATAATGAAGCTAAAATGATGCTTTATAATGCTTTACCTAGGAAAGAATATGAAAGAGTATTTATGTGTAAAACCGCTAAAGATATTTGACAATCCTTAATTATCACTCATCAAGGGAACTCACAAGTAAAAGATAACAAAATTGATCTTCTTGCTCAACAATATGAACAATTTGTTATCCCTGAAGATGAGACCATTGATAGTGCATTTGCTAGGTTTAATACTATTATTACTTCTCTTAAAGCACTTGACGATTCTTTTTCTAGTAAGAACTTTGTCAGGAAATTTTTTAGAGCACTTCATCCGAAGTGGAGAGCAAAGGTGACGGCCATTGAAGAATCCAAGGATCTTTCAAGCATGCCACTTGACGAGCTCATAGGAAATCTCAAAGTTCATGAGATGGTGATGGAAAAGGATTCAAAGATAGTCAAAGGCAAAAAGGAAAATATCAAGTCCATTGCCTTAAAAGCTAGGGTAGAGTCAAGTGATGATGAAGAGTCTAGTTCAGGTAGCGAAGACGAAGAGTATGCCATGGCCGTAAGAGATTTTAAGAAGTTCTTCAGAAGACAAGGAAAGTTTGTTAGACAACCTCGAGAAGAAAAGAAATCCTTCCGGAAAGACCGTGGATGATAAGAAAGGAAAAGTGGATAGGAAGTGTTTTAGGTGCAGGGATACTAGTCATCTAATAGGAGATTGCCCAAAGCCACCCAAGAACAAAACTCAAAGAGCCTTTGTTAGTGGTGCTTGGAGTGACAGTGAAGATGATGATGAAGAGCCCAAGAATGACGAAATTGCTCTTATGGCTCATGACTCTAATGAGGTACAATCTGACTCATCTTACTCCTCTATTGATGATGACACCTTAGAAATAGAATATAACAAACTATGTGAAATTACCCTAAAAATCATAAACAAAAATAAGTTCTTAAAAACCAAAAAGGAATTTTTAGAAAACGAAGTTTATTGGTTAAAAGAAAAAGCTTTACGATTAGAAAAGGGTAAAGCCATTAAAGAAACATGTGTTTCATGTTAAGAACTTAAACTAGAATTAGAAACACTTAAGACCACACAGGAAGAACTTATCAAACAAAACTCTAAATTTAAAAGGTTTGATAAAAATATCAGTTGTGTAGATGAGATAATGAAAGTTCAAAAGTTACCTCATGATAAAACTGGATTAGGCTTTATGAAACTAGGAGACTTAAGTAGCTTTAAGAAACAAACAATGAAAGTACAAGAAACTGTTCCAACAAGTTTAGACACCCACGGATCCCACGGAACCAAAAATTTGGTTCCGCCAGTAGTGGAAATTGGTTCCGCGGGTACTGTTGCTGAACAGAAGGATTGCACTTCGGCTCGTACTGAATTTGTTAAGGTCACAAGAAAACCTAGCACTAGTTCAAATGTTAACAAACAAAAACCAGCAGTTACTATAGGAATAGGACAAGTTAAAAATAAGTTTAGGACTAAAACAGTTCAACAAAGACCTAGGACGACTATTCCCAAACACCCCTTTCCATAGAGTAATTACAACTCACAGCATCATTATCAAAATAGTTGGAATCCAAAGTTACCTAGAAGTTATCAAGGTCCCAACTACATGCCATGGAACCCATATCCACCATTTCCATACATGAGTCAAGATAATGGAATGTTTAACCCAAATGGACCTATGAGATATTGGGGACCAAACGATTGAGTTTTTCTTTAACTTAGGTATGCTTGAAAGTCGGGTTAGAATCGGACGAGTGGATAAAAGATAGCGGGTGTTCAAGGCACATGACGGGAAACAAAAGCCTTTTCTCAACCTACCAAGTGTACGACGGAGGTAATGTTACGTTTGGTAGCAAGCTTAAAAGTAAAATCATCGGAAAATGTACAATCTCTCATGACTCTCTCACTATTGATGATGTTGGTCATGTAGATAACTTAGGTTTTAACTTGCTTAGTATTAGTCAACTATGCCGTAAAAAGTATGACGTCCTTTTCAGTGAAAACGAAAGTAAGATACTTAAAAATGGTATAACCGTAGGAAAAGGTGTTTTGAAGAATAACGTATACGTTATGAAATTAGACAAAACATCTAAAGACAAACTTTGTCTCACCTCCTTAGACGACAACTCAACTATGTGGCATAGACGCTTAGGCCACACCAATATGAGACTCATCCAATCTCTATCATCTAAGGAACTCGTTAGGAACCTACCCAAGTTGAAATACGACCAACACTTTTGTGATACTTGCAAAATTGGGAAACAAGTTCATAATAGCCATAAGGCTAAAAACATGGTGTCCACATCTAAGTGTTTAGAACTATTACATATGGATTTGTTTGGTCCATCCGCTATACAAAGTTATGGAGGAAACTTCTACACTTTGGTAATAGTAGATGATTATTCTAGGTATACTTGGACTAAGTTTTTGAAAACTAAAAATGAAGCATTTGATAAATTTGAAATTCTAAGTAAGAAAATTCAAAATCAAATAAGAAATAGCATTGTGTCAATTAGAACCGACCATGTTCGTGAATTTGATAACGAAACTCAATTTGGAGCTTTTTGTGATGCTAATGGCATAACACATAATTTCTCGGCTCCTCGAACTCCTCAATCAAACGGTTGTAGTAGAACGTAAGAATATAAAACTTCAAGAAATGAGTCGAACAATGCTAAATGAACAAAATATACCACAAAAGTTTTGGTGTAACGCCGTTGACACATCCACATACATCTTAAATAGAGTCCTAATAAGACCATTTTTGAATAAAACACCATACGAACTTTATAGAGGCAAAAAGCCTACTTTAGGATATTTTAGAGTTTTTGGAAGCAAGTGCTTCATTTTAAACACTAAGGATTATCTCACCAAGTTTGACCCAAAGTCTTATGAAGGTGTGTTCCTTGGATACTCACAAAATAGTAAAGCCTACATAGTCTTGAACAAAGAAACCTCAAGAGTCGAGGAATCGTTGAATGTAACATTCGAAGAAAGTCCACCTCCCTCTAAGACATCACCTTTGGTAGATGATGACTTAGTTGAAAGTCAAATGGTTGAAAACCAAGAAAATCTAGATAATGATAAAGAAGATGAACCTTTAAATAAGGAAATAGTCAATATCAAAGAATCTAGAAGTCATCCATTAGATAACGTCATAGGAGAAATTAATGAAAGAACCTTAAGATCAAAAGTTCAAAATCAAAGTAATTTCTTTTGTTTCATTTCAACAATTGAGCCCAAAAATATAAATGAGGCCATAAAAGATGAATCTTGGGTCATAGCGATGCAAGAAGAATTAAACCAATTTGTTAGAAATGATGTTTGGACATTAGTCCCTCAACCTAAATGTCAAACCATAATTGGAACAAAATGGGTATTTAGAAATAAAATGGATGAAAATGGCATAGTGTCTAGAAACAAAGCTAGGCTAGTAGCTCAAGGCTACAATCAACAAGAAGGTATAGACTACGACGAAACATTTGCACCGGTAACTAGGCTCGAGTCAATTAGAATATTACTTGCATATGCATGTGTACATGACTTTAAACTATTCCAAATGGTTGTTAAAAGTGCATTTCTTAATGGTTTTATCAATGAGGAAGTGTATGTCTCACAACCTCCCGGCTTTGCCGATTTTGAAAAATCAAATCATGTCTACAAACTTAAAAAAGCTTTATACGGACTTAAGCAAGCACCAAAAGCTTGGTATGATCGACTTAAGACTTTCCTAGTTGAACATAAGTATACCATGGGCCTAGTAGACAACACTCTTTTCACTAACAAAAAGGGATCACATATAATCATAGTTCAAATATATGTGGATGACATCATATTCGGATCAACTTGTCAAGAGTTATGCGATGATTTCTCAAAAATCATGCATGACGAGTTTGAAATGAGTATGATGGGAGAACTAAACTTTTTCTTAGGACTCCAAATAAAACAATTAGAATATGGGATATTCTTCAACCAATCTAAGTACATCAAAGATATGCTTAAGAAATTTGGTCTTGAAGATTCCAAACCCATGAAAACACCCATGTCTTCCGAAACCAAACTCACTAAGGATGACGAAAGTGAATCCATAGATAGCACTAAATATAGAGGAATGATTGGTAGTTTACTCTATCTCACGGCTAGTAGACCGGACATTATGTTTAGTGTTTGTCTATGTGCACGCTTTAAAGAAGATCCTAAAACATCCCATCTTGAAGCCGTCAAACGAATATTTAGATACATTAAAGGTACTACACATTTAGGATTATGGTATCCCAATGGAACGGGTGTCGAAACCATAGTGTATGCCGACTCAGACCATGCCGGTGACTATGTCGATAGAAAAAGTACAAGTGGTATTTGTACTTTTGTTGGACATTGTCTCACCTCATGGTTTGATAAGAAACAAACGGCCCTAGCAATATCAACAACTGAAGCCGAGTACGTGTCAGCAGGAAAAGCTTGCCAACAAGCTCTCTGTATGAAACAAGCTCTCGTCGACTATGGAATTCAACTCAACGACGTTCCTATCTTTTACGACAACAAAGGAGCTATCGACCTTAGCAAGAATCCAGTTCAACACGCTAGAACTAAACACATAAAAATTCGTCACCACTTTCTTCGCGACAATGTTCAAAAAGGAAACGTCCAATCGAGAAAGTATCCTCAGAGGACAACATTGCCGATATTCTCACAAAACCTCTTAAGAGACAGCCATTTAATCTTCTTAGACTTGGTTTAGGATTAATGGAACCTAATGTGTAGCAAGGTTGTAAAAATCTGTTATCGGTATGTTATCGGTATGTTATCGGTCGACCCCCTATAAGCGATTAATCGGACTTATCGGCGATTAATCGGTGATTTATAGGAGACTATAAATATTAAAATAAATTATTTAAAAAATAATATTAATAACATATATTCATTCATATAAAGTTATAAACTGATAAATTATCATACATTCATACATATAAACTGATAAATTATCAGAAATATAAACTAAACTTAGAAATATAAACTAATTACTAGTAGTAATTAAACATTTATACTTTATTGTAAGGTGTGAAGCCTTTATTGTAAAGTGTGAAATACTTTATTGTAAAGTGTGAAGCTAGGAGGTACCAGACTTATTATAAATATGAAATACTTTATTGTAAAGTGTGAAGCTAGGACAACTGGTACCATACTTATTATAATTAAACATTTATACTTTATTGGTGAGAGAGATGAGCTTTTCACTTTTTTGACCTAAAAATTATGTCCTAAAATCCTTTCCCGCTCAGCCATTTAGTAAAAAAAAAAAAAAAAAAAAGTCCGCTAGCCTTTTAGCAAAAAAAAAAAAAAAAAAAAAAAAAAAAAAAAAAAAAAAAAAATTAAAAAAGTCAACTTTTAGGTTGACCGAAAAGTCCCGATATTGACCGATTTTTGACCAGGCGATTAATTGAGCCTATAACAAACTTTTCATTACAGTCAAATCCCTATAAGCGATTAATCACCGATTTTAAGGCCTATAAGTCCGATTTTTACAACACTGATGTGTAGATAAAAACCTTAGCTTGAACCTTAGATTAACCAAACACCAAAAATCAAATCTGATCCCGCGGAACCAAACGACAACAAGGACGGAACCCTGATTTTGGTTCCGCCCTATCCGCGGGTCTCCGAGTCAGTTTTTATTATATTAAACAAACACTCCTGTACTGTGTATCACATTCCCCAAAAACATACAAGCAACACCAACTCGACCCATAGCAAACCAAACTCTGAACTTAGGCATTCTACCACAACCAATTTGTACTTTAATCCTCTCTGTAAGTATCATAACTATATCTACATTCCTGATCCGAGTCTAGGATTTCTATTTCTTGCACAAAATCAAAACTTGGGGTTTATGCATATTTTTGTAAAATCATGAAGCATATTCACTGAATTACATAACAAATCATGTTTTCCATAGTTAGGAATTGTATCTTATAAGGCATTATCATAATTCACCAAAAACCCCATGTCAAATCCTTGTAAAAATCTTCTCACGATTAGGAAAAACGGTTTTTGCACATTGTTCATACAAATAAAAACGTTATGTTTTAAACATCATTTGCATAATGTCTCTTGAATGCTAAAGGGAATACATAACTAATATGTATTTTTGGGTACATTCAATCGAAGCTACATTGAATTAGGAGCGTTTGGGTTATCTCTCGTTTTGTTACAAAATTTGCAAAACAAAATTTTCATGCATTAAAAGGTGTAACACCCCAACCCGACAAGGGTAAAGGTGTCACAAGTACATGGTTTCATATCAGATACAAGCATTCAAGAAATAAAATAGTGGAAGCCTTAACATTAAAATCCAAAGGAAAATAAGTCAACACGACTTATATCAAGTGCAAGACAGAAATAACGAAGTACAAAACAGAATCCAAATTGCCCAAACAATGGCATAACAGAAACAATATCCAAATGGTCACACTAGAATGACAAGGTCTAAACTTCACACAAGTTGCTCTCATCCCAAGTTAAACCCAGCTCCTAGCTTAAATGTACCTGCCGCAGGAAAAGAAATGCGGCTGAGCTACGAGAGCTCAGTGAACAAATATAACAGAAAACAAGCAAAAATACAGGATAATGAATAAGTAAAGGAATACAAACCGGTCAGAGTCAATGTACAAGTATAATGTAACAGTAATGAGAAGCAAGTGATATCAAGGTCATGTGAATATGTCAAGGTTAAGGAAAGTAATACAGGTAAGTGTAAGGGTAACAGAAATCCACTACGAGCCCAGAAACAAATATCACATCAAGTCCAGTAATCAGGGTGTACGGAGGGGAGACCTCGGTACCAAATACAGGGTGAGGGGCTACCTCTCAGGGGTGGAGTCGCGGGCTCCCAGGATGTGAAAGACGTGCATCGCACACACCATCAGTCACCAGGTATAACAAGTAAACAAATCAGGTCAAGTCTAGGATGCATCCATACGCCCCAGGTGGCCAGAGTCTACCAATACACGCCATATAATCAAGTCAGGGACGGGATAGGACATCTCTCTCCTACCCTAGAGTCAAGTCACTGGTGCATCAATGACAAGGACATGAACACCTCATGCCTGGTGGGTGGCTCGTAATATCAAACTGTGGGTCAAGGTCAAGTATCAAGTGTCAAGTGGCAGGTGCCAAGTATCAAGTATCAAGCAGTTCAGGATCAAGTTTCACATCAGGGTTCAAGTCAGGAGATCAAGACAAAGGTTTAAGCAAAGGTTCACATCAGAAGGTTCAATATCAGGTAGGTCAATATCAGGAAGGTCAATATCAGGAAGGTCAATCTCAGTTTGTTCAAAGGTTCATAATAAAAGCTCACTTTAACAGTTTATATTAAAAGTCCATATCATAGGTGTTAAAATAATTCTTAAGTACTGGTTCCATAAAAGTAATCTTTAAACGGTTTTCAATAAGAAGGTCCTTTAAAAATGATTTCTGTAAAGATAGTCTTACAAATAGTTTCTTAAAACATTTTCATAATTAATTAAAAAGGTTTTCTCATCCAGTTATAATATCAAGTGTATCAAGGTTCAGGTCAAGGTTCATGGCAGGGTTCATATCAAGGTTCATGGCAAGGTTCAGAACAAGGTATAAATCAAAGATCAAGGCAAGGGTTCAAACAAGGGTCCAAGAGTAAGTACACAGATCAAGGTTCACAATACAAGGGATACATAGCAATGGTTCAGGAAATCTTAAACGAATCTAATAAATCAAGAGAACGAAGGCCCCTTACTGAAAAGGGCAGAATATCCGTACCTTATTCAAATGCAAGCAAGAATACAAGAGTAGCAAAGACTGACAGGGATCAGATCACTCCCTCCTCGAACCTAAAGGAGTAAAAGACAGAATTACCAAAGGGGTTCAAGTTCAACTTACAATTTTAGTTCATCTTTACATTTTAAGAAACTTTCCAGATTTAGTAACTTTCTATTTTTAGCAGGTTTCCAGAATTAGTAAGTTTCCATACTTAGCAAGATTCGAGTGATATAATTCAAGTTAAGTCTTTAATTAGCGTATTATGTAAGTCATGTTCATTTTGACAAGTTATACAAGTTCAGGGTTAATTATGACAAGTTTCATAGTTCAGGGTTATAATTGTAAATCATCAAAGTTAAAGGTATAACATGAAAATACTTCAAGTTACTGATTTAATACTCATTTTATTCAGAATGACACATTTGATCCCTTATGTTTCAATATTTACATTTTACACCCCTTAAATTACATAAGTTACATTTTAAACCTTATGGCATTCATAATTACACATTAAACCCTTAATTTCCCAATTTTACACAATATACACTTATTTTAACATGTTGTACGAATACACCCTCAAATATTCATAATTTACACAACAAGTCCCTCAATTTAATTACTAAACAATTCGAATTATACTTTATTTAATTAACAAAATAAACCTTTTAAATACAAAACTTACACATGAGACCCTCCTTTTATATTTTATTCAAATTATAAATGGTCCAAAATAATATTCTAAAATCAACCCACAAGTTTCACAATTTACAAAACACCCCCTTATAATTTAAAAACCAAACCGTATATAATTTATTTAACCAAACCTTAACCCTAAAAATACCAATCATTCCCCAATCATTCCATCATCATTATATCATCATTAAATAGCCAAAAACAAACCCTAATCCAAACCCTAGCTCGAATCCCATTTTATTTTCTTTTTCTTCTTTATTTTTCTTAAATCCGGTTATATAAACAATTCGAAAATAATTATATTAGGCCTTGAAAAATCGAAAGAACATTTTTCCCAGATTATAATTATTATATAGAACGTAAATAAAATAGATATGAAGCCCAGAAAATTCGTATACAATTATTTAGGATTTATGCACGTTTTTAGGGTTTAATTCACAAATAATTCATAGATCATGCATGGATCGAATTGAGTATTTTATATAATGTTTATATAATGCAAGAAGCATGAGAAAATAACAAATGAATTTTATAGGGCTCGTACGAATTGTTTGGGAGTTTACCTCACGATTTGAATAATTCGACCAAAACTTTTCCCACGCTCGAATCAAGCAAGGCACGACCTCAAAACTATTTTTCATAGATCATATGTGATATAAGGGACATGAGAAAATTGACAAAAGAGTTGTACAAGGATCGGATGAATTTATTTGGAAGCTTACCTCAAAACTAGACCTCGACAAGAAGGTAATTCACACGGATCGAATCAGGCCACGAACACTCCCACACGTATTTTTCTAGCCTTCTATAGATGCCAAGGATCACAGGAAAAATGATCTTGCTGCTCCAGAAATTCGGATGAACACAAGGTGGATTTTTGTTAGGGTTTTTGGATGTTTCGGTATTTTAGAGGAGGAGATAAATGAGGATAATTTTTATAAGGGAAATGCCGAGTCCAAGGGGGAAAAGAGGTGGCATGAATCTCGGCATTAACAAGACTAAATCAAAGATTTGTGATTTGATTTCAATTTACCTTATATAATACATATTTTATAATTAATAAAGAATTTTAAATATAATTCGGCCCTAGCAAATATTTAAGGTGCCAAAATAATATTTTTAATGTGTCACAACATTATTTAGGTGCTTTAATATTATTTTGCTTCATAGATTATTTATTTACAAATATTTGGGACCAAATTGGTACATTATAAGTTTATTAATCAAAGTTTTAGATTGTAGGGGCATTTTGGTCATTTTACCTGTTTTAGATTTTTGGGTTTTACAAAAGGAGTCGAGATAACTACACCTCCAAATTGTCCCCATATAGGCACACACTAGAACTTTATATATGTATTCTCGTTAGTTTTAACTAAACTATGTAATTTTCGTGTCTAGGATAACATCATGCCTCCCGCAACATACTACGACCACAAAGACACCCTTAACTACCTCCCTAAACACCATAAAACCAAAGGACTCTCAAACGAACAAGTTAAGATTTTTAAGGCTTTAGAAAAGAGGTACGTTCACGAGGGTAGGACCATAGATCCCTCCTTTTTAGAAGGAACCAACATCCGACAATAACTAGCCGCCATCAACTTTGATTGTCTTTTGGACATAGACGAACCTATTTGTCCTAGATTTGTGCTAGAATTCTATGCTAGTGTCGTTCTTAGTTCCAATGACTATGGACTCATCTCCATCCATTTCAAGGTCAACCAACACCAATTTAACATCCCTTTGAACCAATTCGCGGAAGTCTTAGGAATTCCGGGTGTAGGCACTTGTCTTTACACCGACAAGTGGTCATTGTCAAGCCTAGATTCTATCATTGATCGTATGCCTCCATACGACACACCATTGACTCCCAAAGAGACTATCCGTGATCATCTCTTTGTCCCTAGGAACACCCACACTAGGACCAACCGACAAGGTCATCAAGTAGATCGAGACCCGCTTGGCATGGAGCTAAACGAGCTTAGGCCCCAATTCAAGAAGTTGGAAGAAATTCTTCGGGCTAACGTTTTATGCACCATAGGAAATAGGGATCATCTCAATGCTAGTCTTTTTTATATGCTCTATTGTGTGTCCACCCATCAACCCTTCAACCTAGCTTACTATGTCGCCAAGAGAATGGCCGACATTCCGATGTTAGGAACCACCGCCATGCCTTACGGGATGCTTCTCACCCGTCTCTATAGAGCTTTTTCACCCATTCCTCCTAACGCTAGAGGTTTCCTCCCAGACTACTCTCTCATTCCCCATACTTTTGTACCCCTAAGTGACAATAGAGTAGCTGTGTCAAAAGGAAAACGCACTCATCCTCCAACCTCATCATCATCATCATCCGTAAGTGAGGATGATGGTCTGCCTAATTCTAGGATTCCTCCTCCGGAATATTTGAGCCAACTTCCACCTATTGAGAACCAATCTAAGGAATTCAAACAAACAAGAGGAATGATGAAGAACATTGGGCGTTGGATAATGAAGCTCAACAAGAAAATCGACAAGCAGTGAGGGAATAGGGAGTGTTTGGTACAAACAATTTAAAACAATGATGTGTTGAATTGTTATGTTTTTAGGATATTATCTTGTTGTTAAACATCTATGTTGACTAACTTAACAATGCAGGACGATAACACTCAATGTTATCAATTTTCCATGTTTAAGCCACTGTTTGGCTTAACTTCTATTAAAGGTAAGTTCAAAATCGTCCATTTGATCTCTATGTTAACATATGTTAGAACCTGTGTTTTTTTCATTAATCAATCACAACTAATTAATTACATATGTTTTAGGATAATTTACGAGATTTGAACGGGTTTAGGACCTTTAGAAATCCGCTCTGTAAACATTTTTCGATCGGCGGATATGGCGGAACTAAAAATTTGGTTCCGTCTGTTCAATTTTTTGGTGCCGCCAAAATATTCCTCACGGATTCCGCGGAACCAAAAACAGGGCTCCGCCTTTGTTATCGTTTGGCTCCGCAGACCAACAGTAACTTTTTTAAATTTCCCGTCTAAATCCCGCACTTTAGATCATTGATTCTTGATTTAGGATTCTTTTACTGATATTTAAGCACATTAGGATCATCTTAGCAAACTTAGAACTATAAGAAACTCATTTCCCACCAAAATTTGAAAATTCAAATTTCCACTCAAGTTACCTTTCTGTAACAAGCAAGGAACCCTCAAATTGGTTCCTTGCAATCCGTGAATCAATCACATCACTAGATTTCCCACTCAACCTTTGCATTTACTGTATATCTTCATACTTTTACTCAACTCCATCTCTATGGATTGACTTAGATGTTGTAACTAACTTACTTTCTTCTTCCAAATCATTAGGAACCAACATTTTTCTATGGATCAACATCACATCCAAACACAACCTTCCATAAACCTTACTGCCTATAAATTAGAAGCTTTAGGATGATTACAATTGACACCTTCACTATCATTTCTACTAGCAATTTCTGCATATATCACCATCACTTCTCTTCTCAAACAATGCCTAAGTCAAACAACTCATCCACAAGCAGACCACACAGAAGGACGGCTCGAATGAGTGTCAGACCTTGTTGTTTCGTGAATCTCAATTCTTCATCAGAAGAATTTTCACCATTGAACATTTCTTCACCCATAGCTAATGAAAACTTCCTCACATTATCAACTCCAACACCACCTCATATCATCATCAACACTCCACCACCAACCATAACTCCAGTGGCTACCACACCACCACCTGCTCCATCTCAACCAACAAGATCACCATCACCTCCTCATTCACCCAAACTTCAACCCATGGAGCTATTTGCTACTCCACCAACCTCACCACACCCATACTTGGAAACTCTTGAAGACCTTCCACCTAGGTCCACAAATCCACCACCATTGCCTTTTGAGGCCCAAGAACCACTCCTCTTCCATCCCATCTATAGGGATATTCACGGTCCTCTTTACCGTGATCAAGCACCACCACAACCGCAACCACAACCTCTTTCACCAACATCCACCCTTAATGCCATTGATGATGGAATGTGGATTAAGCAACCGCAAACCCAAGGCGAGATCAATGAGGAACTAAACCACCTCTACGCCTTCTCCAACATGGTGGATTCCCACCTAGATGAAGCCATGGATTTACAATCCACTCTATTAGCTTCCATCATGTCTCCAACCTACATTCCACCACCTCCACCATCAAACAACCAACCACCACCACCACCAACTAATGAACCAAACCTTCCTCCAAACTTTCCTAGACATGGATGTTCCATGTGTGAGAGGACCGCCCACTTAACTCAACGAACCAACATTTTGGTTCACGAGTTACAAAACGAAATGCGGTTCATTTTGAACCACATCCTAGAGCGCCTAAATGCTCTTTCCCATCCTCCACAATAGATGCTAGGATCTTCTCTATTGTTTTTCTTTTATAGGATTTTTAGGACTTCTATTTTTAGACCTTTTCTATTTTATTTTGTAACACCTTAATTTGTGACTTTGGTCACAAATAATTTTCAATTGAAGGATGTTGTGTTAATGCTTGTGTGTGATCACTTATTGAGCATTATATTTGGTTGGGTTGAATTACTAACATTTGCATTATTAGATGGTTGGTTTGAACTATTGACTTAGTTTGAACAATTATACTTAGTTGACTTTTTAATTCAAACGGGTTGAACTACAATACTTGGTTGAACCTTTTCTCATGCATCATATTACTTGGCTGGATTATCTACAACTAACCTTTGTTTTGTAGCACTTTTCATCCTTGCATCATATACGTTGGTACCCTAGCAACGGGGAGTATTGATCAAGGGGGAGCTAATTATGCACTAACATTTGTTTTGTAGATTTCTCATTTCATGCATCATAAACTTTGCTCTCCAATTAGGGGGAGTATTGTCCAAGGGGGAGCTATTAAGCACTCAAAATCCATGCATCATACTTGGTACTCCAAATTAGGGGGAGTAATCACCAAGGGCCATTCATCGCGTTCCGCTATGCATTTTCTCTTTTTGTTTCGACAAAAAGGGGGAGATTAGATTAAACTCATACATCATACATTTCATACATGTTTTATGCCAAAATTGATTTCAAAACTTGCATAAAACTAGTTTTAATCTATATTTTTAAAAGACTTACACTTTACTTATTCCATTGCTTAAAAATAAACTTTATGTTTTGTCATCAACAAAAAGGGGGAGATTGTTAATACAAATATTGTCCTAAAAACGTTATTTATATTTTACGATCTTTGCTATATTTTGTTAATGACAATTATAAACTTTATCTTTAGCAAAACATAAATATAAGTTAAAGTATTTTACATTTATAGTAACAAGCTTTTAAAAACTCATTTTGTCACAACCCGTAATTTCAGGTCACTTTCCTAACCTCGACAAATCACCATTCATGTCCATCATTCATCATTCATTTCAGCGTAACCGGTTTGGTTTAGCTGCAAAAATTATGCATCATCAGTAGGATCATTGCATACGGACTAATAATAGTCTGCATATCATCATATTTACATTTTCATACTATTCCACTCGTAGGATTATCAAATTAATATTTTTGTTACATTTGACGTTTTACGTATAATTACTTTTAATTAAAACGTTAACGCGCGATCGATAAATGTGACTAACACGTCCGACAATCCCCACGATGGTCCCGATATATTTTTTATACTCATTTTAACATCAAGAAAATTATAAAATTCATTTACCCGGTATTTTGCGAATTTATTTAATTTATATCGTTCATTTAATATAATTACGACGGTTTACGTATAAACTAAACAATAATTACCCGAACACCCAATATTTGTACCCAACATATTTTTGTAATTTTTATGACTTCGTCAAGTCCCGACTAACTCCGTTACATTTTATTTCTAGCAAACACGGTACCCGGTTACACCTAAAACTAACTAAATTAAACACAATTAAACACATGTAATCACCACATGGTTAATTAAAAGAGGCCCCCCCCCCCCCCTTGTCCTTTGTGCGCCGGCCTCACCCCCCCCAAAACACATCACAACTTGCTAACATCCTATCTCATTTAATACCCACTTATACTTGTCTAATATATATATTTAGCTACCACATTTTTCACTTCATTTTACAAGATATCTCAAGAAACTCTCTCATCTATATGTGTGTGTGTGTATGATCGGCCAAACAAGAACAAGAGGAAGAAAACATCAAATTTTACAAGCTCATTACATAAACAAGTCCATCTAGTAATCCTTTAAGGGTTTTGAAATACAAACTCAAAGGTTTCTTAGGTTTTTATCATCTTTTGCTCACTAATCTTTCAAGTAAGTTGTCAAAACTCATTTTCATAATTTTACCAAGTTAATATAATGTTCATATCATTTTCATGCAAGATCTATATGTATATGTTAGTTATACCACTCCTTTTAAATCTTTTTGCAAGTTATGAGCCCTAGAAGTGTTTTATACTTAGATCCTTGTTAGATCTACATGGATGATGATGTTTAGGACCCTTGACACCTTAAAAAGATATATGGTAAGTTTTAGAAAGATTGGTTGTTGTTTGTGACATTTTTGGACAAGTTACTAACTAGAAAATCAAGTTTTAACAAGTAAATAAAACATTCTGTCCTTAAAAGTGAAACGTGGGAAAATCAGTAGGTGTGAGATAATTTTTGGCCAAATATTTAGAAAATACATTCCGAGACGAAGCCGTGGCCGAAAACGGGGACAAAAACGAGTTAATAACGAAGGAGATATGATTTTTCAAAGTTTAACGACGAAAACTAATTTTCCGGAAAACTGCATGCTGTTTGGTATCTTTCGACGGACAAACTGAGGCGTTTAACGCGACCTAGATGACCCGAGCTACTGAAAATATATTAGTACATGTTTATACGAACCCACGGATATAAAGAACGTCGAAAGCAAGCTAATAACGAACAAGATACACGCGTTTAAACATCGATAATATACCTTTCATTTTGACAGCTTTTTAACTAGAAAATGTTTACGTACTAGAAACTATATTTTTCACATAACGACTATGGAGAACCGTAATTCTTACCCGTTGGCACGCGTACGATCAAAGACTTATTAACACGACTATCATATTACATTTCATGTTTTCAAAACGCCGATACTAACACGAACGTTTTATACACTTTATTACATGACTAGTTTTGACGAAACAAGTTAACATATTTATATCAAGTTTTGGAAGGACCTTACATATTAACGATAACTATTATTTTCAAAGTACGAGTGGTATAGGTTACATATACATGTACATGCACTACATTGCCTCATAATCTAAGTAGATTATGCATATTCATTTTAGGTAGCGGCTAGTGTTCGCGCCTTGTCATTCCAAGTATTCCGATTTCATAGCATTGTTGTATCATCACTTCAGGTGAGTTTTCATAGCCCCGTTTTTCAATTTATTATTTCATTTCAAATCCCACGGGGGAGAATACATTGCAACCATTTTTTATATGCGAGCCCTAGTATCAAATTCCTTGTACATAGATTAAGTTACCTTGTTGCCATATGAAAGTCCCCTATATCATGAACCGTTAATTTACCTGTAAGCGAGAGTGAGTGGATAGATCTATCGAGGGTGACGCCTCCATCCGTGTTGGCTTTGACCAACAACCGATAGCGGATGCATTTCATGTCTTTTTATTAGAGTGCCTGGCAAAACACTCTGAGGGGCACCACAGATTCAGTCATAGTTTCGGGGTCATGAGCTTAAGTCTATTGTACACCATTTTTATGTGACTTATGTCATACACTTTATACTTGTGGCTATCGTATACCTTCATTTTATTAAACCTATGATCTCTCACCAACTTTATGTTGACCGTTTTTAGCAATGTATTTTCAGGTAATTAGCTAGCGTGTGGACATGCATTTGGCTATTTTGGAGTCGCGGGGTCGACTTGCATCACTTATTTTCATGCACTTATGTATCGTTTGATCTTCTATGGTTTTGTTATAAACTTGCAACATCATTTGGGACCTATGTTTTGTAAACTCTGATTTTAATTATGATCAAACGTGTATTTTCAAAACGACACTTTAGGTCGTTCAATATATCCATTGTATGAGACGCCATGAAAGTCACACCAAGGTATTCATATCCGCTGCCATTAACAGGTAAATTCAGGGTGTGACAGATTGGTACCAGAGCAATGGTTATAGCGAACTAGGTTGTCCTCATACCCTAGACTATAACTACCCCAACGGTAGTGTCTCATCATTGCATCATAAGTGCATATTTATTATTTATGAGTTTCATTACATGAGTTATTCATTTCATTTTGCATTGTTTCCCCAGAGATATGTCTTCTAACTCCCGCCCGATTATCATACTTTCCGATGTGGACATTGAGGACGCTATGTCTTCCACTATACCCATGGTTACACCTGTTCAGCCTGCACCACTTTCACCACCTTTGGCACAGGATACCGAGGCTTTCTACGAGGATGAGGTTGCTCCTACTCCTCAGATTTCACCCATTGCACCACCTCTTGTTACCCGCCCTCTGACAGAGTCATCATCCCATACTTCATCAGTCCCAGCCGAACCTGTTCTTATGTTTCCTCGTCGCAAGACGATCATTGGTGCTCGTAAGAGCGTACGTCGTGTTACCACTACATTCAGAACACCAGCCATTCCTACACTACCACCATCATCAGATTTACCCACTACTACACCTGCTACTACTCCTTCACCTGCTCTATCTTTGCCGCCTAAAAAGCGTGCAAGATGCACTACCCCAGCCTTACCCACTACCCAGATTTCAGATTTACCACCACCTACACATTACCACATTGGGGAGAGCTCGCGGGCTGCTACTGCGAGGTTACCCACTGCTCTTACCTTGGATGCCCAGCTGACTGATCAGCAGGGGCAGTTAGCTAGATTGAGTTACCGAGTAGATGAGATCCTTGCGCCTCGACTAGATGTGGTTGAGGAGGATGTAGAGGATTTGGTTCAGGGTAGAGTTTCTATTGATGTGTCTTATCATGGACTGGAGACACGTCAGCTAGCGCATCAGGAGTTGATTGACCAGTTGAGGGATGAGTTACCCGAGATTCGGGACAGAGCCGAGCAGACTCAGGAGGAGCTACGCCGCCAGGCTATTGAGTTGGCATCAGTTAGAGCTGCTTTGACTGCATCACAGAGCAGAGAGACCGACCTTCAGTTGCGAGTGGAGCAGCTGGAGAAGGTTGCTATTTCCATGGCCAAAGTGGTCAAGACTTGGAGGCGTGGACCAGATGGACCAGGTGGAGCACCAGGGAGTGCTTAGTGTTAGACTTTATCATGTAGCTTGTACTATTATTATCCTAGTCCCGGGGTGTGGGACATAGTTATGAACTTGTTGTCTTTTGGTTGTAGTACAAACAAAATGTATCAAGTATGACTCTACTATGTAGGATTTGGTTGTGCTATTATGATATCGGTCCACGTAGGCCGAAATTTTCATGTATGATATTCATGTGTTGTGATTATTCTATGAAATTTCATGTCGTGGTTGTTCTCATCGTGATTTCATTGTATTTATACATGTCGTGGTTGTATTTATACATGTTGTGTTTATATACATACAGGTTGTGGTTGTATATATTTTGTGCGATAATCATTTCTAGTATGATTGTGGTTGATGTATTCTGTTGTGATGTACCAGAATTATGGCACCTAGGAAAACAAGATCCAAGGCCGCTGCACCGGCTACCCCAGAAATGACTCAAGCTGCTATCAGGAAGCTCGTTAGGGACAGTATAGCCGAAGCCATAGAGATTGAAAGAGCCGCTGTTGCCGCAAGAGCTGCCGAAGATGCTTCTCGGATTGAAACATCGGGAGAAGCTAGCAACGGGACTAATGGAAAGAAATGTACGTACAAGGATTTCAAGAGTGGAGATCCTACTTTGTATAAGGGTACTGAAGGGGCTACTGCCATGGTTCGATGGTTCGAACATACCGAATCCGTGTTTATCTTATGCAACTGTCCGGATGATTCCAAGGTAAAGTTTGCCGTTAGTACACTCCGTGATCAAGCCTTATCATGGTGGAACTCTTACGCGAAGCCCATAGGGATGGAGAATGCTTACAAGATCACGTGGGATGAATTCAAGAAGCTAGTGACTAAGAAGTTTTGCCCACGAACTGAAGTGAAGAAGTTAGAGGTAGAGTTTTATGATCTGGTAACAGTGGGAAATGACATTGAGACTTATATTAGGAGGTACCAAGAGTTAGCCGCTCTATGCCCATCTATGGTGCCTGATAATGAAAAGTTGGTTGAGAATTTCATTGGTGGCTTGCCCGAAAACATCCGTGGTGACGTGATTTCTTTTGATCCGCAAACTCTTGATGAGGCAATCAGGATGTCTCAAAAGCTCATAGCTCAAGTTCTGAAGAAAGTGACACCCGCCAACAACAACAACAATAACTCCAACCGAAACCGCAACAACAACAATAACACCAACAATTACCGGAACAACAACAACTACTCCAATAACCGAAACAACACCAACCATAACAACAACAACAAAAGGAAATGGGATAACAACCAAGGTAACAACGCCAACCAACCACCACCCAAGAGGCAAGAGACTGCAAAGGCCTATGCTGCTGGTCCTACAGAAAAGAAAGGTTACTCCGGTACTCTACCAAAGTGTAACAAGTGCCAAACTCATCATAACCCGGGAGGTTGCCCTAGGCCTTGTCAAAATTGTGGGAAAGTTGGTCATCAAGCTAATGGATGTAGGTCTGCTCCTGGGGTAAACAATCAGAATCCACCGCCAACGTGTTATAGTTGTGGAGAAGTGGGACACTTTAGGAACAATTGCCCGAAGGTAAGGAATCAAGGAGGAATAGCTCGAGGGAGAGCTTACGTCATGGGTGGAGATGATGTCCACGAAGACCCGAAGGTTGTCACGGGTACGTTCCTTGTCAATAATCGTTATGCTTCTATTTTATTTGATTCGGGAGCCGATAAAAGTTTCGTTTCACTTACGTTTGCACCTTTACTTAACATTACACCAACCGCACTAGACATTTCATTTCAAGTTGAACTAGCTAATGGGTCTTTAGTTAGCACCAATACAATTCTCCGTAATTGCACCATCAATTTCCTTAATCATCCATTCAACATAGATCTTATGCCCGTAGAACTTGGTAGTTTTGACATTGTCATCGGCATGGATTGGTTGTCCCGTCACCGTGCAAAAATTATTTGTGATGAGAAGGTTGTTCATCTTCCTTATGATGGGGAGACATTAGTCGTTCGTGGAGAGCGAAGTGGAACTAGACTTAGTATCATATCATGCATCAAGACCGCGAAGTACATCAAGAAGGGTTGTTATGCATTTTTGGCTCACATTACTGAGAAGAAGTCGGATGAGAAACGACTTGGGGATGTGCCAATTGTTAAGGACTTTCCCGAGGTTTTTTCGGAAGAATTACCTGGACTACCACCTACGCGTCAAGTTGAGTTTCAGATCGACTTAGTGCCAGGAGCCGCACCTGTTGCAAGAGCACCGTATCGTTTAGCGCCTTCCGAAATGCAAGAGTTGTCGAACCAATTACAAGAATTACTGGACAAGGGATTCATTAGACCGAGTTCCTCGCCTTGGGGAGCACCGGTTTTGTTTGTGAAGAAGAAAGATGGATCTTTCAGGATGTGTATTGACTACCGAGAACTGAACAAGTTGACGGTGAAAAATCGTTATCCACTCCCTAGGATTGACGATTTGTTCGACCAGTTGCAAGGTTCTAGTTATTACTCCAAGATTGATTTGAGATCCGGTTACCATCAGCTTAGAGTTCGGGAGGAGGATGTCCCGAAGACCGCATTTAGAACACGTTATGGACACTATGAGTTTCAAGTGATGCCGTTCGGATTAACTAACGCACCTGCGGTATTCATGGACCTCATGAATAGGGTGTGTAAGCCGTATCTTGATAAGTTTGTGATTGTATTCATCGACGACATCTTAATTTATTCCAAGAGTAAGCAAGAGCATGAAGAACACCTCAGAACGATTCTAGAACTGCTCAAGAAGGAGCAATTGTATGCCAAATTTTCTAAGTGTGATTTTTGGATACGAAGGGTTCAATTTCTTGGTCATGTCATTGATAGTCAAGGACTACAAGTTGATCCAGCAAAGATTGAGGCAGTTAAAGATTGGGCTACGCCCAAGTCTCCGACAGAAATTCGCCAATTTTTAGGACTTGCCGGATATTACAGGAGGTTCATTGAAGGGTTTTCTAAGATAGCTAAGCCGCTGACCAAGTTGACAGAGAAGAATCAAAAGTACGAATGGGGAGATAAGCAAGAGTCCGCATTTCAGTTGTTGAAACAGAAGCTTTGTAGCGCGCCGATTTTAGCACTACCAGAAGGAATTGAAAATTTTGTGGTATATTGCGATGCATCACACAAAGGGCTTGGAGCCGTGTTAATGCAGAACGAGAAAGTGATTGCTTATGCGTCACGTCAGCTTAAGAAACACGAGAAGAATTACACTACGCACGATTTGGAGTTGGGTGCTGTAGTTTTCGCACTCAAGATTTGGAGGCACTATCTTTATGGCACCAAGTGTGTGGTATTTACCGATCACAAGAGCTTACAGCATATACTTGATCAGAAGGAACTCAATATGAGGCAACGTCATTGGCTAGAGTTGCTTAGTGACTACGATTGTGAGATCCGATATCACCCGGGAAAAGCTAATGTTGTAGCTGACGCTCTTAGCAGGAAAGAACGACCCAAACCTTTGAGGGTCAGGTCATTGGGAATGACAATTATTTCACCTTTACCATCAAAGATCTTAGAGGCTCAGATTGAAGCACTCAAAGAAGAAAACCGACCACACGAGAAGATTTATGGTATGCCCGAGAGCGAGAATGGATTTGTAAAGAGATCCGATGGAGTGTTATGCTTCAAGGACAGAAGTTGGATACCCCTTTATGGTGGAGTACGAGAGTTGATTATGCATGAGTCGCACAAGTCGAAGTACTCTATTCATCCAGGTTCTGATAAGATGTATCAGGATCTCAAGCAACTTTATTGGTGGCCCGATATGAAAGCAGAGATCGCGAGGTATGTTAGCAGATGTCTTACGTGTGCTAAAGTGAAAGCCGAGAATCAAAAACCGTCAGGGTTACTTCAACAGCCAGAGATTCCTCAATGGAAATGGGAGCGTATTACAATGGACTTTGTTACTAAACTTCCTAAGACTTCAGGTGGATTCGACGCTATTTGGGTTATAGTAGATCGTCTCACCAAATCAGCCCATTTCATACCGATTAGAGAGACTTATTCCATGGACCAACTCGCTAGACTTTATGTCAAGGAAATAGTCTCAAGACACGGTGCACCAGTCTCCATCATTTCCGACAGAGATAGTCGTTTTACTTCAAATTTCTGGAAGTCACTACAAAATGCATTCAACACCAAATTAGACATGAGCACTGCCTATCATCCTCAGACCGATGGTCAGAGTGAGAGGACGATTCAGACATTAGAAGATATGCTCAGGGCGTGTGTGATTGATTTTGGAAATGGTTGGGCTAACCATTTGCCATTAATCGAGTTTTCTTATAATAACAGTTATCATTCGAGTATAAAGGCCGCTCCATTTGAGGCATTGTACGGTCGTAAATGCCGGTCCCCAGTGTGTTGGGCCGAAGTTGGTGAAGTACAATTAACCGGTCCAGAGATGGTACGAGATACGACCGAGAAGATTGTTAAAATTCGAGAAAGGCTCGAAACAGCTAGAAGTCGACAGAAAAGCTATGCAGATGTCCGACGCAAACCATTGGAATTTCAAGTTGGAGATAAAGTCATGTTAAAGGTTTCGCCTTGGAAGGGCGTGATCCGATTTGGGAAACGCGGGAAGCTAAACCCGAGATACATTGGGCCATTCAAGATTCTGGAAAAGATTGGTCCGGTAGCCTACAAGCTTGAACTTCCGCCAGAACTCAGCAACGTTCATAACACATTTCATGTTTCAAACCTCAAGAAGTGTCTTTCCGACGAGTCGTCCGTTATTCCACTTGAAGAAATTCAACTAGATGACAAGCTTAATTTTGTGGAAGAACCGGTAGAAATCATGGACCGTGAGGTCAAGCAATTGAAGCAGAGTCGAATTCCTATCGTGAAGGTTCGCTGGAATTCTCGAAGAGGACCCGAGTTTACTTGGGAACGAGAAGACCAAATGCGACGCAAGTATCCACACCTTTTTCCCGAGCCTGCTTCTGAAACCAACAACAATTGAATTCAGGGACTGAATTCCCTTTTGGAAGGGCGACTGTCACAACCCGTAATTTCAGGTCACTTTCCTAACCTCGACAAATCACCATTCATGTCCATCATTCATCATTCATTTCAGCGTAACCGGTTTGGTTTAGCTGCAAAAATTATGCATCATCAGTAGGATCATTGCATACGGACTAATAATAGTCTGCATATCATCATATTTACATTTTCATACTATTCCACTCGTAGGATTATCAAATTAATATTTTTGTTACATTTGACGTTTTACGTATAATTACTTTTAATTAAAACGTTAACGCGCGATCGATAAATGTGACTAACACGTCCGACAATCCCCACGATGGTCCCGATATATTTTTATACTCATTTTAACATCAAGAAAATTATAAAATTCATTTACCCGGTATTTTGCGAATTTATTTAATTTATATCGTTCATTTAATATAATTACGACGGTTTACGTATAAACTAAACAATAATTACCCGAACACCCAATATTTGTACCCAACATATTTTTGTAATTTTTATGACTTCGTCAAGTCCCGACTAACTCCGTTACATTTTATTTCTAGCAAACACGGTACCCGGTTACACCTAAAACTAACTAAATTAAACACAATTAAACACATGTAATCACCACATGGTTAATTAAAAGAGGCCCCCCCCCCCTTGTCCTTTGTGCGCCGGCCTCACCCCCCCCAAAACACATCACAACTTGCTAACATCCTATCTCATTTAATACCCACTTATACTTGTCTAATATATATATTTAGCTACCACATTTTTCACTTCATTTTACAAGATATCTCAAGAAACTCTCTCATCTATATGTGTGTGTGTGTATGATCGGCCAAACAAGAACAAGAGGAAGAAAACATCAAATTTTACAAGCTCATTACATAAACAAGTCCATCTAGTAATCCTTTAAGGGTTTTGAAATACAAACTCAAAGGTTTCTTAGGTTTTTATCATCTTTTGCTCACTAATCTTTCAAGTAAGTTGTCAAAACTCATTTTCATAATTTTACCAAGTTAATATAATGTTCATATCATTTTCATGCAAGATCTATATGTATATGTTAGTTATACCACTCCTTTTAAATCTTTTTGCAAGTTATGAGCCCTAGAAGTGTTTTATACTTAGATCCTTGTTAGATCTACATGGATGATGATGTTTAGGACCCTTGACACCTTAAAAAGATATATGGTAAGTTTTAGAAAGATTGGTTGTTGTTTGTGACATTTTTGGACAAGTTACTAACTAGAAAATCAAGTTTTAACAAGTAAATAAAACATTCTGTCCTTAAAAGTGAAACGTGGGAAAATCAGTAGGTGTGAGATAATTTTTGGCCAAATATTTAGAAAATACATTCCGAGACGAAGCCGTGGCCGAAAACGGGGACAAAAACGAGTTAATAACGAAGGAGATATGATTTTTCAAAGTTTAACGACGAAAACTAATTTTCCGGAAAACTGCATGCTGTTTGGTATCTTTCGACGGACAAACTGAGGCGTTTAACGCGACCTAGATGACCCGAGCTACTGAAAATATATTAGTACATGTTTATACGAACCCACGGATATAAAGAACGTCGAAAGCAAGCTAATAACGAACAAGATACACGCGTTTAAACATCGATAATATACCTTTCATTTTGACAGCTTTTTAACTAGAAAATGTTTACGTACTAGAAACTATATTTTTCACATAACGACTATGGAGAACCGTAATTCTTACCCGTTGGCACGCGTACGATCAAAGACTTATTAACACGACTATCATATTACATTTCATGTTTTCAAAACGCCGATACTAACACGAACGTTTTATACACTTTATTACATGACTAGTTTTGACGAAACAAGTTAACATATTTATATCAAGTTTTGGAAGGACCTTACATATTAACGATAACTATTATTTTCAAAGTACGAGTGGTATAGGTTACATATACATGTACATGCACTACATTGCCTCATAATCTAAGTAGATTATGCATATTCATTTTAGGTAGCGGCTAGTGTTCGCGCCTTGTCATTCCAAGTATTCCGATTTCATAGCATTGTTGTATCATCACTTCAGGTGAGTTTTCATAGCCCCGTTTTTCAATTTATTATTTCATTTCAAATCCCACGGGGGAGAATACATTGCAACCATTTTTTATATGCGAGCCCTAGTATCAAATTCCTTGTACATAGATTAAGTTACCTTGTTGCCATATGAAAGTCCCCTATATCATGAACCGTTAATTTACCTGTAAGCGAGAGTGAGTGGATAGATCTATCGAGGGTGACGCCTCCATCCGTGTTGGCTTTGACCAACAACCGATAGCGGATGCATTTCATGTCTTTTTATTAGAGTTCCTGGCAAAACACTCTGAGGGGCACCACAGATTCAGTCATAGTTTCGGGGTCATGAGCTTAAGTCTATTGTACACCATTTTTATGTGACTTATGTCATACACTTTATACTTGTGGCTATCGTATACCTTCATTTTATTAAACCTATGATCTCTCACCAACTTTATGTTGACCGTTTTTAGCAATGTATTTTCAGGTAATTAGCTAGCGTGTGGACATGCATTTGGCTATTTTGGAGTCGCGGGGTCGACTTGCATCACTTATTTTCATGCACTTATGTATCGTTTGATCTTCTATGGTTTTGTTATAAACTTGCAACATCATTTGGGACCTATGTTTTGTAAACTCTGATTTTAATTATGATCAAACGTGTATTTTCAAAACGACACTTTAGGTCGTTCAATATATCCATTGTATGAGACGCCATGAAAGTCACACCAAGGTATTCATATCCGCTGCCATTAACAGGTAAATTCAGGGTGTGACACATTTACATGCTACATTCATTACTAGAATATACATAGGACATACATATATACATTTACATGTTTACATTTTTATTCTAAAAATGAAAATATGCATATGACATCATTACATACATCATTTGGATATCTTTAGGATATCTTGAAGATTTAGAAAATATCATGGAAAGATCTTCAAGCAAAGAATTGGATTTGGTAATATCTTGGCAAGATTTGAAAAGATTTGGAAAGATTTTGAAAGATATTCTGTCAGGCTCTGGCGGAACCAAATCCCATAAGGGACGGACCCCTGGATTTGGATCCGCCAAATTCGTGGGTTGTTTAGGCAGTTTGCCTATAAATAGCAAGTTGCTCATTCATGTTCACTCATCACTCATAAGCATAAAACATTAGCATACATTCATTCTTTCATTACTAACCCATTCATTCATTCATTTCATTTATAGTGATCTTTCTTTGTAGCAAAGAGATCAAAGCATCACAAGCTTCAACATACCGTTGCAAGACTTGATAGAGTAGTTACTGTGTGATTTAGTTGTAGTTCACACATCATTGTTATACCAAACATTCAGTAGTGATCGGTTAGTATTTTAGTCCTTAAAATACATAGAGTGTCGGGAGTGGTTGTGCCCTTGCAAAAAAACTCGGTATCTAGCTTAGTACCGGAAAAAGTGTAAACGACGTCAGGTTGGTTCTACCTCAAACTAGAACTCTGTATTTAGCTTTGTACCGGATAAAGTGTAAGCGACGTGTATAAAGGTTTTCTCCGCCGAGTAGGGAGCTTGTTTCTTAGTGAAGAAAAACTCTCGAGTTAGAGGCTCGAGGAGTGGAGTAGGGCAAGGAAGAGAGTCCTTGTAGACCGAACCACTATAAACATCCGTGTTGTGGTTTGATTGTTTCTATCCTTACTTGCTTTATTTATATTGTTTGATTATTTGCATTAATTTGAAATCACGTTAAGTATTCAAAGCGAATTAATTTTAAAAACGGTAAAAACTATTTAACCCCCCTTCTAGTTTTCCACATACATCTAGTTTGATCTAATGGTGAGAATTAACCTAAAGAGTAAATATAGAAACCTAAGTCCATGTTTTTTTTTTTAATCCACGTTTTTCTTTTAAATTCATGTTTTTTTTTTCGATTTCATATATTTTTGTCTGTTTTCATACGTTTTCGCCCGTTTTCATACGTTTTTGTCCGTTTTCATGCGTTTTCGTCCGTTTTCTTACATTTTTACCCGTTTACATCCGTTTTCGTCTGTTTTCTTACGTTTTCGTTCGTTTTCATTCATTCTCATACGTTTTCGTCCGTTTTCGTTCGTTTTAATACATTTTCATCCGTTTTCTTTCGTTTTCGTCTATTTTCCATACGCTTTCGTCCGTTTTTAGACGTGTTTTTATGCTTTCATACGTTTTCATCCGTTTTCATACATATTCGTCCGTTTTTTTACGTTTTCATCCTTTTTCTTACGCTTTCGTCCATTTTCATACGTTTCCGCACGTTTTCGTCCATTTTCATACGTTTTTGTCCGTTTTCATACGTTTTCGTCTGTTTTCTTACGTTTTCGTTCGTTTTCATACATTTTCATCAGTTTTCGTTCATTTTAATACGTTTTCATCCGTTTTCTTTCGTTTTCGTCCATTTTTCATACATTTTCGTCCTTTTTCAGATTTGTTTTAACGCTTTCATACGTTTTCGTCCGTTTTCAGACATATTCGTCCATTTTCTTACGTTTTCATCCGTTTTCTTACGCTTTCATCTGTTTTCATACGTTTTCGTCCGTTTTCTTACTTTTTCATTCGTTTTCATACGTTTTCGTCCGTTTTCATCCCTGTTTTTTGTTTTCATCCAATTTTCATACGTTTTCGTCCTTTTTCATACGTGTTTTTATGCTTTCATACGTTTTCGTTTGTTTTCATTTGTATTCGTCTGTTTTCTTACGTTTTCATTCATTTATGCCCGTTTTTATATGTTTTTGGCCGTTTTCATACGTTTTCATTGGTTTTTGAATATCACAAGTGATATCCTGTGATATTCAGAATATCATTAGTGATATTCGTGATATTCTGAATATCACAAATGATATTCTGTGATATTCAGAATATCACAAGTGATATTCAGAATATCACAAGTGATATACTTAATATCACAAGTGATTTTCTGAATATCACTTGTGATATTCTGTGATTTTCTGAATATCACAAGTGATATTCTGTGATTTTTTGAATATCACAAGTGATATTCTGAGTACCACAAATGATATTCTGAATATCATAAGTGATATTCTATGATATTCAGAATATCCTGTGATATTCTGAATGTCACAAGTGATTTTCAACTAATGTTTTGTAACATGAAAATCACAAGTGATTTTCAGAATATCACCAGTGATATTCTAAATATCACCAGTGATATTCTGAATATCACTTGTAACATTCAAAAACGTAAGAAAATGGACGAAAACGTAAGAAAACGGACGAATACGTATGAAAACGGACAAAAACGTATGAAAGCGTAAAAACACGTATGAAAACGGACAAAAACATATGAAAAATGGACGAATACGAAAGAAAACAGATGAAAATGGACGAAAACGTATGAAAACGAACGAAAACATAAGAAATCGGATGAAAACGTATGAAAATGGACAAAAATGGGCAAAAACGTAAGAAAACGGATGAAAATGTAAGAAAATTGACGAAAACGTAAGAAAACAGACGAAAATGTATGAAAGCGTAAAAACACGTCTGAAAATGGACGAAAAGGTGTAACAAATATCGAAAACGAACGAAAACATAAGAAAACATATGCAAACGTATGAAAACGGACGTAAACGGGCGAAAACGTATGAAAACGAACGAAAACGTACAAAATCAGACGAAAACGTCTAAAAATGGACGAAAAAGTAAAAAACGGACGAAAACGTATATAAACGTATGAAAACGGACAAAAACGTATGAAAATGGACGAAAACGTATAAAAACGGACGAAAATGTTTGAAAACGGATGAAAACGTATAAAAAATGACGAAAACGTTTGAAAAGAGACGAAAACATAGAAAACAGACGAAAACGTATGAAAGCAGACGAAAAAGTATGAAATCGAAAAAGAAAAAAAAAGGTGAATTAAAAGGAAAAAAAATGTGTTTTAGAAAAAAGGACCAAAAAAAAAAAGAATAATAAGAATAATAATAAGAAAGACAAAAAGACAAAGAAAAGGGAAAAAAACATGGACTTAAGTTTTCATATTTAATCTTAGGTTAATTCCCACCATTAGATTAAACTAGATGGATGGTGGGTGGGGATTTATCCCTTGATAAGCACCAAAATAAGAGTAAGCATTTGAACTTTTCTCCTATTTAAGCACATGGATGCAATATGTTTCCTTTATTATATAAAAGTTTAGCCTAAATAAAAGACTGACTGATAAATCCTTCGTCTTAAGATAAATATAAGTGTTACTCGTTTTAATTGGTTAAGGGAACATATAGAGATTTTGTTTTATAGATAAAATTTTATTCCAAAACTATTTTCACCTTTATAGTTTCTCTGTTTCATCGATATCATGTGATTCAATATATAATGCATCATGTAGGACCAAAAATATACATGATTTATGTGGTTCGATAGGTCTAGGTTGATCAAAGAAGATGAATGACTTCATCTTTCTAGTGAGAGAAAGAGTAAGAGAGAGGTGAAGAATAAAGGGTTTTATTAATACTAATGAATATTACACAATTTCCCACACCCCTCATGGAGAGTCATGAGGGGTATTTATAGGCTCATTATATTACAAGTTTGCCACTTAAACAATAGTAGTCCATGTGGGCACTACTTACTACGAATCTAGTCCAATTCACTTGTGCGACATTATCTTTATAAATAAGCGACGCTAACAATCTCCCTCCAAGATATCGTCACACGGGAATGGTTACAATGAGACCTATAAATACATACATAAAGTAAATTACACCAATAATAAACAATGTTGATGCTGTTGAATTGCAGGATCTCTGTAGTCTAGATACTGAGGCAGACTTGAAGTTCTCTCTTCCGAAGATCTCGGCATTTGATCTTTGGCGCTGACGGCACTAATCCTTGTAGCTCTGAACTTCAACTGTAATGGTCTAGTTAGGTTATTACTCCCTCCTAACTAGTGAGCCTTTATCTTTTATCTGCTCCCTCCTGAATCGACAACTCTCTTTCATAAGATCTTTTTAGTCTTCAAACACGCAGCGGAGAAAGTAGACACTAAAGTGTAGCACCATGGTTGTCGTTCGGGGAGCATCATAACAACATACCTCACAAAGTATTGCATCCAAGTTGGTAATAAGCCTCGATGTACACATTATTGGTACCTCTTCGGTTCCAGATTAAGCACAGTTCCCTCTGCCAACCAAATTACTGAAGACGAAACACTACTTCTTTCTTCGTGTACTTCTCCCTCCTGATGGTTGCGAGTTATCAGAATCATCATAATGTTGTGTACACGCCATAAAATCACCTTGTACTTGATGCAATATTGAAGCCATAGTGTAAGCAAAATTCCGTGAGAATATGTCGAAAAAATACTCTCAATACAATTCTCTCAAATCAACCTGTAAACGAACCTCCTTTTAGTTCACTGGCTAATAGTAATGACCACATATGGAGACAGCCCGATATGACCAACTTGAAAAAGAAGTAAACACCCCAACTTTGTGACTTAATGCTTATACTAATGCGCCTCTTGAACAATCCACAACTTCGTGTGACACTGAGTACTACAACGTAACTCCTTAAAGTGATAGCTATACACTGTGAGCACTACAACGTAACTCCTTGCATCAGTAATAACTAGATTGTCAAGTCTTAATCACTATGAAAAAATGCCCAGACAAGTTATCTTGAGACCAACAACATATCTCAAAGATAAATAAGTACCCGTGAAATGTCACTTCAAAATCAAATCAATAATACCGTACAAAAACACCGTAGTCATTTTTGTTAAACATAACAATTCTAGCCGTGAAATAGGTATCCCCCGTGAAAATTTGTTGAACCAAAATACCACTCATTATACCAATATAACCATAGCCCAACACACTTCCATTAAAGCTCAGTCCAATGACTAATACCCTGGTTAGATGAATAACCCACAGTCCAATCCTTAAGCCTGATCCAATAAAAATCCGGTATAATATTTATACCCTAATCCTACTCTTGTGTCATAACCCTAAACACATATGACAAACTTAACGCCCCCTTCACCTAATATTTCTCCCATCTCATCAAATCGCCCCATCTCCTTCATCTCAGTCATCATATCAAAAGCTTAAATCACAAAATAAATAACCTAAGCCTTTTCTTTTGATATCTCAATCAGACGACACCTCATTTCTTGGTTGTGACAAATGATATTATAGATGTATTCACGGCTTCAAGATCTCTATTGAGGTCTCGGGTAGGTTAAGTTGTGTTTTATTATTTGTTTCTTATAAACCGATTGAAAGAAAAATGATAACAATTTTGTTATTGTTTTATCTTTGTTATAATCGGATATTTAAAAGAAGTTTAAGGCTTCAACAAGGATCGATGATGGTTATTGTTCAACTCAAAAAATCTTTTAAAAGATTGGAAATAAAGTTGAATCAACTATGAGATCGTGACTGATGTTTGTATATTGGAGATGGGTATAGGTAGGTGTATCGTTGTTTGATTATGAGTTTAAAGGAGTTGGGTTAGGATAGTGTTGAATTAGTGTTGGAATTGTTTTGGTTTTAGAACAGGTTGTGATGTTTTTCTACTTCGAATTCATTTTTTCTTTTAAAGCTTCTTGGACCAATGATGTTATAGACTGAGGTCACAAATGAGTCTGGTATTTGGTTGTGGTCGAGGTCTTCTTCTTCATCTTGATTCTTTTTCTTTTAGCAATTTCGATAACTGGTTATAGACACCAATTGCGACAACCAAACTGCAATTGCGATGACATTGAATTTTTGACCTGTCCAATTGCGATAATTAAGTCCAATTCCGACAGGTTCAATTCCGACGAGTCCAATTGCGATGGGTCAATTGCGACAGTTAAGTCCAGTTCTGACGAGTCTTATCGAATTTCTTTACAAGAAATCGATTCCAATTCCGATGAACTAGGGTCTGTCGGAATTTCTCTACAAGAAATTCCAATAAAAGAGGGTTTTGACTTTTTTGACCATCAATTCCGACCACCCTTTTTCAGACCATTCTTCCGACCAGTTTCCGACTAGTATTTGACCACTATATTCGACCACAAGTTTCACGGTTATAGTGCAAACCAGTCACAAAAATGATAAGATATATGACAACTGTATACCAGGACTGAAATGGACCCAAAATAGCAGTTTGTGTGACATTTAATGAAAGCTTAAAGACTGTTTGACCATATTTTGGTACAATAAAGGTTGTATAAAAACTGTTACCACCAAAGCATGAGAAAAAAAAAATTCCGGCTACAAAAAAATGATATAAAAACAGCTTCTAAACATGTACGAACCACAATAAATCAATGAAATAACACAACGAATGAGGCTCTGATGCCAATTGTAGAAACGAAAATATGCATGATTTATGTGGTTCGGGAGGTCTAGGTTGATCAAAGAAGATGAATGGCTTCATCTTTCTAGTGAGAGAAAGAGTAGAGAGAGGGTGAAGAAAAAGGGTTTTATTAATACTAATGAATATTACACAATTTCCCACACCCCTCATGGAGAGTCATGAGGGGTATTTATAGGCTCATTACATTCCAAGTTTGCCACTAAAACAATAGTAGTCCCTGCGGGCACTACTTACTACGAATCTAGTCCAATTTACTTGTGTGACGTTATCTTTGTAAATAAGCGAGGCTAACAATTCCTTGTAGGACCTTAGATCTAATGACTTTATCACACAATATAAGCAAGTATTAAGCACTTATGGATCGAATGGTGACTTGAGAGATAATTATGTATGTCGTGTATAATAGAGAGACTAGAGAGATGAAGAGAGAATTTCTTATTACTAAAACACACACATACACATTCAAGTACACCACACAAACGAGGTATGTGGTATCTTTTATACATAAGTTTAGACGCCTAATGGGCTTTCTATGGGCCTCGTATGGATTGGGTTGGATTACAACATAAATTAGTAAACTAGCATATCATAACTACTAACCTATTAGCTTAGCCCAATCCACGAGCTCTTTGACTATTCTACTATATTAACTATAACACGTTTACAAAGTTCCTATGACTAGAATGACCGCCACTTTTCTTTGAAGATAACAATCTCCCCCTAAGGGGTGGTCATTCAAATGATGCTCCACGTGATTAGGTCTTTAGTCTTCTTGTTCTTGAACTTTGTGTGTTGTCATAGAATAGTCTTGATTCTTTGTTCCTTTATGCTTTGTGATCTTTGATTAATGAATTTTAATCTTTCTTGCCTTTGATCAACATCTTCACAGGTTTGCCTTGTTGACTTTTCGAACATACTCATACTTCTTGGAAAGGCTTTGAACTTCATACTTATGTCTTCCTCACTTGATACATGAACTTGTTCTTGACTTTCTTGATTTGCACTTCGACTTTAACATAAATCTTTGTATTTAACTTAATCTCTTTGTCTAGAACGTTCTTCACTTGAGCTTGTTGAGGATGAACTTCATAAGTATGAGTATGAGGAGATGTAGATGTTGAAATATATGATGATGGTAGATGGCATTTCCTCCAAGGGGACTTTCATCAGTACCTGCATAAAAACAGTTAGTAATAAAGCATTCGGCACTTACAGGTTCGGACTTTGAGATCATTAACAGCATAGTGTGAAAACTTTCTCTAATCCTTGCCAAGGCCGTTCCTGAATCGGATGCCCCCAAGAGGGCTTACACAGATACATCAAAGTGCATCAACGATTCAGGTGAGCCGCTGAAGTATACCGGAGTATCACTCCACGACTGTAGACCGTTTGAAACAAGTAACCATCACGATAGATAAGGCAAGATCCGTAGATCTTAAAAAAGACTCTTATACACCTTGTGTCCTTTTTGTCGAACACAAAGTGTATTATATTGGAAGTGTATCCTAAGAGATCTTTTAATGAATCTCATGGCTCTAGACTCGATTATGTGTGTTTTGGTTTTAGTCGTCGGAGGCCTGGAGCAGAGTGCCACCTTTTCAATATCAACACATCTCGGAGTGAGAGGCCGATAGATTATGCAAGGTTCTCCGTGAGAAATGAAACAAATATCTTTTAAGAGATACCTGAGTGGCTAGGAGGGGTTGTGCAGCGCGTCACTGGGTCCATGACGTCTTGTCTTCAATACCGATATCATCTTTGTGATAACCGATAGCAGATGTATTGACCCGATTTCTGCCCTAAGTTTTCATGGAGGGCTATTTCTTTCACCCTTTCATAAACTTTTCTCCTTTCTCATTTACTCCTTTTTTCAATCATACCTAAGGACTTCTAATTCTAATCTATTGGAATTGTCCTTGGGTAGATCCCTCCGGCTCTGGCGGATCATAGGACATAAACCTAACCATAATCACCTTATAACTCCATGATTATCCTAGATTCATTGATCACTTGCCATAAAACCTTTTGTGAAAATCTCTCAAAGTGTTTATGATTATTAAACACATTTTAGTTAACACTTCGAGAGTTTTGCATTTTCTGAACTACTCCCCCTTCACATGTGCTCATGAGATTTAAGATAGATTTGCACATGTTGGGTAGAATTTGCACTTTTGAATTGAATGATTTTCAGTGAACATGACCGATTCGAGACACGCTTACATCACTAGTTAGACTAGCTTGAAATTATTACCCGTCCTGGTAAAGTTCAAAGAAAGTCTCTCGAGACGGTACACTCTACTTAGACAAGTCCTATTCGAGACACGCTTACATCACTGGTTAGACCAGCTTGAAGTTATTACCCGTCCAGGACAAGTCTTTTCGACTACTGACAATTAAGCTTCGTCAATTCGTTGGTTATATCTGAGTCGAGCTCTTTTGAGATTCAACCATGATCTTTAAACATTTTGATCACATTTTAATCACGTCTTCTCCCCCTCAAAAATAGCATATCGTGATATTTTTGATATCAACTAATTAAGAGAAAAACTTTTGGAGAGATAGACGGATTTGTTTTTGCATGAAATCGGAACATTTCGATTTTAATTTGTATACTCCCCCTTAAAGAAAGCATGTTTTTAAACATAGAGTTTAAAATCAATTTTAAGGGTTTGAAGGGAGTTATCTTTTTATGTACTGAAAGGTACACAAGTCTTTTTGTACAAAACGATTTTTTGATTGAAATCTTTTCGTTTGTTCAGACTCAAACTTTTTTGAAAATGATTTCATCTTTGAAATTACGAGTCCTGATCTGAAATAATCTGAAGTCATCATTTTAGCCCGGGTTTCGTGCTGAAGTGTACGAAAGCCATTGAGAAGAAATTTTGAGAAACGACATGTTTTAGAAAACATTTTAGAGAACTCTCGCTCAAGCATCTGTACATGTTCGTATTATTGTTGAATGACATTTCTAGATACGTATAGAATATCATTTATACGAGAGACATGTCGTGAGAAGAATATTTTTTGGTATTTTGATTTTATATTGTTTTTGAATTTTTGAAAATTTTTAATGTTTTTGGATTTTTGAAATTTATATTTTTGTATTTTGTTTTTGTTGGTTTTTCAAATTTTGTATTTGGCTTTTCAAAAATATTTACAGCGAAGCTATTTTGAAAATATTTTCAAGAAGATTCGAGAAGACGTTCTAGCTCCTCAGGAGTTAGGTTTCGCATGCCAATTCTTCGAACTAAATCATCAAACCTTTCTTTTGGAAGGGCTTTAGTAAAGAGATCGGCGAGTTGGTAATCCGTCTTCACGAAAAATAATTCAACAGTACCCTCTTCTACATGCTCTTTTATGAAGTGATAGCGGACTCTAATATGCTTGGTCTTCGAGTGTTGAAATGGATTGCACGAGATGGCTATGGTGCTTTTCGAGTCACAATACAAAGGTATTCTGTTAAAAGTAAAGCCATAATCTGTGAGTTGTGTCCTCATCCATAGAACTTGGGCACAACACGCAGATAGAGACACATACTCGGCTTCTGCGGTTGATAATGCAGTACAATCTTGTTTTCGTGACGACCAACCTACTAGCTTTTCACCCAAAAATTGTGCTCCACCTGATGTACTTTTTGCTATAACTTGACAACCTGCATGGTCGGCATCTGAAAATGCTATTAGTTTAAATTCAGAATCCTTCGGATACCAAAGTCCCATGTTAATGGTTCTTTGTAGGTACCGAAAGGTCCGTTTGACCTCTTGGAGGTGAAGTTCCGTAGGCCTTGCCTGAAACCGTGCTAATAAGAAAACATCAAAATAAATATCGGGTCGACTAGCAGTAAGGTACATGAGAGAACCAATCATGCTCTGATATTTTTTTCGGATCGATAGGTTTCCCAAATAAATCAGCATCGATTTTTGGTGAAGTGACCATTGGTGTACCAACAGAATCACAGTTTTCCATACCATGTTTTTTCAAATTCTCAATTGTATATTTAGCTTGATTAATAAAAATACCACGAGGGGATTGGTGTATTTGTAAACCAAGAAAGAATTTTAGTTCCCCCATCATGGACATTTCAAATTTGCTTTTCATGAGATTTTCAAAATATTTTGAATGATTCAGATTAGTGGACCCAAAAATAATGTCGTCCACATAAATCTGAACAATCAAAATGTCATCTTTGTGTTTTCTTGTAAACAAGGTAGAATCAACAGTTCCTTTGGTGAAATTGTTTTTGATCATGAAAGATGATAGTTCATCATACCACGCTCTTGGAGCTTGCTTTAAACCATAGATGGCTTTCTTTAGCTTGTAGACGTAGTCTGGATGTTCTTTGTCAACAAATCCTTCTGGCTGACTCACATACACTTCTTCTTTCAGAGTTCCATTCAAGAATGCCGTCTTGATGTCCATCTGATATACAGTGATGTTTTTGTAAGCTGCATAGGCCAAGAAAATCCTAACTGCCTCAAGTCTGGCTACTGGCGTGAATGATTCTTCGAAATCTATCCCTTCTTCCTGTTTGAATCCTTTAGCCACGAGACGAGCTTTGTTGTGGATTACAGACATTTCTTCATCCTGTTTGTTCTTCCATAACCATTTGAGATCAATGACAAGTTTGTCAATTGGTCTTGGAACTAATTCCCAACTATCATGTAACTGGTATTGAAGAAGTTCCTCCTGCATCGCTTCAATCCATGCATTGTCTGCCATCGCCTCCCGAATGTTCTTTGGTTCTTTTAGGCTTATTGAGTAAATGTAGATGCACATGTCGGGGTCGGTGGCGAGTTGTCTTCTCGTCTGAACTGGCCTTGAAGGTTCACCGATAACTTGTTCAATTGGATGGTCTTTTGTCCATTGGAGTGTAGAAGGGTACTGTAATACCTGAAATTCTATAACATGTAAAATGACTAAAATGCCCCTGCGAGCAAAAACTTTAACAAAACAAGTCCTTAATGCACCAAAGTGGTTCCAAAGCTTAACAAATAAATAAACTAAGATACCAAATTGTTCCAAATCACTTATAGCACATAAATTAAGTCACAAGGACCCTCTAAATCATGTCTTAGCCGAAAAATCTAAATTATACACAAAGTCATTTTAAAATTTGAATTTACACACTAATATTGGAAATTTCCTATCACATTTAATACCCTTGATTTGGTCCAAGCTAATTTCGTAAATTTGGCCATAACCTCCCCCCCCCCTACACGGTATTCCTCATTTAAATCAATCAACACATTCTTTTCCCAAAACCCTAATTTAGCCGCTAGAACCAAAACACTAATAATTTTCTCTTGAGCTCATTCGACTGCCTGGAAACTCGACACTAATTTTCTGGCATTGCTAGTGATCTAAGGAAGCCATAGAAACTGAGTTTACGTCTTGTGAAGCCCTCGTTCGATCGCTACAAATTATTCTTGTCGGTTCATAATAAACCAAAGGTAACAATTAAATAAATTCGTTCGACCTATGTTATATTCATTTCTTATTTTTCCCATGTCCCTTACATGCTACTCGACCTATGAAAAATGTGTACAAGGTTGTGGAGTCATTTTTGTGGCCGTGTGGAAATTCCTTTGTCGAGCGAGTGAAACCGAGCAACATCTAATTCGTACGCCTCATCCTCACGTTCGAACCGTGGTTTGGTATTTTTCCTATGAACCTTATGTCCTATTAATGTCGAATAAAATATGAAAATCGAGTCATGCAAGATCTTGATATCATTTGTGAATTAATTCTACATATCGAACCATATATCTAAAATATACATATGCGATCAAATTTAGACTCATGTTTAATTTTTATAGACACATTATGATCAGTTTGATATAAGAAAAATGTATGTTCGAATTATCATGGCTTAAGGGAATTATTTTTGAATTAAGATCAAGACCGGATTTAAGAAATATTTTGGGAAAAATATGAACCGAGCGAATTAGGGTTTATAAACATGAATTAGGGTTTGTTTTGGGGTATTGAATGACATGTAATCATGAGGTAATTATTGGTGTGGATTAGGGCTTGGTTTTGGAATTAAAATAGGTTATACGATTTGTTCTAAAAAAAGCATAAGGGTCGAATTGTGTTTTATAAAACTTGTGGGTCACTTTTGGAACTTTATAAATATCGTGGTAATGTCGTATAAAAGTATGAGAAGGACCTTTTGTGTAAAATAAATGTCTAAGGGTTTATTTTGGAATATATGTTAAAGTTTATAAATCGTTTTATAATTAAATAAACTGGAGGGACTAAACTTGTAATTTTGGGAAACTTATGGTTTTGTCGTGTAAATAAACATATATAAAAGGGCCGTGTGTCATTTGGATAATTTAAAGGGCCTATATGTAATTATTATTGATTAAAGGACGATTTATATAAAATAAGGACTAATAATGAAATTGTTATAACATGAGGGACTAAAGTTGTAAAATCTATTTTCTAAGGGTTATGAATCGTACATCACTTAAAATAAGGATATAATATGTAAATTGATAAAATTAAGGACTAAACATGTTAACATGAATAATTAAGGGCTTAATATGTAAATTTATTAACTAAGGGACCAAACATGTAAAATTATGAAACCTCAAGGGTATAAAGTGTAAACTTGAATAAAACTAATTTTAACTTAACCTAAATGCTAAATATAGAAACTTGCTAAATAAGGAAACTTTCTAAAAATGAAAACCTGCTAAAAATAGAAAGTTACTTAATATGGAAATGGATCTTTAGTAATCATGTCTTTACTCCTCTAGGTGTGAAGAGGGAGTAGTCCTGTGATCTTGATCATCTTATTTCAGTGTGTTTCCTTTGTCAGCAATAAGGTACAGATATTCTGCCCTTCTTTAGTAAGGTGCCTTCGTCTCATGTTGATTTCTGACTCACTGCCATGTTCCTTGTTTCTGTGAACCTTTGATATTGACCTATTGATACTGAACCTTTCTTATACTGAACCTACTGATATTGAACCTCTGTCACTGAACCATCTGATATGAACTGTCTGTTATACTGAACTGGATATTGACCTATGAAACTAAACTGAATCATGAATACTGATACTTGACCACTGACCCACAGTTTGATACTACGAGCCATAACTAGTCATGAGGGTTTCATGACCATGTCATTGATGCACCGATGGCATGACTCTAGGGCAGGAGAGTGATGACCTGTTACGTCCCTTTTATGTGTTTATTTGGTGTGTTGGGAGGTTTATGGCCACCAGGGGCGTATGGATGCATCCTAGAACTGTTACTGTTACTGTTACTGATTACTGATTACTGTATTACTGGTGACTGATGGTGTGTGCGATACACGTCATTCACATACTGGGAGCTGATCACTCCACTTACTGTTTGAGGACTCCCCTCATAATTACTGGCTTACTGAGAGGTCTCCCCTCTATATGATTATATGGTTACATGATTACACTGATTACTGTTACTGATTACTGATACTGGGCTCGTAGAGGATTACTGTTTTCCTACACCTTTACTCTTTATCTTTCATTACTGCTACTTCATATTGATGCTTAACTTTGACTCATTCATTCTGCTATTCCTTATTCTACTGCTTGTTATCGTTATATCTGTTCACTGAGCTCGTGTAGCTCAGCCGTGTTTCTTTTCACACGGCAGGTAATTAAGCTAGGAGCTGGGCATGGCTTTGGGGTTGAGTGCACTTGAGTGGAGCTTATTCTCGATAGCTTATCTACCATTTGATTTCATTAGACTTTATGTTGCCATTGTTTGGGCATTGAACTTATGTACTTCTTTTATTTCCTTTCATTTTGGATATAAGTCATGTTGACTTATTGTGGGATTATGTATTTTGACTTCCGCTATTTTATGCATGGACACTATGTTTATCTGATATGAAACCATATATTTGTGATATCTTTACCCTTGTCGGGTCGGGGTGTTACAATTTATGGTATCAGAGAGACAGGTTACCGAAACCCGTTGGCTTAGGCCTTTGACCTGTGAGGATTGGGTAGACATTAGGTTTTCCTTTCGCGTACTCTTTTCCTTATTCTGCTTTGTCATATTTTGCTCCACCTTACTAATCGTCTTCATAATTCTATAGATGGTTAACACTCGTCACCAGGAGTATAACAGTGGAGGAGATGATGAAATCCCCAATCTGGAGGAAATGGTGGCTAATGCTGTAGCCCGTCTGCTACCGGGCCTTAACACTGAGGCGGTGGTCAACCGGCTTATCAGTGGTGGAGCTGGTCCATCTGGGGGTGCTGGCAGTTCTTCTGGTGGTGGGGGCCGACCCACTACCATTAATGGGTGGCTGGAAAGTTTTAATAAGCTCAAGCCGTTGTCCTTCACTTCTGCTACTACTCCTCATGCAGCAGAAGACTGGATCACCCACATGGAGAAACTGTTCGAGGTGTTAGGTTGTGAGGACGGGTTCAAGACTCGTCTGGCTGTGTTCAAGTTAGAGGGTGACGCGCTCAATTGGTGGAAAGCGCACAAAGAAGCAAAGGGTGGTGATGCATATGTTCTTAGTTGTTCATGGGCTGATTTTCGTACCACATTCTATAATCGGTACTTCCCTATTTCCGAGCAGCAGAGGTTCATTAGGGAGTACAACACCATCTCTCAGCTTGATTCTGAGAATGCTGGGCAGTATCTGGAGCGGTTTCAGAGATTAGTGAGTTTTGTGGGTCCGCTTGCTGGGGATTCTAAGCAGCAGGCTAGACAATTCAAATGGGGACTCAAAAGGTTAGTAACCTATTTAAGTTGATGGTTGGTACCAATAGACATTAATACATTTTCTTTTGCTATTGTATTAGGTGGGTACTAGACCGCATACTTAATGATGAGTTTCGAGACCCGGCAGAATGTTGCGACGCAGCTCGCAATATTGAGATATTTCATCAGGGATCTGGGTATAAGAGGAACAGAGATGGTGATAGGATTCAGACTCAGGGTCAGAGCAGGGATTTTAGGGGCCGAAATGACAGGAGTTATGATTCTCGTGGACAGGGGGATCGACGATACGACCATCAGGGTCAGGCTGGCAGGAATCATGATCAGAGGAGGTCGGATACTAGAGGGCAGGATTCCAGGTCCACCACTAGGCAGGGAGATGATCGCTCAGGACGCAACAACGGTCAGAAACAGTGGAGAGACCAGACTGTTAAGGGTAATCAGCAGGGCAGGGCTTCAGGTTCTAGTTCTCAAGGAGGTGTGGCTGGGGGTTCTTATTCTTTTCCTATTTGCACTACTTGTGGGAAACGTCATGCTGGGGCTTGTCGTGTAGCTACTGGGGCATGTTTTAGATGCGGGTCTACGGAGCATAGAGTGAAAGACTGCCCTAAACACCCGGAGGCAGCCGGGAACTATTTGAAACCACCCCCTCCACCACCTAACACTGGCCGTGTATATTCTATGATGCGGGATCAGGCGGCACAGTCATCAGGTACGATTACGGGCGTTTTATATATTGGTGATCATGCTATTTTCACACTTTTTGATACTGGAGCTACACATTCCATCATATCTATGAAATTGGTTAAGAAACTTAATATATCACCAACACCACTAAGTAATCAAGTATCCCTCTCCACTCCAATGAAACTCAGTACTCTTATTGATCATGAATATGTAAACTGTCCTATACGATTCGATGACCGAATCCGTTCGGCAAACTTACTTCCTCTGGACATGACTGATTTTGACGTTATCCTGGGCATGGATTGGTTATCTTTTCATAGAGCCACCATTGACTGTCATGCTCGCAAAGTAATCTTTGGTGATCTAACTCAGCCTGAATTTGTCTTTCATGAAACACGCTCTCTGAAATCTGTGAAAATTATCTCTGCTATGAAAGCAAGGACTCTAATATCTCATGGTTGCCAAGGTTATTTGGCCTCTGTTAAGGATTCATCTGTCGAGGGTCCTGATATTAATACTGTTCATGTTGTTTGGGAATTTTCTGATGTTTTCCCTGAAAAACTTCCTGGTCTTGCTCCGGCCAGAGAGGTTGAATTTGCTATCGATCTGATTCCCGGCGCTGAGCCTATCTCTAAGGCTCCGTACCGGATGGCACCAGTGGAACTTAAGGAGTTAAAGGAGCAGCTTGAAGAGTTATTGGACTGTGGATTTATTCGCCCGAGTGTGTCACCATGGGGTGCTCCTGTACTTTTTGTAAAGAAGAAAGATGGGTCTATGCGGTTGTGTATTGATTACCGGGAGTTAAACCGCATCACCATTCGAAATCGTTATCCGCTACCTCGCATCGATGATTTGTTTGATCAGTTGCAGGGAGCTAAAGTATTCTCCAAGATTGACTTGCGATCTGGTTATCACCAGTTGCGGGTTAAAGAGCAGGACATTTCTAAGACTGCTTTCCGTACCCGGTATGGACATTATGAGTTTTTAGTTATGCCTTTCGGGTTAACAAATGCTCCTGCAGTATTTATGGACTTAATGAACCGGGTTTTCCATGAATTCCTTGATAAATTCGTTATCGTTTTCATTGATGATATTCTGGTATATTCTAAGTCGGCGGAAGAGCACGAGCAGCATTTGCGTATTGTTTTGGGTATTCTGAGGCAGCAGAAATTATACGCTAAATTTTCCAAGTGTGAATTCTGGTTGGACCGAGTTGCTTTCCTTGGTCACATCGTGTCTGCAGATGGGATTACCATGGATCCAGCTAAGGTTGAGGCTATCACAAAATGGCCAAGACCTACCACGGTAACCGAAGTCAGGAGTTTTCTGGGTTTAGCTGGCTACTATCGACGTTTTGTCGAGGGTTTTTCGAAGTTGGCTTTACCGTTGACTCAGTTGATGAGAAAGGGTGAAAAGTTTGTGTGGACGGATGAGCGTGAGCAGAGCTTTGAGGAGTTGAAACGACGACTAGTGTCTGCACCTATTTTAACTTTACCGTCGGGTTCGGGAGGATTTCAGATTTATAGTGACGCTTCCAAGAAGGGTTTAGGTTGTGTTCTCATGCAGAACGGGAAAGTAATTGCCTATGCTTCAAGGCAGTTAAAACCCTATGAGGAAAATTATCCGACCCATGATCTGGAGTTGGCAGCTGTGGTATTTGCGTTAAAAATATGGAGACATTACTTATACGGTGAATCATGTGATATCTTCACGGATCATAAGAGTCTCAAATACATATTTACTCAGAAGGAGCTCAACATGAGGCAGAGGAGATGGTTGGAGCTTCTGAAAGATTACGACACTAATATCCAGTATCATCCCGGCAAGGCGAATGTTGTTGCCGATGCCCTCAGCAGGAAATCGGGTATGATTGCTAGTATGAATATCGAGCCTCGTATTCTTCAAGATTTAGAGCGGTTAGAGATTGAGCTATGTGAAAAAGGCGTTAGTGGTTTTTGGGCGAGTCTGAAGGTGGAATCAAACTTGATGCTGCGGATTAAGGAAGCTCAGAAGGACGATGGTGAACTCTGGGCTATTGTGCAGAATGTCGAGGAAGGTAAGCAGTCTGAGTTTCGGGTTGATGATAGTGGTGTGGTATGGTATGGAGATCGATTATGTGTTCCTGATGATTCTGATCTACGTGAGGCCTTGTTGACAGAGGCTCATAGTTCTCCTTTTTCTATACATCCTGGTTCAACCAAGATGTATCGGGATCTGAAGCAGCACTTCTGGTGGAACGGCATGAAGCAAGATGTGGCATCGTTTGTAGCTAGATGTATGACCTGTCAGCAGGTCAAGATTGAACACCAGAGAGCTAGTGGGTTATTGCAGCCTTTGGAGATTCCAGTTTGGAAGTGGGATGAAATATCCATGGATTTTGTTTGTGGTTTACCGTTGACTCGTAGGAAACATGATGCGATTTGGGTGGTCGTTGATCGGCTAACTAAATCCGCTCATTTCTTACCCATCCGTATGAGCTACAGTGTTAGTAAGTTGTCAGAAATTTTCACGCAGGAGATTGTTAGATTGCATGGCACTCCTTCTTCTATCGTTTCTGATCGTGATCCTCGTTTTACTTCGCGCTTCTGGAAGGGATTACATAAAGTTTGGGGTGTTCGTCTTAAGTTCAGTACCGCTTTTCATCCCCAAACTGATGGTCAGTCGGAGAGGACCATCCAGACATTAGAGGATATGTTACGGGCGTGTGCGTTGGAATGGACGGGTAGTTGGGACGATTACCTGTGTTTAGTAGAGTTCGCTTATAATAACAGTTGGCACGCGAGCATTGATATGGCACCTTTTGAGATGTTATATGGGCGAAAGTGCAGAGCACCGGTATGTTGGGACGAAGTAGGGGAACGTCTCCTTGAAGGACCTGAGATGATTGAGGTCACAAATGAAAAGGTTGCTACGGCTAAAGAAAAATTGAAAGAGGCACGGGCGCGTCAAAAGAGTTATGCGGATAAGCACCGTCGGGATCTAGAGTTTAATGTCGGCGACCGGGTATTTCTTAAAGTATCTCCGTTCCGAGGCGTCAAACGTTTTGGTATTAAGGGCAAGCTCAGCCCTCGGTTTATTGGACCTTTTGAAATTCTGGAGCGTATTGGAGAAGTATCGTATCGTCTAGCTTTACCACCTCAGTTGGCTCATGTTCATAATGTATTTCATGTATCTCTTTTGAGGGGATACAACTATCACCGTCTGCATGTGGCTTCTTATCCGTTTGATCAAATCCGTCCCGATATGACCTTATCTGAAGAACCGGAAGCGGTCCTAGAGCGTCAAGAACGCGTTATGAGAAATAAAGTCATTCCTTTTGTAAAGATTCTCTGGCGGAATCACCCAGCGCGCGAGGCAACCTGGGAGACCGAAGAGTCAATACGATCAAGTTATCCTCATTTCATGTTCTGATCTGGTATGTTCAGTTTCGTATATGTCATGTTTCCTTTCTTATGTCCTTGCAAATTTCGAGGACGAAATTTTTCTGTTAGTGGGGAAGAAGTTGTAATACCTGAAATTCTATAACATGTAAAATGACTAAAATGCCCCTGCGAGCAAAAACTTTAACAAAACAAGTCCTTAATGCACCAAAGTGGTTCCAAAGCTTAACAAATAAATAAACTAAGATACCAAATTGTTCTAAATCACTTATAGCACATAAATTAAGTCACAAGGACCCTCTAAATCATGTCTTAGCCGAAAAATCTAAATTATACACAAAGTCATTTTAAAATTTGAATTTACACACTAATATTGGAAATTTCCTATCACATTTAATACCCTTGATTTGGTCCAAGCTAATTCCGTAAATTTGGCCATAACCTCCCCCCCCCTACACGGTATTCCTCATTTAAATCAATCAACACATTCTTTTCCCAAAACCCTAATTTAGCCGCTAGAACCAAAACACTAATAATTTTCTCTTGAGCTCATTCGACTGCCTGGAAACTCGACACTAATTTTCTGGCATTGCTAGTGATCTAAGGAAGCCATAGAAACTGAGTTTACGTCTTGTGAAGCCCTCGTTCGATCGCTACAAATTATTCTTGTCGGTTCATAATAAACCAAAGGTAACAATTAAATAAATTCGTTCGACCTATGTTATATTCATTTCTTATTTTTCCCATGTCCCTTACATGCTACTCGACCTATGAAAAATGTGTACAAGGTTGTGGAGTCGTTTTTGTGGCCGTGTGGAAATTCCTTTGTCGAGCGAGTGAAACCGAGCAACATCTAATTCGTACGCCTCATCCTCACGTTCGAACCGTGGTTTGGTATTTTTCCTATGAACCTTATGTCCTATTAATGTCGAATAAAATATGAAAATTGAGTCATGCAAGATCTTGATATCATTTGTGAATTAATTCTACATATCGAACCATATATCTAAAATATACATATGCGATCAAATTTAGACTCATGTTTAATTTTTATAGACACATTATGATCAGCTTGATATAAGAAAAATGTATGTTCGAATTATCATGGCTTAAGGGAATTATTTTTGAATTAAGATCAAGACCGGATTTAAGAAATATTTTGGGAAAAATATGAACCGAGCGAATTAGGGTTTGTAAACATGAATTAGGGTTTGTTTTGGGGTATTGAATGACATGTAATCATGAGGTAATTATTGGTGTGGATTAGGGCTTGGTTTTGGAATTAAAATAGGTTATACGATTTGTTCTAAAAAAAGCATAAGGGTCGAATTGTGTTTTATAAAACTTGTGGGTCACTTTTGGAACTTTATAAATATTGTGGTAATGTCGTATAAAAGTATGAGAAGGACCTTTTGTGTAAAATAAATGTCTAAGGGTTTATTTTGGAATATATGTTAAAGTTTATAAATCGTTTTATAATTAAATAAACTGGAGGGACTAAACTTGTAATTTTGGGAAACTTATGGTTTTGTCGTGTAAATAAACATATATAAAAGGGCCGTGTGTCATTTGGATAATTTAAAGGGCCTATATGTAATTATTATTGATTAAAGGACGATTTATATAAAATAAGGACTAATAATGAAATTGTTATAACATGAGGGACTAAAGTTGTAAAATCTATTTTCTAAGGGTTATGAACCGTACATCACTTAAAATAAGGATATAATATGTAAATTGATAAAATTAAGGACTAAACATGTTAACATGAATAATTAAGGGCTTAATATGTAAATTTATTAACTAAGGGACCAAACATGTAAAATTATGAAACCTCAAGGGTATAAAGTGTAAACTTGAATAAAACTAATTTTAACTTAACCTAAATGCTAAATATAGAAACTTGCTAAATAAGGAAACTTTCTAAAAATGAAAACCTGCTAAAAATAGAAAGTTACTTAATATGGAAATGGATCTTTAGTAATCATGTCTTTACTCCTCTAGGTGTGAAGAGGGAGTAGTCCTGTGATCTTGATCATCTTATTTCAGTGTGTTTCCTTTGTCAGCAATAAGGTACAGATATTCTGCCCTTCTTTAGTAAGGTGCCTTCGTCTCATGTTGATTTCTGACTCACTGCCATGTTCCTTGTTTCTGTGAACCTTTGATATTGACCTATTGATACTGAACCTTTCTTATACTGAACCTACTGATATTGAACCTCTGTCACTGAACCATCTGATATGAACTGTCTGTTATACTGAACTGGATATTGACCTATGAAACTAAACTGAATCATGAATACTGATACTTGACCACTGACCCACAGTTTGATACTACGAGCCATAACTAGTCATGAGGGTTTCATGACCATGTCATTGATGCACCGATGGCATGACTCTAGGGCAGGAGAGTGATGACCTGTTACGTCCCTTTTATGTGTTTATTTGGTGTGTTGGGAGGTTTATGGCCACCAGGGGCGTATGGATGCATCCTAGAACTGTTACTGTTACTGTTACTGATTACTGATTACTGTATTACTGGTGACTGATGGTGTGTGCGATACACGTCATTCACATACTGGGAGCTGATCACTCCACTTACTGTTTGAGGACTCCCCTCATAATTACTGGCTTACTGAGAGGTCTCCCCTCTATATGATTATATGGTTACATGATTACACTGATTACTGTTACTGATTACTGATACTGGGCTCGTAGAGGATTACTGTTTTCCTACACCTTTACTCTTTATCTTTCATTACTGCTACTTCATATTGATGCTTAACTTTGACTCATTCATTCTGCTATTCCTTATTCTACTGCTTGTTATCGTTATATCTGTTCACTGAGCTCGTGTAGCTCAGCCGTGTTTCTTTTCACACGGCAGGTAATTAAGCTAGGAGCTGGGCATGGCTTTGGGGTTGAGTGCACTTGAGTGGAGCTTATTCTCGATAGCTTATCTACCATTTGATTTCATTAGACTTTATGTTGCCATTGTTTGGGCATTGAACTTATGTACTTCTTTTATTTCCTTTCATTTTGGATATAAGTCATGTTGACTTATTGTGGGATTATGTATTTTGACTTCCGCTATTTTATGCATGGACACTATGTTTATCTGATATGAAACCATATATTTGTGATATCTTTACCCTTGTCGGGTCGGGGTGTTACAGGTACCTTGGGTATAACGTATGTGTGTTAGATGGTTCTTGTAACCTTGAAGATGATTCAGCCGAATCCGTAGCAAACTGGTTTTCGAATACTTCTTCTTCTAACGCAGCATCGTTTTGGTTCTGTGTTTGTTCTTCTTGAAATGGTGTACATTGGTTTTGCTCATCAACTCTTGGTAGAACAATTTCAAGAATTGGAGTTTCTGGAGTAGATGTAGATGAGGTTGAGGGAGTTGGTGCGTCAGCTTCGATTGTTGTAGATGCATCTTGTGGTGGTGGTTGTGGTTGATGGTTTTGAGCGGGTGCAGTGGAATGTTGTTGTGATGCATTTGCCGAAGTTCCACCATAGTATTCATCAAACATTAACTCTAAGAAATTTTCCAGTTCTTGTTCTGAAGGTTTTTCAGTGGTTGTTGATTGAGCTCCTTGAGGTACGAGTCCTGAACTAATGTGTCTAAAAGTCTGCAGGTTTAGTGCAGGTCCTAATCTGTTTTGATTAGAAGCCATTGGGTTAAGCGCGGGTTCTAGAGCGAGTCTATCAAAATCCATTTGTGAAATCTCGTCAAACTTCACATTCATCATCTCCATTATCCTTTTTGTTCTTCTTTTATACACCCTGAATGCCCTCGAGTTTTCTGAGTATCCAATGAAGATTCCAATGTCACCCTTAGCTTTTAGCTTCCCTAGATCTTCTCTGTCGTTCGTTGGATAGCACAAAGCGCCAAACACGTGAAGGTAAGAGATATCGGGTTTTCTGTTGTTCACTTGTTCATATGGGGTTTTATTGAATCTTGGGTTGATTAGGGAACGGTTCTGAGTGAAACAAGTAGTGGCAACAACATCAGCCCATAAGAATAACAATGCACTAGAATAAATCAGCATTGTGCGAGCAGCTTCCACAAGAGTTCAATTTCTTCTTTCAACTACCCCATTCTGCTGTGGAGTTCTAACAACAGATGTCTGATGTGTGATTCCAGCATCTTCAAAATAAGTTCTTAACTCTTGATTTGTGAATTTTGTGCCATTGTCTGTTCTTACAATCCTTACTAGAGCTTGAAGTAGGACTTGAATACGCTTCAAAAAGGTGATGATGATGCCTGGTGCTTTGTCTTTTGACCTCAGAAACCTTACCCAAGTATATCTCGAATAGTCATCGACGATAACAAGGATATAATTCTCACCATTTATGCTTTCAACTCTCATTGGGCCACATAAGTTCATGTGCAACATATGTAACTTTGCTTCCGAACTGGGTATGGTTTTAGGTTTATATGATGCCCTTTTGCTTTTTCCTTGTTCACATGATGGACATAAGTGATCCTTGGTGTATTTGAACTTAGGAAGTCCGTTGACGATGTTGTCTTTGGCTAGTTTGTTAATGGTGTCAAAATTGAGATGGGATAATCTTCTATGCCACAGCCAGGACTTTGTTCCGCATGCTCTTGTCATAAGACAAATTAGTGATGAAGAGGCCATTTGGTTGATGTCGATAGCATATAGGTTGGTGCCACAATTCCCAGTTAAGAGATCATCGCCAACCAAATTTCTAACAAAGCACGTGTTTCTCCTAAATGCTAACTCTAAATCTGCATCACAAAACTGCCCGACTGAAAACAAGTTGTGTCCCAACCCTTCGACGTAGTAAACTCGAGTGATTAAATAATTCCCAAATTGAAGATCTCCATAACCCAGAATAGCTGCTACATGATCATTTCCAAAGCGTACAGTTCCCATGAATTTCCAGACGAAATTTATCAGCAGCTTTAGATTCCCGGTCATGTGCTTGGAGCAACCCGAGTCGATGATCTAAAGACATATTTTGATAACCTGCGAAGAACAGAAGAGTTTACATTTGGAAACCGTTTAAAATTTGGTTCCATGGGGTGAGGGGTAACATCCAGATCACACTCATAGAAAGTTTCTACTGGTTCAATTTGAACAGCTTTTAATTTGCCATTTTGGAGTATGAACTCTCTACCCGTTGGTTTCCATACACAATACTTAAGATAGTTCCTAGGCATTTGACTACTAGTGGTTGACCTAAATCGTGCAATTAGTCTTCCTATGGATCTAGATCTAGCACTAGTTCCTTTTGGAACATTCTTCTGTTCAGGCGTAACATTCACATTTTTAGAAACATAATCATCACAAACATCATTAGATAAACATTTCTTGCACATTAAACAAATAGAGTCATTACATGCATTAGAACAATACTTTTGACATTACATTTAGATGACATGTGTCTCTTATTACAAAGCGATAAATTCCTAGGGTGTTCTTCTACTTCTTCTACTTTATTCTGACATCTACTCTTAGAGACAGGCGAGACTCTATTGTTCCTTGTATTGCTCCTAGGCTGTAGTCTGCTGCTCCTAGAGGTGCTTTCTAATCCTGTAGAAGGTAAGGCACACGCATTAGGATTTATATTGTTGTCCTTAGAAGTTGTTTTAGCATTCCTAGACTCTTTCAGATTAACTTTTACGCTCTTGTCGTTTGTCCCATATGTTTTAGATGTGGAGGCAGACGCATTAGTGGGGCTAATCCTATAAAGACCAGGTGTTATCACTTTTGGTGTTTCGACAACCGCTTTTCCTTTATCAACAATATTTTCTTTTTCATTTAGCTTGGGTAAGGGTGTTGGAGTGACTGATTTTGTCAAATCATTTTTCACATCGACTTTTGGAATAAATTTAGAAATTGACATTTTTGGTTTAACAACCGGTTTTGAAGTATTTGGTTTGTCCGAAGTCGATGATTTTGCAAACATAGTATCCACACCATTCCCTTTTTGACTTTCCAGCTGAGCCCTCAAAAGATAATTTTGCTCTTTCATGTCTTTGTAGGCACGCTCATACGAAAGTTTGTCTGTGACAAACGGTAATTTTCCCACTAATATTTTAATAATAAATGTCAATTTATTAAGACTAAATTACATAACTATTAAACTAGGCATTCATGTGCTTACATAACTATTACGGGAAAACAAACCCGAACACTGTATCACACAATAACTCACCAAAACTATTTAATCTCACCAGGAACAGTGAATTTTCCCTATTCTCACATTTAAAAACTATAATGTAATAAAGCGAGAGGTTATCTCACTTTTACTGAAAAACGAAACCACACGCGTACCGACACCACATCAACAACGAATTAATTTCAAGATTTATTTTTGAGTCACCAAACTCTATTTTTAAGTCAGTTTTATAAAAACGTCCCCAAAATTTATTTTACACATTTATATCAAAACCGGGAAAACCCGATTTCACCTCATCTCAGCGGGACACGGGGTATACACTACCCACCTTTTTAATAAAACAAACCCAGCTATAATTCTTTTCCCTTATCTTTCTCACCCACTCACACGTTCCCCCATATCCCTCCTTATCCCCTTCTCCCTTTTGTCTGCGACTCCACAAACCCAGAAAAATCAAATCGATCTATCACTATCCTTCTATGGCGTTACATGCTTTCTCTCCAACCCATAAACTAACCTTCCCTCTCATATGTGCATTCCCCAAAGGTCAACGAGTGAGGAAGAAAGGAGGTGATGAGGACAGAGGATAACCAAAGCTTCAAACAGAAATATTTCACTCCCAAGGATCGAAAGGATGATGGATCCATCCCAGAAATGCGTCTTTTTAATGGCTATTCCAAAACCCAGTCGATCACACCATTATCCTCAATCACTCAAAGCTTATCGAGATTCAAAGGGATTCGAAGGGCAACAATTCGATAGGAGTGGATTAGGCTGGGGTTTGAATTGGAATAGCTAGGGTTTGCATTGGGATTGTTCGAATTGCTTATGTGTCCAAGTTCTCGAGTCATCTTGTGGAATCACTCTAAGGGTATAAAATCTTCTACATTCAAACTCTTTAATTTTTCCATTCCTTGTTATTCGGTTTACAGTTAATTGGTTTATGTAAATTCTTAACTCGTGTGTAATGGTATTTATCATTGTTTCGACTTGGTGTGGATTTGTTATGGTTGTTGTTGTAGTTCTTAGTGGTTCAAAAGATTTAACAAAACTTAATTATTGGCTCGCACGTTTGAAACCATCTTTGTTAATTGTTGTTGTCAACCTAGGATCGAGTTATATGATTTCGGCTTACTGTTGGTAGTTATTAGGTTGAGAGGTCTCAAAATGAACTTAAAATGGTTGTCAATGATTTGTATTCAGTGTCAAAACTCCTCTCGAGTTAGCATACTTGAAACCTTAGAACTCAGTCTAGGATTAAGGAAATTATGGTTGTCTTTGGGTCGAGTAAAAACCACACCCACAAGGTTGTGTTGGGGCTGTTTTAATCACATAAAACCACCCCTCACAAGGGCGTATGATGTTGTATATTTGGTTCCGTCAAACCTCACCAAACAACTTGTGTTGTGGTGATTCTTAATCAAGGGATAACCACCCCAAAAGGGGTGTGATGTTTCTCGATGTGCTCCTCACCAGGCAGCCACCCATGATGGGTGAGCGTGCCTTGGTTAATCCTGGTCAAGCATAGCCAAACAACCCTCGCAACTCACCCACTTGCAAACTAAATTTATGGTCAAAAAGTGTTTTGAGAAAGGTTGGTCGGTTGTCTTTGGTTCAAGTCTAGCATTACCTTAGTTGATTCCATTAGAACCCCAAGGTGTATGTCTTGCTCGGTTCGAACTTAAACCCAAAAGAGTGTTTTTGGTTGCCAGTTCGTGGTCAAAACTCAAAGGAGAATTGAGTCATTGCTTTTCTATCAATTCCAACACCAAAGTCTTACATCGAGACTTTGGTTAAAGTGTGTCAAAACTTGTGGAACTATATTGTCGAATCCAAATCCATCACCTCGCGTAATCTGAATGGACGTTAAGTCGGACTATCAAGTTGTACTCGGACACGACTTAAGCCTTTCTGGTGCTAAAAGTTTATTTGTGTCGAGCGTGTGAATTTTTGTATTCCAAGCAACACACTGATGAACTCAAATAAGTACATTTTATTACTATCATTTATCCTAATTATTTGACTTGTTTTATATATATTATGTATGAGGATTGATACTTAATCGTTTACTTTTGTAATTCTCAGGTAAAAACAAGCATTTGGTGAAACTTGGCGATTTTGGACTTATTATGGAGCAAAACATGCAAGAAGTTAAGAGTCTACTGAAATGTACAAGATCAAGACAAATCTGCTCCAGATGCGCCGCATCTCACTTATTACATACGGCGCATCACTATCCAGATTTCACCAGATACGATCCAAGATACAAGAGGACATGCGCCGCATCTACTTATGGAGTTACGCCGCATCTTCTGGCGGTGTACGAATATTCCTGAATATATTAATCTTGGACCCCACGCGAAGTTAAGTCAATGCGCCGCATCTACTTACTAGATGCGCCGCATCTTCTGGCGGTGTACGAATATTCTGAATAAAGTCTGATTTAATTTTAACGATTATAAGATACGGCGTATCCAACTTTTTGGATACGGCGCATCGTCTGCAGATATCAGTAACTTTAATTTTTTGTATTCCGTTTTCGTTGTTAATTTTCTGATATATTACTTTCTCGAGCATACCCTACTGATATTTTTGTGTTGATTTCAGGAAGTGCATGACCAGGAGTTCTACGAAGAACTTGATTCAACCTTTCGAAGATCCTGAACGAGTCTTTCATTCGCTTAAAAGGCTTTTCAACACAAAAAGCTTTGATACTTCAAGTTCATTCGAGCTTGATTATTTTTCTGAAGAGAAAGAGGAAGAAGAAACAGAAACAATGGGCGAAAACACAACTATGGAGGAATACATGAACAAAACCCGTGCTGATTACACTTCAGGAGTTGCTAGACCAAAGTTTGATGATAAGTCAAAGTTTGAATTGAAGGGTCAGTTTCTCAAGGAGCTAAGGGAAAATGCTTTCAGTGGATCGGAACATGAGGATGCTAATGAGCATGTTGAAAAGGTCCTCGAGATTGCGGATTTGTTTACTTCAGAAGGAGTGACTGACGATCAAATCATGCTAAGAATCTTTCCACTCTCACTAAAAGGAGCTGCTAACAAGTGGCTAAGGAATGAACCTGCTAGTTCAATAACTACATGGGAAGATTTGAAGAGCAAATTCCTGAAGAGATATTGTCCACCTGCTAGGACTGCTAAAAAGATGGAGGCTATCAACAGTTTCAAGCAAGAGCCTGATGAAACTCTTTATCAAGCTTGGGAAAGATTTAAAGATTTACTGGTAAAATGTCCTCAACACTATCTAACCCCTATGCAGGAGATAAATTGTTTTATCAAGGATTGGACGTGCCTACTAGACAAATCTTGGACGCTAAGGGAGCTGTACCTCAAATGAGTGCAACCAATGCTAGGAAAGCAATCCAAGAAGCTGCTGATCATTCTCAAAAATGGCACGATGGGACCTCTACTAGATCTAAGAGCAGCACTAATTTTGACGGGATTGCTGCTATTCAAGCTCAATTGGATAAAATTAGTAGAGAGATGAAGAAGCGTGATGAAAGAGTGTATGCTGCCCAAGTTGGATGTGAAAAGTGCGAAGGACCTCACTACACTAAGGATTGCCCGAATAAGAATGAAAGTGAGACGTTTGAAGAAGCATATTACACCCAATTTGGACAACCATTTCGACCTTCAGGAAGATTTAGGGAAGCTACCCCGGGATTCTATCAAAAGAACAACTTCAATCCCGCTTATCAAGAAAGGAGGCAGACTTTAGATGACACTCTAAAGCAAATTATGGCCGATGCTGCTAAAAGACATGAAGAGAATACTGCTATGATCAAAGAAATCCGAGCTTCAACGGACACTACTACAAGAAATCAAGGAGCTTCGATCAAAGCATTGGAACAACAAATCGGTCAAATGAGCAAAGTTCTTCAAGAAAGGGGATATGGAAGTTTACCTAGCTCAACCGAAACCAACCCAAGAGATCATGTCAAGGCCATAAGCACCACTGAAGAAGTCACTCCTTACTTACCTAGAAGATCGATGAATGGTAATGATGGTGCAAGACCCGAATTTTTCTTTAATTCTTCAATCAGTTTAAGGAGACTACTCAAAGAAAAGACAAAGATTGAAGAAGAGATCAAGGCTACAATGAAAGAAGAGAGCTCTGCAACCGACTTAAATGCCTTGCCTCATAAAGAAAAAGACCCAGGAAGTTTTACTTTGCCTTGTTCAATTAATGATATATCTTTCAATAATGTGTTAGCTGACTTAGGAGCTAGTGTTAGTGTTATGCCTCTTAAGACATTCACTACCCTAGGACTAGGAAAATTAGCACCAACTAAGTTACTTATTGAATTGGCTGATAAAACGGTAAAACGACCTGAAGGGATTGCTAATAATGTGCTAGTTAAGATTGAGAAGTTTATTTTCCCTGTAGACTTTGTTATATTAGATATGCCCGAGGATGTTAAGGTTCCTTTAATCCTTGGAAGACCTTTCTTGTCTACTGCCCATGCTAAGATTGATGTGTTTAAAAGAAAAATCTCGTTAAGGGTAGGGAATAATAAACTAGTCTATAAGTGCCAAGATCCTGTTAAAAGCATAATTGGAGGTGTCTATGTGCTAGGATTAAGAGAGCGTATGGACCTCGATCTTGAAGCTAGGCTTATGGGGGAAAGATTGATTCAAAACAACTCAACTAATCCTAATCAGGAGAACTTTGAGGAATTTATTGACCTTAATGTACCTACCGAACTTATACGCGATGTTGTTAATGATTCTGATGATGAGTGGTATGATTGCGTAGTAATTAACAAACGTAGGAGAATAGTTGAGAAAACGAATTTGAATAATGATGTGTTTATTGAACTACCACCCCACCTTGCTTATTTATGCCCATATGATAATAAGAATTTCCCGTCTATCATTTTGTCATCTCTGCCCGAAAGGGACAGAACCTTGTTTACACAGATATTGAAGAAGAACGGCGTGGAAATTAAGGACGAGCAAGGAGTGTTCAATATTACTAAATTGGCAATGAGGGAGCGCGATGTTTCCGACTCCTTCAATGATCGATATTAATGAGCTGAACGTGAGTCTAACTTGAAGACTCTGGAATAAAGACAAGTGCTGACCGGGAGACAACCCAGAGAAATTTTTATTATTCTGTTTTTGTGTCGAGTCAGTCAGGCCGCAGAGGATACGGCGCATCTGAATCCTGAGATGCGACGCATCTCCTGCACAGGTCATATCTTTATTTTTTCTGCATTTTTTATTTTCGACTTTAAAACTTTTTATCAGTTTATTTAAATGCGGCGCATCCCTGGTTAAGGATGCGACGCATCTTCTATTCTGATCCGTACTTATTCCAGGCTCGATACGGCGTATCTTCTTCCATAAGATACGGCGCATCGACTGACCTGATGATTTTCATTTTTAATTTTTATATTTTATTTTAACTAACTACTAATGTATTATGCAAGTTTGAACCTTTCTTAACTTAGGTGTGTTTTAAATCCTTGGTGGTATTATAGATTCCTGCATTTCCTGTGGATACATCTATTATGAAGCTTAAACGTTCTAATCCACAAGAAAGATGATTTTTGCTCTTATACAAATGGAGGATCATACCGAGCAAATCTCAGAGGAGTTTTTCTGTTCTAATTCTTTTATTTTCCAGTTTTTAACCTTTGATACAAACAACGAGGATGTTGTTTAACTTAAGTGGGGGGATTGGAGAATTAGAACACTTAACACTTACTTGTCCTAAACTTTTCAAAATATGCTTAAAATGTGCTTAATATATCAAAATTTAAATTTTTTTTTAGGATGTTTTTGTTTAAAGTCTAAGTTGCATAGCTGCACACATGACGTTATTTTCAAAAATTGTGATTTTTCAAAATTCACAAATCTATGAGTGTGCCGGTGACTTGTAAACTTTAGAACTTGGCTTGTATACTATTCGAGACCACCATAATAAGTATTATTTATATAATTGGAATGACTTGTCTAAATTGGTAAAATTTCTAGGATTACACCCAAATAGCCTTATATGTTATGTGTTATTAGCTAACTACACTGGTTAGTTAACCCCTGTATAAACCTTTTGTTACTCTCACTTTTAGAGTAAGATACCCCTAGAAAAACACTCAGAGCCATTCCTTTCGTTTCTTACACCTTTGTTAAAATGTTTCGTTACACCCTTACACCTTAGCCTACCCTGTAGATTAAAATCCGTGGTTGGTTAATTGCTTTAGGCAAAGTGTGTTTCCTTACATTACCTGTGTTCGCGTGCGTAATTCATTATTTATGGTTAGGTCGGGAAATTGCACAATGCAATTGGAGTGAAAGTAAATATTGTATATCTTTGAGTTTATTTTTCGTGTGTTTACTACTTTCACTATTACCGTTATTTCTGAAGTCATGAAAAGTATGGAAAAATTATCCAGAATTATCGTTTTGGTGATGTGGTGAAATTTTACACATCTATGTTGATGTCAGTTAAAAAAAAAAAAAAAAAAAAAAAAAAATCGAAAAAATAAGAAAAGAAAAAGAAAAAAGAAGAAAGTTGGATGTTTGTTTTAACCAACGATGTAAAGTTATGTAAGTGGTCGATATCACCACTAATTGTTGTATATTATATCTATGGATTGAATGGGAGTTGGCAGTTATGGGAACGCCAACTAAGGTTTATTCTTTGATTAAGATCTTGTTGAGTATAATTCGTGTCTACCTAAAGCGTGTGTTTCAAGTGTTAAAGCGTGAGTTATTCTATGATATGAGTCTTATTCATGGGATGGTTGGGATAGTGATTAACCACACTTAGGATTTTAATTTATCTGTTTTGTTTATTTTTTATTTTACACCAATTTGTATCCCAAATATTATCCATACCCTATATTATTCTTGATCCAAACCTTTGATTTATTGAGATTAGGGATTTGAGCAATCTTAAGTATCGTAGTCGTGGATTCGACTATGTATTTATGATTTTGTCGCCCTTTTTGATATAATATTATTGGTAAAGATTACTTGGTCCTATCTTTAGCCTATTCGAGTTAAGGATTTGAGCAATTGCAAGTATCGTGTTCGTGGATTCGATCATGTATTTGTGATTTTGTCGCCTTTTCTGGAATTTGAGATCGATAGAGATTAAGGAGAATAATTAACCCTTAAACCTAAAAACCCTTTTTACCGCTTTAGACTTGTTATTCCTTGGCTTTAGTGGGGGAGATGTGTATACTTGCCAAGCTTATGATAGAATATTCGTCACGACTGGACAGTTAAACGATTAGATTTGCTTTTATCAAATTATTTTATTTTCACTTCTAATTCGTTAAGTGTTTGGTTGTGTGATTATGACAAAAATGAATACATGCTTAAATATAAAAATAAATCCTAATATCTTTTAGGATACATTTTCATAAGAGTAATTCTAAGGTTTACTTGGGGACAAGTAAAGTTCAAGTGGGGGGATATTTGATGAACTCAAATAAGTACATTTTATTACTATCATTTATCCTAATTATTTGACTTGTTTTATTATATTATGTATGAGGATTGATACTTAATCGTTTACTTTTGTAATTCTCAGGTAAAAACAAGCATTTGGTGAAACTTGGCGATTTTGGACTTATTATGGAGCAAAACATGCAAGAAGTTAAGAGTCTACTGAAATGTACAAGATCAAGACAAATCTGCTCCAGATGCGCCGCATCTCACTTATTACATACGGCGCATCACTATCCAGATTTCACCAGATACGATCCAAGATACAAGAGGACATGCGCCGCATCTACTTATGGAGTTACGCCGCATCTTCTGGCGGTGTACGAATATTCCTGAATATATTAATCTTGGACCCCACGCGAAGTTAAGTCAATGCGCCGCATCTACTTACTAGATGCGCCGCATCTTACCCTCAGACAGAAACTATAAATACCCCAAAGACCAGACGAGTTCGAAGTTCCGAAGTTCGACAGAAGACCGAAGTACAGAAACCTAGGACGAATTCAGACGAATAGGCAGCACAAGACACACCCAAACAAAGATACAAGAGCTGTAAGAAGGTGCTGCATGTGTTTAATTCATTAAGTAGTTTTGTTTTATTGTGTTAGTAAACTTTAATTCATCAAGATTGGTGGCTTGTGTAATGTGACAACGGAAAGATTGCACTCCCTTAAAACTGCTTTCTCATTAATTAAAGTTTATATGTTGATGTCTTTGGTGACTTTTATTAGTGCATTGATAACCTCTGTGTCTAGCTGAGCGTTGATCGGGTCGCCATGCCTCTGCCCTCGCCTATGCATTCTATCGTCTGTAGAAAAGTAGGAAGAAAGATAAATAGGATAGTCATAAGTAATCATTAAGGGTTTACTCGCCGATAAGATTAGAACCAACGAGAAAGGACTTAATCTCGGTGCGTTGCATCGAACTATACACTTCATATAAAACTAGCAATAAAACAAGTGACAAACTACTTATCTATCAGGACAGATCTTCTTATTGTCTCGAGTATTTATCTGTGTACGTGTGTGCTATTCGCTGATTCGTGCCTATTGGTTTAGTTTATTATTTAATTGCAACCAAATCGTGCCAGTCTCTCAGGCTGAACCCCCTTGCGTTAGATTAGGTTGTATAGCTAACTTAATATATTAAAATACTGATTAGAATAACTAGATAATACGTTCCACTCTTAGTGATCGACACTCTACTTACCATTATATTCATACTGACCGGGTACACTGCTCGTTAAGTGTGTGTGTTATTGATAAGTCGGCTAAATATAAATTTAAAACTTGAGTAGGCATTAATACTGCTAAACCGCAATGACACATCGCACCGCATCACACACCAAGTCCCATTTGGACTTGCGTGTATGTGTAATTGTGTGTAGCACCAGAAAATCCAGCCCACCCCATTTAAGATTTAGCCCAATTAACACTTTAATTCCAGCCCATTTAGCGAGCTAATCTTACAGCCGATCATAGCCCACCAGGCCCAACTTGGCGCCTTGGTGGTTAATATCCAGTCCAGCCCAACTAATCTTTCCCCCTCCTTTAACTTTAGTTGGGCCGCAGCCCAACAAGGATCAGGTGTATAAATTTGTAGCGTGTATGTATATATATTTTTCGCGTATCAACATATTTAAAAATCGAGAACACAAAACTTTATATCGTGATCGATGTTTAAAATATGTATCGTCGTAAACTCAAAACCAATCTATTTTACAACTCACTCTCGACTTATAATTTGTCACATAACATCGTCATGAACTCATATAGATTTGTAAAAATATTAAACCTTCGACACAAACAATGTGAACATTTATATATATACATGTCGCCAAATATAAACTCTTTATACAAATGACCATTTACTTATATCGATATTTGAAGAAAACACATGTAAGGATTAACAATTTTACCACCTGTTATAAACATTATTTCGGTTTTAAGCTAATAAACATCTATCTTATTTATATCGTTATCAAAATTGAGAACACGTAAAAACGGAATTATAGCAAAACTTTACATGAGTTTTTATAACAAATTTTAGAAACAAATATTTTCTAAACACATATAACCATGATCAACCAAGAAATCAACATATGTACACGAGTCATGACCAATTTCTATTAAATAAGTGAACTTGTTCTATTTTATTTAAAACGGGATAAACAAGACATTTATTGTTTAACCGTTATATGTTATTTCTCAAAGTCACTAAACATTTAAATGAAAATCACCATTCAAACATAACTTTCTTACATATCAAAACATATATTTTTATAACAACTAATTTACATATCCTTAACATTCCATATCTCGACAACGTCTATTCTTGTTCATAATCCCTTCATTTCATCGTCTTTCGACTTCCGTCAATCAAAATCCTATAAGTCTTCGATATCTTCATTGTCGTACATTTAAGCACTTCCAAGAGCCAATACCCACAAATACTTAGAAAACTATTTTTAAACTCATTTGCTGCCACACAAGCAACAACAACATAAACACTTTAAAACTTTTGAATCAAATTTCGTAGAGACTTAATTTAGTCCATGAACTAAAACATGACTTATTAATCTAGGTTGCGTGTTGGTGTCGTACACTCTCTAAATTCCCAGCATTCACTGTTCAGTCTATTAAGGTGAGTTTATAGCCTCACTTTACTTATACTTATTTTACAACTATGAGGTGAGAAACATGCAAATTGTTTTATGGACCACATTACTATTTATTTTCTCAAAACTATTGAGTAGTTAGCCTAAGCCCTAGAACCCACTGTTATGCCCATTTTCATGAGCCGTTAGTTCCTTTTGGGAAGCGCGATTGCTAAAGATAGATCTATTAGGGTGACTCCCCGTTCGGTTGGCCAGACGGGCCAATGCGAACGTATAGCAAGTCGGACCACGAGTGTATTGGGTTAAACACTCGCTAAGGGCTCCTTGACTATTATTTATGTGCTATAGATTAGCGCACTAAACTGTCGAGCTTCGGTTGCATGAACTTAGAGCTAGCGCGATAGACTATTTTGTATGACATTATATGCGTTGTAATGATTGTACACAAAACTATTGGTCCAAACTTAATGTTTACATGCTTTAATTTAAACCTATGAACTCACCAGCTTTTTGCTGACTTTTAGCATGTTTTTTCTCGGGTGCTTAATTTGATTGATTATGGCAAGGTTTCAGAAAGGCAAGGGTCGTAGCTCATTTTCAGAAGTATTGGCAAACATAATTAAGACTTGTTTTTATATGGGACCGCTGAAACTAATGGGTCTATTTTTCTGAACATGAATCATCTTTTGTAAACTCTGAATATTTGATTTAATATATTTAAAATGGAGTATGTATTCTGTTCTTTATTTACCTTGTGTTGTGATTTCCAATTATAAGTAGCACCCCAATGTTCCGTATGCTTCCGCGACTGTTAAATTTTGGGGGTGTTACATTGTCATACTTGCATTCCTCGGTTTTTCGATCAAGTTGTTTAAAATTTGACATGTTTTCTTTTTCAAGTTTAATAAGAGCATTTTCATATTTTGAAACAATTGCAGAGGTCTCAGCTCGCAGTCTTTCATCGCCTTCAACAGAATATGTTTGTAAAATGATGGACATAATATCGGTCGACATAACTGCTTCGAAGAGAGAGTCATTTAGGTTTTCCAAAACTTTGATGTTTTCAATATTTTCATTAGCTTCCTTCACCATGGATTTGTGGTCCTTGACAAAGTCGGTTGTTTCTTTCAAAAATGCTTGTTCAAAATGAATTACTCTCGCATGGATGTTATTCAGTGGAGTAGTAATTTCTGTTTCAAACACCTTTTTCATTTCTGCATGAAAGCTTGAATGCTAGTTGTTAATACTGATAGTAGTTTTGGATGCAACAATTTTTTGAAGTGTTTCAATTCTCGTTTTAACATCATCTAAATATCCTCTAGCAGCACTTGTGTTAAAAGGATTGTTTGAGGACATTTGCTCCAAGTTTGAAAGAGTTTTAGAAACAACTTTTTGTTTTGCAACTGGTGTCGTAACAACTGGTTTTTGGGAAAACTTTGGTGTTTGTTTTTGTGGAACAAAAGGAATTCCAGAAAGTTTGTTAAGTTTATTGTAATCAATTGGTTTTATCTCTGGGTTCTTTTGTTTCATTTTAATTCGACTCTCTTCAACAAGCTCAATCGTTTCCTCAGAATCACGAACAACGGGAGGATCATGTTTAGCATATATTATATTTCCATTGTACAAAACATTATGTTCTTTATGGGCTTTCTTGAGAGTATAAGGATTTTCACAACCGATAGCCATTTTCTTCATAGTATGTAAAAACGGATTTGGATCTTTAATAAGCATATGAATGGTTTGAGTTGAATGACCCATTTTCACAAGCAAATCTTCCAACTTTTTAATTGTTTCTTGTTTCTCAATGATTTCATCAAGAAGATCGTTTTCTCATTTTGAAAAATCTGCTTTCAATTGTTTCTTTTCTTTTTCAAGATCAGAACAAGTTGATTTTTGGTTAGAAGGTTGGTTTTTCAAATGAGAGATTTCCGCGTTTAAGGATTTTATTTTCATGTGTGAATTAACATCAAGTGTGTCAAACTTGATTTGCAATTGTTTTTCCCTTGAAACGGAATTTTGATAACCAGTTTCTAAGTCTGACAGTCATTTTTTATGAAACTCAAAAGCTTTTTTGTTTTATGAAACTCAAAAGCTTTTTCGTTTTCCTTATACCTCTCAAGCTCAGCGGTCATTTTCTCATTCGCGGCCTTAACATCGCGATTGACCTTTTTTACTTTCTCAATTTCAATACTACAATTGTTCAATAATGATTCAAATAGAGCACGTGTTTTCTCATCATTCTCAGCATGCTATGAAACTAAGCCTCCACTATGATTCATATTTGGAGTTGCCAAATCAATATTGCTACTACTCGGTGTGTCCAGGTATGTATCATAAGTGGGTGCTGGAGTCTCATAATGTTGTTCCTCGTGAGGAGACATATCAAATATATCATTATTGTGGCATGTATTGAATAATGGTACCTCAGATACTGCATTGGTGTCATAAACAGGAGGTGTGTCAGAATCCGTGTCGTACTTAGCCTCCTGAAGATTTTCCATAAATATGCAGTTTGCATCGATGTCCTCTCGGTCTTCCATGTCATCCATGAGAGCCATAAAATCATTTTCCTCAGCATTCAACTGAAACCCTGCTTCTTCTTTCTGTGCCAACAACAATGCTTTTTGCAGATAAGCTGGATCTTTCTTTTTCGGCTTAGTAGGACAGTTCTTTGCCATATGACCTACACCCTGACAGTTGAAACACTTTATCGGATTTCCCTGATTCATATTTCCATAATTCCCAGCAACTGGAGCTGCAACATTTCCAATCTGATTACCTACTGTCTGATTCCCAACATTTTGACCCCTCTGATTTCCAACAACTTGACCCATCTGATTCCCTGCATACTGACCCAACTGATTTCCTGCATACTGCCCTGCATTCTGCATATGCTGATTACCCATCTGAAATCTAGTAGCATATACATGCTGATTCCCAATAACTCCAACCATTTGTCCTCCTTGACCCATATTGAAACTCGGCTGTGCAATCTGCCTGTTGCGAGTATTCGATGAAATCCTTTGGTTGTTGTTGGTTGGTGTAGAATAGCGTCCTTGGAATGCCTTTGTCAAATAAGCAAATGCTTGTGTCAAAGCAGCAGTAGACTCATCATTGTCAGTGAACTCTGGTTCTTGGAATTGTGGATATTGTTGTTGTGGAATAACATGTTGTTGTTGTAGGATTACAGTAGTTTTTTGTTGTGGAATGTATTGTGGTTGCATATAGTTGTGAGTGGAAGATGATGATGGTTGATGTTGTGTGTTCACTGGTAAAGGTGTTGGTGTTTGAGCAATGAATGCAAGAGGATCATGATTCTTTGCCAATCTTTCTTTCCTAACTTCATTAGCCTCAGCTTGGTTTTGCTTCAGAAAATCGTAGAGCTGATCATAATTCACCTGATGTAGATCCTTGGTTTGGTTGACAATAGTGACATATCGTCCCCATTCTTCTTGAAGATTGTTGATGAACTTGATGTTGCTCGCGATTGGTCTTGGTGTCAACTTGTTTCTGATTAGCTCATTCATTAAAGTGCAGAACCTGGTATAGTATGATTCAATGGATTCTCCAGGAGTGGATGTAAACTTCTCCCATTTAGTTAGTAGCTTGTTTTCTACATCTTGTTGCCCAATTTATGTTCCATGACATAGCCTTCTAACTCGTTCCCACATGTCATAGGCAGTTTCACAGCTGTCGACAGCAGCAAAGATCTCTCATGGTAATCCTAGTTGGATTAAGTGCATTGCCATATCATCAGCTGCGATCTGCTTCCTGTCTTCTTCTGTGTATTCTGCTTATGTTTGTTCATGAAAGAATGGTAGAACAGGAGGTGTTCCATTTGGATCTACAGGGTCTTGAATTTGTCGAGGCTTGAAGGGTCCATTCTTAATAGATTGGAGTAGGAGTTTACCATCAGGCTTGGTTTTGATGTAACGAAGCATGCGGCTTGTCCATGGAAGATACCCACCTTTTTCAAGCATAGGAGGACGGTTTTCCACACCGGCTGCATAAATGTCTTGCTGAGTAGCCATTGATGAAGTTATGTATGATAAGTTGATCTTGGATCAATTCAACGATGTAGGAGTTGTGTTTGTTGTTGGTTAAGGTAAGTTGTTGTAGGGAAAATTTGGTCTAAAAACTTAAAAACGTTGATAACTTCTTTTCGGAATGGATTTGGGCCTCGAAGGTTGGGTTGAATGTTCTTTAATTCATTTAACGTGTCATTCTCCTCGTTCTCACGGTCGTTTTGATAGGTTATGGGCTGAAAACAGAGTTACGGTTCAAAAGTTATGGCCGTTTGAAGTTTTGTCGTAAAAAGTCAAACAAAAGTCAACTTTGAAGGTTCAATTCCGATGAGTTTGGTTCAATTCCGATGGATTTGGTTCAATTCCGATGGATTTGGTTCAATTCCGATGAATACTGTTCACTTTGGTCCAATTTCAATGAATCCTTGCAATTTCGATAAATTGTGCAATTCTGATGAAAGTTGCAATTTCGATGAGATTTGCAATTCCGATGAAATTTGCAATTCCGATGAAAGTTGCAATTTCAATAGAATCTATCTAAATTTACAAATTAGAAGATTTGTCCTTAGTCGAAGTATTCCACAAACTTGTACAAGTAAGGAATACTGAGTAATCGTTGGATCGTGAAGAGAACGTGTTCTTGATGAATTCCGATGACCAATTCCGATGAGCCAATTCCGATAAACCCTTAAAAATCCAATTCCGACAAACCCTTAAAATTGCAATTCCGATGGACGAACTGATTTTTTTATGAATCAATATTACGACTAAAAACAAACTTCTAAACAGTTTTTCTCAACCAAAAACCTTCAAAAACACTTAAATAACAATAAAGTTGAGACTTTTAACGTTTATAACTAAATTTGAAGAATTTCGATAAGTATCCAAACCTTTATAAATCGATACAAAACAAGTTTTTTGATGTTTTTTATGCGATTTTTTTCCAACACTCACTAATAAGAAGTAGATTTATAAGAAAGACAACAACTTTAACCTAGAAAACGTAAAAATCAAAGCTTTTGGACAAAAAGCTAACGTTTTGTAAAGAAAAACACAACTTTTTGCAAAACTTTAATAAAAAAACGAGATACAAACACTCCTAAATCGTTGTTAGGCGATTGATACTACTTGTAGGACCTTAGATCTAATGAATTTATCACACAATATAAGCAAGTATTAAGCACTTATGGATCGAATGGTGACTTGAGAGATAAGTATGTATGTCGTGTATAATAGAGAGACTAGAGAGATGAAGAGAGAATTTCTTATTACTAAAACACACACATACACATTCAAGCACACCACACAAATGAGGTGTGTGGTGTCTTTTATACATAAGTTTAGACGCCTCATGGGCTTTCTATGGGCCTTGTATGGATTGGGTTGGATTACAACATAACTTAGTAAACTAGCATATCATAACTACTAACCTATTAACTTAGCCCAATCCACGAGCCCTTTGACTATTCTACTATATTAACTATAACACATTTACAAAGTTCCTATGACTAGAATGACCGCCACTTTTCTTTAAAGCTAACACATCACATAAATTACTATATCGTTAACTCAAATCATTGTCATAAAGAAAATTGTAAAACTGATGATGAATAAAAAGTTAGTCATGATATTAAACATTATAAAGTTCTTTTTACAGATCACTTTGATTCCACATGCAAGAAAACAGTCTTCTTCATTCCAATGATACCAAGTAATATTGCTTTAAGACCATATCTTTAATGAACAGAATTTTATAGAAGTGTAGAACATGAGCATAATGAAATGTTTATTAAATCCAGCACAAGGGTATTAATGACATCCACATAAGATCAGACAAACACATTATTGAACAAATAAAATAGTCAGAAATCGAACCTTAGTTCATGACAGATAGGAACCGGATTTGACTACTCTTTGACAGCTTAAATTCATTACTCCCCATATGTCGTTGTTGTTTCTGTTTCCTTTGCTTTTGTTGCTCAATTAACCGAGAAGACTTTATAACGGGAGTATGATATAACTTCATGATCTGCAGTGCAGATACATCCGCCAAACCATGAGGAATAGCCAACAGGTCAGCACATTGCTCAAGCACAATGTGTTCAAGTCTAGGAAAGTGATGAGTGGAAGCCATCCACTCCTTTAAATTGGTTTTCCCAAGTTGAAAAACTTTAAGCAGATGAAACTCGTCATCAAACGGTTCCCATTTCGGTCCCTTAAATGCATACACTTTTAACTTTAGCACTTCAAAATATGGCAGCATGCCAATTGTAGACATATGCTTCCAATCCAATAAGATGTCTAACAAAGTCAACTTGGTCAAATGAGGTGGAAATTTGTACAATGGTGGAAGAACTCTCAATTCACCTTCAGAAGGCCGGTGACCGGGCGTGGGAACGTGTCATTCAATAACCTACTAAAGGAACCAAACCTATGGATCTTATTTAACCTTACTTGATGGAAGAAACAATCGTCCAGTAGTGAGTATAATCCGTTTAGTGAGTGGTACACTTACAATAACCTTGAATCATATGCCACATCAATCAAACTATGTTGGTCGATAGTTGCATACACAAGACAAAAGACAGTAACTATCAAATTCAATGCTCCCACAACTTAAGGAAAAGTAAAATAACCTAAAAATCAACTTTTTATCCCCACAAACAAAACTAACAGCAAAATCACAAACCCTTTTAAACAAAATCTATATTTTAAACTAAATCTATATTTTAGATATTAAAAATCATACCTTTAGGCCAATCAATTTTTTTTTTAATTATTATTATTATTATTATTATTATTATTATTATTATTATTATTATTATTATTATTATTATTATTATTATTATTTTGTTCTTCCACTGGCTCGAATTTTGTTTTAGGGTTAGAATTGGGACAGTGCTTTGAAAGAAAACTGGGTTGGAAGTTGGAACTGTGGGTCGAATTGTTTTGTGGTTTTGTTTTTGTAAATTTTATTTTTGACCCTTACGCTTTTGTAAATTACCCCGTCTTTTTAAAGTTTTGTTTCTTTGTATTTATGGCACATATACTTTTGTACCCAATTTTTTTAAAAAACGAATGTTTATAGATTTGGACTAATTTAGGAAATATTTATTTATTTTTTCTTTTATAAACATCTTTAAAAAAAAAGACAATTAATTCAATTATTACTAAATAAGGGAAGGTTGAGTTTTTGAAATGTGAAAGTCACCACTTGAGGTTTTGTTTTATTATATAAAAAAAGATTTTGTCTTCATAGCCCGTAGTCCATTGATTCTTCAAATTCAGCACTCTTTGCACTTTCAGCAGTAAACTCATTTGACGACTGATCTTTTGTCTTGGATGATCTTTGAAGATTCTTCGATGATATCATCCAACATATGTCTTCTAGTCATCTTGTTTCAGCATCGTCGTTGTGTGAAGTTGTGATCTTTGAGCATTCTTTGAGATCATCAGTCACCGTAAATCTCCAAGCTCATCCGTTGTAATATTGCCTCCATGTGATATGTTGTGACCGTTGGACTCGCATGCTCACACTTTTCTGGATCATGATAACTATCATCAGAGTTGCGGAAGCTGTGTTGTAGGTCTTTTAACTTATCATGATGTCTTTGATAATGTTTTGTAAGTGTGAGCATGGAGTGTGGATTGACACGTCTCTACTGGAATCAGGAACCACCATCACCATCTTTATATGAATCTGAAATAAAACAGTTAGCACTAAAGTTGGAGAACGAATATGGCTTTGTCATTCGTTCGAGGTGGTTGTATTAACCTTCGGTTCCGTGAGGACCGACCTGTGATCAGGTAGAATCCCCTTTAAAGGAGATTCTCCTTGACAGGAATTTCCAGCTTGTAGTAATGAGTTTTCCAACAAGTTAATGTCAGAATCATCATACTAAGCATGTTCTCATACCGGAACGTCTCAAAGCAGACAGCACGACAGAGTGAATCAGTGAATTAAATACCCACTGATTGATGAGAAATTAAAAAAAAATCACTCGCGTGTCACTGGATAAACATTTTATGCAACACGACGAGGGTTTTATACATTGAATCACATTTCTGTCATAAACACTTTTGTTTGAAAATTTTCATAATCATTGTGCTCGGAACTCAGTTTGGTGAGCACATTAGAAGGTTTTCCAAAAGCATCCGTCAATCCATTTCCTGGAACAAGGTTGATTCAAATGAGAATCGCCCCATCGTTTCTTTCCAGTTGTCACAAGCTTGATCCATGAAGGATCTCACATGTCACCCACCAAGAGCTTGTTTGATGTTGGCTCTAGAAGGATTTCCATCTTCATTGTGAATACTTTACGTATCACTCGGATGTTCTGGCAATACCACGAGGATAATGCGTAGGACTCTTCATATATATTTTCTTGCTTTTCACGGTGTATGAAACAGCAAGCATATTGGAAGTGTGTCCTAATGAGATTTATTGATGATCTCTTGGCTCTAGACTCAATAGTGCGTTTTGATTTAGTGATCGGAGGCTGGAGAGGACTGCCACCTTTTCAATATCGTCTAACTCGGTGTGAGAGAGACGATAGCAATGTATTGATCTCCGTGAAAAGTGAAACAAGAGTCCTTTGAGGGACCTTGAGTGGCTAGGGAGGCTTGTGCAGCGTATCACTGGGTCCATGATACTTTGTCTTCAATGTCAGCAATCAACTAAGTGATTCTGACAGCATATGTATTGACCCGGTTTCTGCCTAAAGTGTAAGGAGGGCTTCTTTCTTTTTACCCTTTATCTTTACATTTCTTTTTCATTCTTAAACCCCTTCAGTGCTTACCAAGACTTCATTACTAGCACCTTGTTGGGTTTGTTCCAGTACTAGCTCCATCTCAGTCGGCACTTTTTCCTTATTCACTTTTCTCCTTTTTAATCATTCCTAAGGACTTCTATTCTAACTAGAAGATTGTCCCTGGGAAGATCCCTCCGATTCTGGCTGGATCATGGGAACTAATACCTAACCTCACCATCCTTATAACTCCAGTACATAAAGTAAAATGGTCGGTATTCTTTCACAATTTCCATCACAAATCATTTGCTCCCCCTCAATATGTGCATCGATATACGAAAGAGTTTAGCACATATGGGAGAGCCTACACTTGAGTCCAAAAGATCACATTTTTTATCAGATTTTCATATTTAAATCACATTCTCTCCCCCGATCAAAAATTTCAAACCATTTGAGATTTGTGATCCCAATTGATTTAAATATGTTTAGAAAATTTGGGAGAAAATGTGGTCAGGTTTAACATATATTCTGATAATGGAACATTACGATGCTCCCCCTCAATCTATGAGGGAAGTTTCTTAAAATTCATTGCTTATTTGGTACAAAGTATCATGTTTTGATGATATAGAATTTTGAAAATCATCACTCTCCCCCTCAATCGATGACCCGTCTTCTAATGGAATAGCTGTAGTCATTGATTGAGTGATAGATTTTTTATGAAAAATTCAATTCTGATTGATATTCAAAAATCATGGTACCACCAAGTTTTCATACAAATACTTTCCTGAAGAATCATAGATTGGAAAGTACTTGCGATGTAAAGAAGACTTCTCTTCTTATACGAGGAATGATGCACTGAAACGTACATCAAATCGAAGAAACATGGATATAAAGTAATCCATGCCCAGGTGAACATCACCCAGTTGGAGGAACAACTGTCTTTTTGGCGACATGCTTTCCCCATAGTAACGCACGGGTTGCAGTCTGAAGTAACTGCAAGCCGATTAGACATGTTTTAACCAGTTAATATAACTTCTGCTCGAGCTTCATTTAAAGACCCGTGTCATTATTGAATGACATTTCTAGGACCGTAAATGTTATCGATAAACAGAAGACATGCCTAGAAGAACTATTTTTGGTAATTTTTGTTTTTATGATTTTTAGGGTTTTTATAGGTTTTATATTTTTCTATTTTCTTTTTGTTTTAAGATATATACAAGTATATACAAGGATATGTGATGCAAATCCTTTACTCCTCCTTTTCTTCTTGAAGACACTTGAGTGTTTCAGGTGACAAACTCTTCATGCCAAGCCGCGGGAGAATAAATTGGAACCGTTCTCTCGGAAGTGCCTTAGTGAAGATATCAGCCAACTGAAACTCCGTCCTCACGAAGTAGAGTTCAACAATCCCTTTCTCAACCTGTTCCCTTATGAAGTGATGCCTGATATCGATGTGCTTTGATCGGGAGTGTTGGACATTGTTACAGCAAAGAGCGATAGCACTTTTGTTGTCACAATACAGAGGAATCTTGTTGTATGCAAAACCATAGTCCGATAGTTGTGATCTCATCCATAGGATTTGAGCACAGCATGCAGACATGGCAATGTATTCAGCCTCTGTGGAAGATATAGATGTACTCATTTGCTTTTTAGAAGACCAACTAACCAGCTTTCCCCCCAAAAACTGAGCACCTCCCGAAGTACTTCGACGAGTATCTTGACACCCTGCATGGTCAGCATCTGCATATGCCGTGAGTTCCATTGCGGTGTCCTTAGGATACCAGAGACCCATGTGAACAGTGCCTTGAAGATATCTGAAGACCCTTTTTTACCGCTTCCAGATGCTTTTTGGTGGGCTTGGACTGGTACCGAGCACACATACATACTGCGAACAAGAGATCTGGCCTACTAGCGGTGAGGTACATTAAGGATCCAATCATGCTTCTAAACTTGGTTTGATCAACCGGGATCCCAGAGAGGTCTTCATCCAACTTCGATCGCTCAACCATAGGAGTGTCAACAGGATCACTTGAATCAAATCCAAACTTCTTCAATATTTCGTGTGCATATTTGGATTGATTAATGAAGATGCCTCCAGGACTTTGAGAAATTTGTAAACCTAAGAAGAACGACATTTTTCCTATCATCGAAATTTGGAACTTAGAACTCATCTCTTTTGAAAACCAATCACATTCACTAGGGTCAGAAGAGGCAAAGATAATGTCATCTACATATATCTGAACGTGAAGTAGATGTTTGCCTGACTTCCTGGTGAAAAGAGTAGGACCAACAACACCTTTGGAGAATCCGTTTGCTAGAAGAAACTTGGACAACGTATCATACCACGCTCTAGGTGCCTGCTTCAAGCCATAGAGGGCCTTCTTCAAGCGATAGACATGAGTAGGATGATCGGGGTCCACAAATCCTTCAGGTTGACTCACATAGACTTCCTCTTTCAAGTCACCATTTAAGAATGTTGTCTTAACATCCATCTGGTAGACTATCATATTCTGACTGGCAGCATTAGCGAGGAAGATTCTGATGGCTTCAATTCGGGCAACCGGAGCAAATGATTCTTCCAAATCTATGCCCTCCTCTTTTCTATACCCCTTTGCAACAAGCCGTGCCTTATTCTTCAGAACATCACCGTGCTCATCGAGTTTCACTTTGAAGATCCACTTTAGAGCAATAATCATTGCACACTCTGGAGGAGGCACTAATTACCATACTTCAAGTCGATCAAATTCATGAATTTCATCTTGCATAGCATTAAACCAACAGTCTTTGGACATGGCTTCTTTGAATTCTTTTGGCTCGACTTTGGATAGTACGAAATTGAAGAAACACCACAGTGCATCAGTAGCAAGTTACTTTCGCGTGGATACCGGACGGGAAGGATTACCAATGATGTTGTCAATTGGATGATCATTGGTCCATTTTCTGAGATGATCATGTGGTTGAGGGTATTGAACTGATGTTGCCGTGTTGTGATCTCCTGAAGAAGATGTATCAGTGGAAAACTCTGGAGCAAATACATTTTCAAATGGAACATCGTCAACAGGAGCAAAAGGATTCACGTCAAAAGACTTGTCTTCTGCAGAACCTTGCTGTACCGAAGAAGATTGAATATTTGATGATGAGGGCGATTGACTGGCAGATGGTGCATCTTGACTGATTGAGACAGATATCGATAGACCTTCTGAGTTTTGTGGAATTTGAGCATCAGCAATAGGAGGTACAAGTGGAGCTTCCGTTGTAGCATTAACTGTTGGTGGCTCAAAGTATTCGTCAAACATCGAATCAAATAACTTCTTCAACTCTTCACTGGTGGGAGGTACATAAGGAACTGCAGGCGTGGGATTCTGTACAAGAACTGAACTAATTGGTCCAGGTGTCAATAGATTAGGTGCGGGTCCAGAACCGGTTTGTTCAGGAGCCGTTTGCTCAGTCAGCTCATCGAATGTCACGTGAATCGTTTCCATGATTTGTCGGGTTCTTTTGTTGTAGATTCTATATCCCTTGCGATCTGGTGCATACCCAACGAAGAACCCTACGTCTGCTTTAGCCTTTAGCTTTCCCAAATCTTGACCGTCATTTGTCGGATAGCACAGAGCACCGAACACTCGAAGAAAGGAAAGATCTGGTTTCTTGCCATGTATCAGCTCGTAAGGAGTTTTGTTGTGAAGAGTGTGTATCAAGGAACGGTTTTGGGTGTAACACGCAGTAGCAATTTCTTCTGCCCAAAGAAACATCAGAGCCTTAGAATATATTAGCATAGTTCTTGCAGCTTCCACTAGAGTACAATTTCGTCTTTCAACAACGCCGTTTTGCTGAGGAGTGCATGCAACACTTTTCTGATGAGTTATGCCAATACTTTCATAAAATTGACTGAGTTGTTAGTTAACAAACTCAGTTCCATTGTCCGTCCGGATGATTCTGATAGTTTTGTTCAGCCTTACTTGTAACTGCTTGATTAGTTTAATGATAACCTCTGGAGTTTCATCCTTGGTTCTCAAAAACTTTACCCATGTAAACCGAGAGTAGTCGTCGACCACCACAAAGAACATATTTATTTCCATTGATACTATGCACTCTCATTGGTCCGCATAGATCCATGTGAAGGGTGTGAAGAACTTCCATGATGGTATTGACGGTTTTGGGTTTGTGAGTATGTTTCTTGGTTTTGCCCAGTTGACATGCAGAACAAAGATGATCTTTCTCAAACTTTAGTCTGGGCATGCCTCGTACATGATCCTTGCGAGACAAGTCATTTATGGTGCCGAAGTTCAAGTGATTTAAACGACGGTGCCAAAGCCAAGATTTAGTCTTTGAGGCCTTTGAAAGCAAGCAAATAGGAGAGGACCTCATCATTTCTTCAATAGAGATGGTGTATAAATTGGTGCCATGACTGCCTTTAAGAAGATCAACACCATCCAACTCTCTGACGAAACAAGTGTGTTTTCTGAAAGCAACTTCAAGATCGGAATCACAAAATTGACCAACAGAAAACAAGTTATGCCCTAGTCCTTCTGCATAGTATACCCGGGAAATTACACTGTCGCCGAACACATAATCTCCGTAACCCATAATCGCCCCAAAATGGTCGTTCCCGAATCTAACTGTCCCGATAAACTTTTTCACGAAATTATTGAGCCGTGAGCGATCCCCAGTCATATGTTTTGAGCAGCCTGAGTCCAAATACCAAAGGACGATTTGTACGACTTGCATTTGAAAACAGACAACGATGGATAACTGAAAAATGTGGATCCCCACGTGCAGCTGGGGTCCGTTTAGTTAGCACACACAAATTTTGGAACTACAGGATTCACAGATGCTACTGTATTTGCATTGGAAACTACACTAGAAGTAACAATTGACCTAGTAGCAGGGCATTGTATCACTAAAGGCAAAATTCGACCAGTTGGTTTCCATTCCTTAACCTTCACAACTTTATGGTTATTCAATCTAGTTAAGGGGCACTGATCTCCTAAAGTGAGTTTCCTTCCAGTGGGTCTCCATTGATACCCGACATTAGCAAACATTTTTCCTGTTGCTTTCCAAATTTTCTTACTTATTTCAGTTTTCCTAACATTCTTAACTTGGGGTAGTGCAGGAGACATCAGAAATGACACAACACAATCATCATGATTACCAGAAATTAAACATTCGTTACATGTTTTACAGACATAATTAGAATTCGAATTAATTACAGTACTTTTAATACTAGAATCAACACGATTCATTCCATTCATTGCAAACTTATTGTTCCTAGGTTGGGCTTCTACTTTCTTCTCGTGACCACTCTTAGCCGGCGTAGTCCTATCTTTCCTTGCATTGCCTCTAGGCTTTGACCCACTAGCTTTGGTGTCACCGTTTACTCCTGTAGAAGTAATGATGGGAACATTAGTTTGTTTTACTGTCATTTGCTTTCCTGATTTTGATGTGCTGGGTTCTGATGTTCTCAGTGGTAGATCAAAGGTTACGTGCTTGTTCTTAGTCGTAGATGATGATGCAACAAATCTATCTCTTTTGTTATCATTCTTAGGATCTGTGCCAATGACATACTCTAAAAGCTCCTGAGACCGTTTTGTGAGGAAGCAAGCATCTACAACTGCACTATCAAGTGGTTTATCTATCCTATCCTCTTCAACTATCTCACGAAGTGTATCAAGACTATCCTTAAGTTGATTGAGATATACTTGATGGGCAGACCTATTGTTCCTAAGGGGAAATGGAATAGGCACAACATCAACAGCATACTTACTACAAGCAGAAACCTTTGGAACAACATTTTCACAAGTGATAATTGACATTTTCCCTTTCACTTGAATCTTAAGATTCTCGATTTCATTTAGCAAAGAAGTTACCTTTTCATTGTGACTGTTTCGTGTGACTTTAATTGAGTCATATAACTCTTTGTAATGCTGTTTGATTTTTGAATTTTCAGCACGAAAACATTCATTTTCATAGTGTAACTTATTAATGGTGTCTTGATATTGAAAATTTTGAGAATCTAAGGACGATGGTTTATGGGTGCCAATTGCATCACTCTTATTTGTCTTTAGTTGGGCAATTTGAGCCCTCAATTGTCGAATTGTGTTAGTGTGAGCTTGAATTTTTTCATCGCGTTTGCTTAATTCAAAATATGTATCAAATTTAGGAGCATCCAAAGATGTCTTGGAATTTGATAGTTTACATCTTTCTTCTAAGTGTTGATATTTTAATTGCAAATTAAGATGATCAACCACTAGTTTTGAAAAACGCTTGACCATGTTATCATGGTCATCATTTTGAATTTTTTCTTGCAATTTCAAATTCTCCCCCTCAAGCTCAACAACACGATTCTGGGTAACATTCAATGCAATAGAATACTCATGAAATTGACAGGCAGTTAATGCAGCATTAGTAGCAGTATAAAATATATCCTGTGCAATACATCTAGCAATCAAATTCTCATTGGTGATGAGAATATTCTTTCTCTCAATCTCACGACTCTTAAGTTCTATCGCATTTTGAACTACCTCTTTTTCCATATCTTTAAACACTACTTTCATCTCATTAACTTCAATTTTAAGGGTTTTTTGCATCCCTTCAAAATGTTCTTTGAGTAGTTTAAAGAATGGAATGACCTCAGTTAAGTAACACCTTTTTGTTTGTTCAGAACCCCTTTCCCCTTCAGTAATTCCTGTAGGTGTAATTCTCTTCTTACATGTTTTATCAAAATCAGCAAATAGTTGACAGAGTACATATATGCTAATTAAGGTTTTACATTCTATGGGAAGAGTTAAAGGAACTAAATGCCTAGGTGTATTGGGAGGATACACTGTTGCCACCGCAGTTTTCCTAAGGGATGGAGTTTTTTCGTTAAGTTCATCAGCCTTTCTCTTTTCTATGTCTAAAGACCAAAATATTTGTTCAGGCGTTAACTTCCTTTGAGGTGCAAACACAGTCAATCAATTCTCCTCATAATAATCATGGGGTTTGACTATGATTCGATTGGCTATGCATTTGGGATCCTTCATTTTCTCAAACATTCTTTCTCTATTTCTCACTTCTATCTCATTACTCTCTTCTAATGATGAAACATCTGGAGGGGCATGACCAGGCATAATCATCACATTTGCATCATATAAGGCAGGTTGGGCTACTTTAGCATTCCTAAGGAGAGCTAATTTAGGTTCACCTACATTACTTTCACTATGCTTATCACACAACTTTTTGTGCTTTTGAATCATTTGAGCAGTTTTTCTGGTCTGGTCTTGTGTGTACAACTTGTTTTCAAGCTTATTCTTCAACGTTTTAAGTCTGGAGAAATCATTTAAGAGTTTCGTTTCTTTTTCTTTGAAATCTTGTTTTAGTGTATTTAAATGCTCTTGGGCCTCCTGTTTTTGTTTAACAGTCTGATCCAGCTGTTTTTTCAAAGAATTCAACTCTTGTTTCAATGTTTCTTCCCTTACATTACGTTCTGTTATAAGTGTACACATTTGACTTTCCATTTTCTGCTCACGTTCAGTTAGTTCAAATTTAGCACGTTGCTCATATATGGCCATCTGATCTTTATATATGTTTAGTCTAGTGGTCAAGGTGTCATCAGGGACAAACACAGTGTTCTCATGCCACTCACAAGCATTATCTACAACACAAGCATTATCTACAACACAAGCAATATTTTTAACAGAAGATGCACAACCTGGTACATCAGACACGTTGTTGTGAATCACATATTGTTCATATGGAATAATATTACTATTTCCCATGTCAACAGTATCTGATTCAACAACATCTGTCTGTTGTACTTCGTTGGGAATCTTCCGTTCATCTACCACGTTATATGTGTCATAAAGCTTTAGTACCTCAGAAATCACATATGCATTGGAGGGACCAGCTTGTTGAGGTGATGAGACAATAGAGGACAGATTAGCCATGAAGATAGTTTGAGCAGTTGGTTCATCATCCACATCAGAGTCAAAAGCATCACAGTCATCAGCTTTGAAGATGTTGGGATCATTTAGAGCAAGGTCCTGAACTGGCTGCTCGTCCACATCGGCATCAAAAGTATTTCCCTCATCGCCAGCAAGAAACAACAACTCTTCTTCGTCCAACACTGCTCCATTCTCTTGAGCTTGCATCAACAACATCTTGTCCTTGAAATAGTCAGAGTTCTGTGGACGCTTTGGCTGATTACAGTTTCTGGCAATGTGTCCAAGTCCACCACAGTTGTAACACTTGGGTTGCTTCCCCTGCCCTTGATTTACATTCCCTACTCTGATCTGCACATTACCTCGACCCATGTTCCTTTGATTCAAGTTCTGCCTCCCCTGTACATTCTGAACCACAATTCTTCCATCCTCCACAGTTGCCTGATTGCGTGGGTTTGATGAAGTTCTGAGTTGATTGTTAGTTTGAGGAGTGTTGCTTTGAATTGTTGCACCAGTAAGGAAACTTGGTTGGTGAGGTTATCAATCATTTTGTCGGTGTGGGAGTAACCTGAATCCAGTTGTGGATTCATAGCAGATGGTGATGAGTAGGGATGATGATAAGCTTGATCAGATGAAGATTGGTTGATTGGTTGAACATTTGCAACAAATGCAAGTGGATCATTCGGTGCAGTTGGATTAAGTTTTTCTCTCAACAGACGGTCATAAGCAGCATGCTTTTCATGTTGTTGCAGGTAGGCATACAACTGTTCATAGTTTGTATCTCTTAATCCTTTGTTGAGTTTCACTGCAGTAACAAATCTGTCCCATTCTGGTGTCATGTTGTTCACAAACTTTAAGTTGAGTTGGATGTTTGGCATTGTCATCCTGATGATTCTCATATCGTTCACCAACTTATGAAATCTCACATAGTAGTCTGTGATGTTCTCACCCGGGTTCATCTTGAAATGCTCAAACTCATCATATAGCTGTGACTCACGATCTTCTTTTGTGAGTTCTGATCCAGCCAGAAGCATTTTGACATTGTCTCAAACTGCTTTTGCTTCAGTGTTGAAATTGATGAGTTTGTAAACATCTTTGGGCAAACCTTGAATGACAATGTTGGAGGCTCTAATGTCTGCATCATACCTCTTCTTTTCTTCCTCATTAAGATCATTGTAAGTTCGAGGCCTGTCGATTCCAAAAGTTACAGTTCTGTCTTCACCGGTAGTAACAGCGTCTCTGGTGGTGCCCATCTGAAATGGTCCTTCATTAATGGATTTAAGAATGTTAAATCCATTTTCTTTGCCCAAGCAGTAAAGCTGTATTCGTTGTGCCCATGATTCATAGTCTGTCCTATCAAGCATAGGAGGACGGGTGTCGGACCCGGCAGCTTGAATGTCATCAGAAGCTGTGCTCGTCATGATGTTGAAGTGAACGGGATTTTACAATTCTTTGATTTAAACCGAGAAATAAGTTCTTTCGCGGGATTTTACAAAAATCAAGAATAAACCGTTATTTGATTACTTGAGTCAAATCACAGTTAAAAGTATGAGTTTAGTATCAAACCGCAGCACTCAAACCGCAATCCCAGACAGCAAACCACAACTGTCAAACCGCAACGTTTAGACCTGAACCGCAAAGAGTCAAACCGCAAAGACCTAAACCGCAAAAAGTCAAACCGCAACGCCTGAAGTCAAACCGCAGACACTAGCCGACAAACCGCAAATGACAGAAACTCACAAACCGCAGCAGCTAATGGACAAAATGTCGCTTTCAGTCCTTTTTGTCGTGTTTCCCAATATGGTTAAACTCCAAACCGCAGTCATGATTCCCTTAACATAGAATTTGCATAAACCCACTTAAATCACATATTTTGGTCCAAACTTTGTTTTTATAACTAGATTAAGCATGTTTAAGAAGAATCATGTATAGGGTACTTGAAACTAAGATTAGAAGTCATTAATACTCAAATTCTTCAAACTTAAAACTCTTGGCGCCAAAACCTTGAAGTCGCCAAACACACCAAGGTTCATTGTTTACGAAAAATTTCACGAAACTAGGATCATGAAACACGTTTCGTGCATTGTTGATACAAACTAAAAACGTTTTTTCATGCGTACATGATCTCACGAATATTAATCGAATTACATAACTAATATGTATATTTCGACATATCCGTTTGAGCAAAAGTGAAGTTAGGAGCGTTTGGGTAATCTCATTATTTTTAGTTCTAGAGTCGAGATTACTGCACCTCCACATGGTTTGCATATAAGCACACACTAGGCACGTGTCTTCAAAACAACTATTCTCAATTTTAATTTTTAATAAATTTTTCATATGTAACAAGATGTATCACATGTTTAATTACGATCATGAATTGACAGCCGAGTACATTCCCAAACCATCACTTGAACCAAACACTCCATCTTGTCACACACAAAGTTTTCGTAATCTTGAGTCTCGTCTCTTTCATGAAGGACGAATTGTCGAGTCCTCCTTTCTCAACCATGATCACATCAAAACCATGTTTCAAGAAATCGGATTTGATTGCTTGTTTCGTATTAATGACCTAATCTGTCCTCGATTTGTCCTTGAGTTCTATAGACAAGTTAAGCTCGTACATAACGAGGATTAAACTTTTTCTCTTCAATTCTCGATACAAAACCAAGAAATCTCTTTTACCCTTGACCAATTTGCTCATATTCTTGAACTTCCGAACCATGGACAATGTGCCTACACGGAAGGATGGTCTCTCAAAACCCTCACTAGTCACCGATATGAGTATGGTCCATACAATACCCTCATTCCCACTCCATGTGAGATTAAAGAACACATTCGTCTTCCTCAAAAGGTTCATGGTCTTCTTAAAGAAAACGGTCAAGTTGAGTTCCGTGAGTCTCATGTTTATGACTTAGATCCACTAAAAATCTATGTTGATGAAGTTCATCCAAATCTACGTAGATGGATAGAAGTCATTCGTGAAAATGTCTTTTGTCTTCCTCACAACCGTGAGCACCTCCCGGCATGTTGTGCTCATATGTTGTATTGTCTTGTCACCGAACAACCCTACAATCTTGCCTACTTTGTGGCAAAGAGAATTGTCAATGTCAAGGGCCGACTAAATAAGGCGATACCCTATGGCATGTTGTTAACTCGTTTATACCGATTTGTCATGAACTCGTTTCCTCACCTCCAAAACAATCATCTCAAGGGAACCATGATGATAGCTCAGTATCTTGCTATGATGTCTCGTCTAGTGATGATGAATAAGGGTGCGCTCAAGCCAATAGAACTATTCTCATCTTCTTAGAATAGGATCTTCTATCTTATATTAGGATTTATCTATGATAAATTATATTAGGGCTTAATACTCCTAACTATCTTGCATGCTTGACTTTTGTTCTATCACCTTGCATGATTTTAAATTATGTGATTCTTGGATGATAGCTTATTTTGTACTTTTTGATTGCATGCTTATAGCTTATCTTAGATAGTTGCATGTTAATCTTTAATTGCTAGGAGTAGCTAAATATGGGATATATTTGGCAATTTAATCTTTAGTAGTTTGAGGCACTAACATTTCCTGCAAATAGTCCACCTAGAAAACTCCTTTTAGCTGCCCAGAACTAGGCAGCACTAGGCAGCACAGGAAAATTCGTGACTCCCAGGTCACGGTACCGTTAAATAGGCCACGGTACCATTAAATTTAACGGTACCGTGTGGTATTTAGGTGGTACCGTACCCTTGTTTGACGAATTTTCACTGTTTCCTCTAGATTCTTGCATCCCTAACCTCAAACCTGCAATATTTTGCAAACTCTCATACACCCTAAGATTCCCTCACTACACCATAGGACACTTCCACCAACTTTAATTCAAATCCCATAACTCTTGCCTATTTAAAGCCTCACCATTGCAAGCATCTTTTGCATCTCATCTTCAACCTCCCATTACTCACTCACCATGTCTTCCACACAAGGATCAACAACCAATATCTCCAAGAAACCTAGGATCACCGTTAGACCACCATCCAAACCTCTCTTTCTTGATCTCACCAAAGATGATGAAGTCACAACACCACCTTCCCAAAGCACTCCTAACTCACCATCTCCACCAAATGCTCCTTCTAAAACATCATCTAGAACAACATCTTCATCATCTCCCTCTTTGAACACCATGCCATCCTCCATGGATTACACACTCTCACCTATTACCCCATTGGATTATGTCATGCCAACCCCATCACCAACATACTCACCACCACCTCCATCTCCAATCATAGGCCAACATATCCAACCTCATCCGGTTGATATACATAGTGCAAATTGCCTATGTTGTCTTCACAACCGCAACCTCATCTTCTCTTTGAGAGATGAGATACACTTCATGTTCTCTTATGTTGAACATCTCTTGACAACCCCACCACCTCCAATCACTAGCCCATTCAAATAAACGTATTGATGTTTAGTTTTAAAAAATAAATGGTTAGGATCCCTTTTGGTATAGAAGCAAATCTTAGAGCCTCTCAAGTCACTAAAGATTTATGTGTGCTCCTTGTAGTTTTTACTTTCTTGTCTTTATGTTGTACTCACACCTTATGTGTGATTATCATTTTCAATTATCAATGCATGGGCTTAGCTAATGGTTGGATTATCTTAGTTTCTTTATTTAATTTTGTCATGGTTGGATATTTGTTTTGGTTGCACATGTTAGATATTGTATGTGTGTCATCTAACTTTGTTTTGTAGCAAGAACCATTGCCCGATTCCTTGGTTTCCTCCAAACGAGGGGGAGTATACATCAAGGGGGAGCCTTTGCGATCTTTTTGCTTCGACAAAAAGGGGGAGAAATGGGATATAAACTCATGCTAAAAACTTGTTAAAATTAATCTTTAACTTAAAATGAGTTTATGTTTTGTCATCATAAAAAATGGGACATTGTTGATGCAAATAATGTTCTAAAAACGTTATTTATATCTTTCGATAACTCCACGTTTTGATGATAACAAAATGTGAAAACACTTTACTTCAAAATTAACGTAAACAATTTTTAGTCGAAATATCCCGTTTCTACGTAAATCACTCTAGGTATGAACAAACAAATTTACAACTTGACAAATGATCAAAGAAGTGAATTTGTGTTTCAAACTTCACATTTTTAATGTGACAAAACATTTTTTCAAAAATATACCTTACAAATTATTTTTGAATTATAAAGAAATGTTTTATTGGAAAAATAAGTTTAAAAATCATAACAGCTATCCCCCCCCCCCCCCCCCCAAAAAAATCAGCTCCAAACTTTCCCAAATAAACTTTCACCACTAAAAACAAAAATTGGAGTGTCCTTGTTACCAGTCCAATTCTCAGTTTTTTGATATCCTTTTTCACACACAACTTTATGAGTTTAAAACTCTTATCACATCTTCTCTCCTTTGATCATTTAGTTAGTTTTTCTTTTGTTTAAAGAGTGATCCTATCATCCAACCAAGTGATCACCTTCATTCCTCTACTAGTGCAAGAGAAGAACACAAAGTATCAAGAAGATACAAAGTGTTGTAGTCATAGTTTAGTGTACTTGTAACATTTGTTACATACTTGTTGTATCCTAGCATACACCAAGTTGAATTTTCTTTTGTGTAGTTTGTGAGAGTAGATCATTGTGATCTTGAAGATCTCTTGTAGCTTGTGTGCGTGAGTGTTGATCAAGTGGATCAAGGGTAGATCGGGTAGATCGTGTCAAGTGCGTTGATTGTGTGATTTAGTAAGGATCGTGTGGATCGTGGTAGATTGGTACTAGCTAAGATTAGTACTCGACATTTAGCTTAGTGTCGGAAATAAGGATAAGCGACGTTGTACGGTTTTCTCCGCCTGAAGGGAGCTTTGTTGACATAGTGCTTAGAACTCTCGAGTTTGGTACTCGGGGAGTGGAGTAGGGCGAAGAAGAGCTTCGTGACCGAACCACTATAAATCTCGCTGTCTCGGTTTGATCTTTCCATCTCATTTCTTTATACTTATTGTTTATATTAGATAGTATAGCTTAGTGTTCATATTGGTGTTGATTGATTTCACAAAAGAATCGAATCAAAGTTTTTCACAAGTAAACTTTTATAACTAATTAAAAACCGGTAAAACTATTCAACCCCCCCCCCCCCTTCTAGTTTTCCACATCTTATATGCAGTTTTATATCTAAATGGTATCATCTTTTGTATCTAGTATAATGATATCACTTTATGATTTTATAACTGCCCAACAATCAAAACAATCATCAAACATGCCGACAATCAAGACAATCATCACATTTAAACAAGTTAATTTCGTTACTTCATGAGGACACTTACATTACAACTTTACCAACAACACATGTCTTCTCCCTTTTTCTCGCCATCTCATCAAACTTAATTTATGCTAACAAACTATTAAATGTATTTATATCACCATACTTAATTTATTGCCAACAAACTATTAAATGCATTTATTTTACCTAACAAAATTTATTTAATTTATGTGATAAAAACTATTAAATGTATTTATCGACCAACTTAATTTATTTGCTAACTATTAGATGCATTTATTTCACCTAACAATGTTTATTTAACTTATTTAATAATAAATATTAAATATATTTATTTCACAAACTTAATTTATTTGCTAGCCAACTATTAAATGCATTTATTTTATCAAACTTAATTTATTGTCAACCAACTAATAAATGCATTTATTTCACCTAACAAAACTTATGTGTTTTTTGTTTATTAAAAGGCTCAATCTGATTCGCATATCTAAATATGAATATGTGGTTGAAATGTCTGAATCTGATTCCATCTTAATGTGAATAAGAGGCCGAGGAATCTGAATCTGAGTGATATAAAGTTTTTGTTTTTGTATAAAATTTGTCCGAATTTTTTAGATTATCATGAAACATTTTCACCCATCACAAAACACAACTTGACATCGACACAACAATAAATGAATTATGGTTGTGGTTACATGGGTGGTCGACATGAGAAACTCGTTTAAAAGACGTTTGGGTTGACATTCCCAACCCGTCAAAATGTGTTTGAATTATGTTATGCGGTGTTTTTCTTTAAAAGTACTTTCTACATAAATGGAAAACTCAAAACAAGAACAAAAAATACATAACGAAAAAAAATAATAAATAAATGACGCATTAAGAGGTGTTAAGACACCCTTCAACATCTAATTCAATAAAAGTTTTTAGCCTCTTACTGGCTCTTGATGAGTAAAAAAAAAATAAACACTCTAAATCTTAACAGTTTCTTACCGCCTCTAAATGATAGAGAAAAAAAACACTTTTTGGTCCAAACCTTTTACCGTGTCGAACTGAGTTAGATTAAGAGGCTATTAAGATGTTTTTTTAGAAAAACAAACACAACCTTAATTTCAAAAAACTCTTTAGTGCATTAGTTATCACATTAAACTTTAATTTGGTGTTCCTTAAAAATATTGTAAACAAGTACCCGTGTATAGCAACGGGATTTATAGCGGCAAATAGTTATAGTGGTATTTTGGTTAAGTGTTTTGTGTAATGTTTTGTGTAATTATAGTTGTTTGATGCTAGAAAATCCCATTCCTATGCATGGGTACTCTAGTTATTTTTGAAACCTCCAATATGCATACGCCTCTTTTATATAACTTGTGCATAACCTGTTGATATGTTCATAAAGCAAAAGTAAAGTGATCAACTATTATCTAAGGAAAATAGTAATATTTTTTATTTATTCATATTTTTCATTTCAATAAACTAAATTTATAAATGCTTTTTCACCATACAGATACATAAGAAGCTATATGAATAAAGTAAATTTTTTATTTTTCTTCACCCATGATTTTATGATTTACAAATTGACTTTATATATAATTTATTGCTTATATATGAGTTTTCATTCGGAAATAGTGGAAGACAAAGTACATGACATATATTAGTCATATACAAGCCTTTCATTGCCATGAATGTATTACCAAATTTACAACACCTTTCGAGCAATTTCGAACCTCATTCAACATTTCACATATTTATCTCACCTTGCACCATTTTCAACTTTCAACATTTCACATTTGACCATTTTCATTTTATATGTAGTATAGATATAGATATATTTATTATTAGAGAAATGATACATCCAGAAAATTCATTTAAAAAAAAAAAAAAAAAAAAAAAAAAAAAACCCTTGACATATACATGTGCGCTACGGCCGTAATCAAGCCAAGCCGAGCTCGAGCTTCACAGGGCTTGAGCTCGGCTCGAAAATCATAAAGTAGGCTCAAGCTTGGCTCAATAGCTCGACGAGCTTTAATCATCCAAGCTTGAGCTCGGCTCAAGTAGTATTCAAATAAGGCTCGAGCTCGGCTAAAAAAGCTCAAGTTTATACATAAATATTGTATTCGATAGTCAAACTCATCAATAAAGTCAAGAAAATATGTGATAAACTCAAGATCAAAGAACGTATACAAAACATTCGGGAACATTAGGGTTTAAAAAGTCCTTCTACGATAAATATTTAATTATTAGTCCAATATACACATTAGCATTTAGGTTGTTTATATAAATATTTATGTTTATATAAATATTTATGTACATGAAGGCTTGAAAAGCTCAATAAAAGCTCGACTCGAGCTTGGCTCGTTATGTGTTTCGAGCTAGTTTATTGGGCTCAGGCTCGAGCTTGATATAAGCTCGACTCGATCGAGCTCGAGTTGCTTGATAAAAGCTTGGCTTGTTTGCAACATTATGTGCCAAGTGGAATATAGAAATTTTATTGTACCATTATCTCTTTATTTTTTTTCTCACTCTCCACATTTTAATTGTCACATGTGCGTAAGTTTTTTTGTAAAAATTGTATGGATGTATTATTATTGGAGATGATTTTCTTGCCTAGGGATTATGAATAAAATTCAACCTAACCATGGGATGAAACACATGACAAATCAAAATGGTCTATCGAAGAGAAAAAGTTATGTCATGTCTCATATCGTCAATAATCACTAAACGAATAGAGTTTGCTTTTTAAGCACACATAAGTAACATTGCCCATTTATAGTTGATGGCACTTCACTTACCAAAAAAATAAAATCATCGACTTAATATTTTTCTTCACATTTGTAATATTATCATTAAACTCGCTAAAGTATTATTAATGGCCATGAATTTGAAAGAAGATGAAGGAGAAAATAAGAAAATAAAATATTATATCAAAAGAATAAATTACGAGAGGGAGGTTGATGTATGTAATGCAGAAGAAAAGTGTGTGAGAGAGGGTAAACCTTCCAAATCACATGGATTCTAGTCAAACACGTAGTGCGTGGGTTTACACAAACCCATATACCTATAACAAGCACTATCAATCACTTTCATTTTGATACCCATACTCCAAAACTCAATGAACCAAGCTTTACCTTATACTTTCATGATTTTATTATTTTATTATCATTTAAGTTCTTAAATTAATTCTCAGTGTATCATTTTTCTGCATGTATAAGCGCAAAATACAAGTACTAATAGACCATCTAAATATTTATCACATACGGCTTACAACAACAACAACATACCCAATCCCGTCGGATGTGGGATATGGAAGAGATAGAATGTAGACAGATCAAAAGTAGGGAGACTGACTGCTGGAAGACTTCTGACAAGTGTAAGTGTGCGGGGAGAGTGTAAAAGTGAGCAATAACAAGTATAAGGAGTCGAAAAGACATAATACGAAAATCAAGCATATAAAGCTAGTAGGCAGAATACCATCAAAAGAACTTAAGAGAAAAAATGACATATACATATAGAAGCATACGCCGCAAGCGACAAAATATAGAATAGATAAAGTGCTAAAAAGACAAGGGGGACACGAGCATAAAATACAAGCATAAAAGCAAAAACGCATAAATGCAAAAAGCAAGGGCACCTAGAAAAACACAAGCAAAGAAAAGGGGGCTAAAGGCAAATATAAATCCAAGACCAAAGAGTGCAGCGAAGATCTAAGCAGGGGAACACTATGGAGCCTGTAGCTAATAGAAAGAACATGATAAGGCTACTTAACGCCTAAAAAGCCTAAAGGGAACTAGCTATAGGACTCTGTTTCTAAAACGCAAGTGACAAGGCTACTAAGAGACGCCTATAAACGCAATAACTACCTCATAACCTCAAACAACCTAGCCCGAACTACGCACATATTCTAATCCTATCTCTCAACATAGGGCTTTCAGTAGTGCTATATTCATAGACTAATGCACCCTATTTTCAAATAGGGCTTACTCTACCTAAAACTGAGTAAATAAAGCCTAATGCACTTATGCACCCACACACTTCTGCCTAAGGAGAGCATATAGCTTAAACCTTGGACATGAGAAAGTGTAATCCAGGTGGAGGGAAAGTTTGACCCATTCCCTTTTAAGGCTATTTAGTGTTCAACCGATTTAGTCCGTTTGCAAAAAAAACAAAAGAAAAAAAAAAAAAAAAAAAACGACCCATTGACTCGTAAATCGGTCCATAATGTGATACTAGAGAATACATTGGGTTTTTAAGCATACCTTTTTCCATAATCATAATTAGTGATTAATAACTCTAATTATTCACCAATTTATAACACAAAAGAAAGCTCTTTTGAAAAAGTCTACAAAAGAAAACTGCAGATTGGGGAACAGTGATCGGAGTAAGTCATAGATAGATACAGAAAGTTCATTAAAATATAATTATGGATCACTATTAATATTTATTCACATCAACACATCCCTATTAGTGAAGGATTACTATTTTAGGTATTAGAAATATTATATGTATTATGTTCATTTCAATTTGATTAAAATAATACATAATATCAGTAGAGCATCTTTGCCAAAGCTACTCACCTCTCAAAAGTAACGTTTCTTTTTTACTAAATGGGGAAGGAAAGTGGGTTCCACAAATTTAATAGTATTATTTTTTTTAAATGAAGCCCACTTTTTCCACTAATGAGTCTTAATTCACAAGGCTAAATAAATGTATCCTTCCCCATTAAGTGGCTTATATAGGAGTAGGCCCCACTATCCTTCCCCATCTAGTAAAAAAGAAACAGTGCCTAATTTACTCTTCTTATTCTTTTTTATCAAAATACCTCTTTTTTCTAGGCCAAGTGTTCAGCTCAAGCTGGAGTGCTACATTTTGACATTACTCTATATATACATTTACCAGGATTACTAGGGGGCAATCCCTCTTTTTCTACTTCCACACCCAATGGGTGTCAAATGAACAGTAACTAACGTCCGTTAGTTAATGACCGTTATCTACTAACGGTCGTTAACTAACGACTGTTATCTTTATTTTTTTCATAATTCTGTATTTAAAAAGACAAATTTACATAATTGGTCCTTCATATAACAGGTCCTTTGCAAAGTCAGTCTTTCATGACTAACTTTGCAACGAAACGCCAACATAAAGACAATTTCCGTAACAAAATATTAAAAAAATTCAAAAATAGTCCTTGGGATTATCGATCCGTTACAAAGTTAGGCCCTAGCGCTCCGCGGCGGCTCGCAACGGAAATCAATAATTTTGTATTCAAAAGTCTCGCCGCAAAGCGGAGGCCTTCACACCTCGTTATAATACATTTATAAGCCAGGATGTTTAAAATAATAACTAAACTACATAACAAATTCACACAGAGACAGAGTCGATAAATATATATTATATAATAAGAAAACCATCCATATAAAAGGTACATATTTATTTAGCTGACATCGAAAAGAAAAAAGAAACAAAAGAGCAGAAAAGAAAAGCTTATATCATATCATCTTTCCACCTTAACAACTCACTAGTCGAAAAAGAAGCATCTAGTCTCGGTATCAATGCATCTTTCCTACACCTTAACAAGGCTTTCCTGATACACATACGAATGTATAGAAGACCCATGACGAAATTTCAATGGTTTAGTTTCCTTATTCTCAAGATCATACTGCATAAACCGTCTGTTATCTACTTCCAAGAATAATTTCTTACCATTCTTCATAAAGGTTATTGGTCTTACAGATGGCCGAACATTGTTCGTGATATCAGACAGTGTCATTGCAACCAACTTCTTCCATGATTCCTTAACTCCGTATTTCCCCATCACCCAAATATCCACACAAGACCTCCCATAACTACCAACTACACAAAGACACCCATCCAGAATCCCCAAATCAATAGCATCATATTTATCAGTATACTCAGGTTGTGGTACTAATTCAAAGCTAAGACCAGCAAGATGAAGAGCAACTATCGAGTAATTCATATTTGGAGCACGATTTTGGGCTGCAACCCAATGGATCACACCATTGACACACACACCATGTGACCTTGGACCATCAAAATACACACCATGTCCTAGCAGACGGCAAATATGATAACCAACCCGCGGCACAGATTGCCACTCATTTCTTTTCATACTGTAAACAGTAACTTCAAACCTAACTGATGTTAGGTCTGTATTGTTATCCTGAAAAAACACAACCACCTTATGATCATCATTAACATGATCATACCCAAATTTATAAAAGACACATCTATTTCTGAAACCAGGTGGACATTGAAATGCTTTCTCTATCATTTTAAACCTCCTAGTCGAAGGATTCCAAAATAAGATTTCATGAGGAAATGCCTCACTTAATAAACAAACGAGCCCATTGCCAGAGCCAACAAAATGAATAAAATTATTGCTGCCATCAAAAGGAGGTTCCAATTTAACAAGACGTGGACTAGAATCCACGCTGATAGAATAAAAGTAGTTTAATGGAGTTCTTAAGTCATTGCAAAGAGTTAATATTTTGAATGTTTTTAATGGTTGATTAAGATGTAAATTGACAAATGTACGGCTGTCAATTAGCCTACGCCAGTGTTTTGAAACCGACCGGAACTGCAAAAGAGACTTCACAGGCAAGCGAGAAAGAATTTCATTGAGTAATTCAGATGAGATTGGAATGTCTGACATTGTTGCGAGAGAATTAGGATTATGATGTGATGAAAAGGATATATAAGTTTTGGTGATTATATAGCACTTAAGAACACGAAAATAATTACTACTGGGTATGTCCTTGAGTTACATAATGACCATAACCGCAACCACCGGAATTAAAGTGGATGCGTAAGTGAAACGCTTTCACTTTACTCCGAAAAAGCCAAAGGCCATCACTACTTTATATCGTCATGAGGCCGACCGTTGACTTGAGGAATGAAAAAAATAAAGACAAGTGTACCTCGAGAACTAGCTAGTTTTGGATAAATAAATTTCACATTCAAGGAAAATAATAGTAAATTGAGGTAAGAAATAGGTAAGAAATCTAAGGTAAAATTGATGGAATCAAATGATAAGTTTGATTCATAGATTATATGGCATATTTGGTCCTAATATTGTATTGCCATACTACGAAAATTATATAATGCATCTTGTAGTCCTAAAATAGAGACGACATGTTAGATTGGATAAGACATGCAATTACATGGCAGAAAGTATACACACATGTATGAACCATGAAAACACTTGCACAGCTAGTGATTTGCAAAGGCGCTTGATGTATAGGACAACAAATGGCCAATATAACTTCCTCACTAAAGTGTTTTGATAAGAATAATAAGATTCAAATCATGAAGTAAATGATTGGAATACCAATATATTATTCAAGTCCTACAATAACATAAGAAGATTGACAGGGCTAGTTGTGTCTAATTTTCACCTTAACACGTTATATAAGTTTTTAAAATCTTTGATGAATGGGCCCTTTCACATCACTCCAAAGTAATGGGTTCATCACAGTTAACACTAATACTAAGACTTTGTGTGACTTTCAACATGTTCGACCCATTTGTCTAATTCATTGCTTGGCCCATTTGAACCCAGTCCAAATTGAGTAATTGAGCACACCAACCTCCTGAAAAGGGAGGGCTTTACCCGGTTGAGTTTATGTGGCGCTGAGTTCAAACCCCGTGGATTAGTCGACCAAAAGGTCGGAAACCATGATTACCTAAAACACACAAAATTAGGGTAGTTGACACACTTAAGAAAATCATCAAATATACCACCTCTAACCATAGCACTTTGATACGCGCCAAATTCAGTTTAAACCAAAAGACACGTACCTCAGCCAAAAGTTAGTTACAAGATTTGGCGGGAAAGTCTGTTTTAGCCTAGTTTTCCTTTTCCCTTGTATAAATCACAAACTATCATTCCATTTGTATTCATTCACTAAAATTGATTGTAATCTTTCTCTCTCTTAATTCCATTACAAACGTTGTGCATCATTAATAGCAAATTCGGTTACATTTCTTCCCCATATGAAACCCAGTTTGTTATTGTAACAATTTGACCACATTTCTATATTGATTTCAGGTTGAATTCATATCTGCAAGTATCACACTTAAAAGTGACAACTTAATAAAAATGTTCTTATCATTGCATTCTTCAATAAAATTCATTCCCAGCAACACTTTACACAGAATCACAACTATAGGAAAGGCAGACTTTTTAGGGCTTGTGGAAGATAAAAATATGTGGCAGTGTGCTTAACAGGGGAAAAGGATACTTGGGCATCTTGACAACCAAAATTATGCGTAACTAATACTTAAAATTAAATTTCGGACGAATATTAGTCTTAGTGATTTCATAGTGAGAATGAGAAAGAATTATAAGTAACTAATTAGAAATATTAACTGATAATTTCAAATTGATTGAAAAATTACACAATATCAGTCACGCATCTTTAGTAAGCAGCTTACCTCTCAAAAGTAACTCACGTTAGTCTTCTCATTCGTGTTCATTACCATTTTACTTTTCTTCGTGAAATGGTGAACTTATATTGATTCCAAAAACATATAACAATACATTCTGCAAGACAATTGGTGCTAATGACATGCCATAGCTAACAAACTGTCTGCAATGAGTCTAGATACATCAATGCTATAAACAGAAACAAGGAACATTAACATTGCTAGTACAACATCATGTCCACTATTTTATCATCAATTCACCAATCAAGAATGCATTTCCTATCCTATAGACAGGCCTCATCTCAATTGGGACAATAACACTCCTCCATAAGAAACTTACCACAGAAACTGACTACATTTCCTAAAAAGCCTCTCTTTCCCATAACTTAAATGCAGCTACATCCTCACATTTAAGCTATAGGATTAAGAAACTTTTAGGCATCATCAGTTGCAGAGTAAGATTCCATGGGAAAGCATCATCAAAACCCATAGGACCAAGTAGTCCCATCTTGCATGACTCACTATTCCTAGCTTCATGCTTTCCCAAACATACACTTATCTTTATTGCACTGTCTCCGCCCTCTATTCAATAACCCATATTCACTTCCTACAATCAACACATTCCAACATTCCTTATGCTAGACAGTGCAATAAGTTGTCTTATCCATAACTTCCTATTATCTGCTCACGTCAAGCTAAAATAAGTCTACATCCATCAACATCAGCTAATTGAAAATACAGCTAATAAGCAAAAAAGTTCAAGATAATTTGCAACTAGAGTCTATGATCATTGACAAACATGTGGTCATATTTAACAAGAAAACCATCCATAATTAAAATACAAGGGTCATAGCATACTTAAATATGGCACGTCACCGAAGAATGACTTTCTGGATATCTTTTTTTCAAGATCATACTCAATAAAATTTACATGATCTACTTGCAACAACACTTTACCATTCTTCAAATATGATATCGGTCTTACACCTGGCGAAGTTCTGAACCCGATATCAGACATTTTCAATGCAATCAACTTACTCCATGATTCCTTTACTCCATATTTCATCATCACCCAAACATCCACACTCAACTTTTCATGACAACAAACCACACAAAGACGCCCTCCTAAAATCCCCAAATCTATAGCCGCACATCCATTAGTATAATCAGGCTGTGGTACAAATTCAAAGCTTTGACTATGAAGATCAAAAGCAACAATCAAGTACTTATTTGAATCGGAATTTTGAGTTCCAACCCAATGAATCAAACCACTAACACACACACATCATGACCCTGCACTTTGGAATATATTACAAGGAAATTCCTGCTCAAATTGCCACACATCTAGTTTAAGACTGTAAACATTTACTTCACAAAAAAACCAAATTTGAGCCGGGTTTGCTATAGTGTGGCAATATGAGCGGGATTTTGCTTGTAATGTTTTCCATGTCCAAGGTAATGATGTGCGTGTTAATGGTTCGATTCACAAGGTTGCCATGCAACTGTCCGGTTCATATATGAAGTATTTGGCCGTTGCTTTTGATCTTCATAGTCAAAGCATTGAATTTGTACCACAGCCCGAGTATACTAATAAATGTGTGGCTAAAGATTTGGGGATTTTAGATGGGTGTCTTTGTGTGATTGGTTATCACGTAATGTTTGGTGTGGATATTTAGGTGATGATGAAATATGGGGTAAAGGAATCATGGAGAAAGTTCATTGCATTGAAAACACTTGCATAGTTAATGATTTGCAAAGGCGTGCGCTCTGTATAGGACAACAAATGGCCAATATAACTTCCTTGGTAAAGTGTACTGATAAGAATAATAAGATTCAAATCATGAAGTAGATGATGGAATACCAATATATAATTCAAGTCCTACAATAATATAAGAAGATTGACAGGGCTAATTATGCCTAAATCCCAACACATCATCTTAGTTGTTAAAACCTTTGATGAATGGGGTAGACTTAATGGGCCCTTTCACATCACTCCAAAGTAACGGGTTCATCACAGTTAACACTAATACTAAGACTTCATGGGACTTTTAACTTGTTTTGGTCTAATTCATTTTGAACACGGCCCAAATCGAGTAATTGACACACTTAAGTAAATCGTCGAATATACCACCCCTAACCATAGCACTTACAAAGCGACATTTTAATAAAAATGTTCTATCATTGCATTCCTTAAAAAATTCAGTCCCAGCAACACTTCACACAGAGTCACAACTATAGGAAAGGCAGACTTTTTTTAAAGCTTGTGGAAGATAAAAATATGTGACAGTGTGCTTAACAGGGGAAAAGCATGCTTTGGCATCTTGACAACCAAAATTATGCGTAACTGATAAGTCTTAAAGAGTTAGTATTAAATTTCGGATGAATATTAGTTTTACAGGGTTAGTACTATGAAAATACAGCTATTATCTGCTCACGTCAAGCTAAAATAAGTCTAGATCCATCAACATCAGCTAAATGAATATACAACTAATAAGCAAAAAACTTCAAAATAATTTGCAACAAGAGTCTAAGATCAGTGACAAACATATGTTAAAATACATATTTATTTAGTTTATAACACAAACAAAGAAAATAGAAACTCATAGCATATTATCTTTCACTTTAACTGCAACTAAACAAGGGTCTCCTGATAGACACATGAAGTTAAATATGGCGCGTCAAAGAAGAATGCCTTTATGGATGTCTTTTTTTCAAGATCATACTCAAGGAAATATTTATGATCTACTTGCAACAACACTTTACCATTCTTCAAATATGATATCGGTCTTACACCTGGCGAAGTTCTGAACCCGACATCAGACATTTTCAATGCAATCAACTTCCTCCATGATTCCTTTACTCCATATTTCATCATCACCCAAACATCCACACTCAACTTTTCATGACAACAAACCACACAAAGACACCCTCCTAAAATCCACAAATCTATAGCCACACATCCATTAGTGTACTTAGGCTGTGGTACGGATTTAAAGCTTTGACTATGAAGATCAAAAGCAACAATCAAGTATTTCTTATTTGAACCGGAATTTTGCGTTCCAACCCAATGAATCGAACCACTAACACACACATCATGACCCTGCACTTGGAAAATATTACAAGGAAATTCCTGCTCAAATTGCCACACATCTAGTTTAAGACCGTAAACATTTACTTTACAACAAACCAAATTTGAGCCGGGTTTGCTATAGTGTGAAAACCTTACCACCTTACAGTCACCACTAACATGGTCATATCCTGCTCTGACAATGGTAAGTCTAATTTTGGATCCAGGTGGATAGTCTCCCACTGACTTCGTTAGTTTATACCTTTTCGTTGAGGGGTTCCAAAATAAAATATCACGACGAGTACTTTCCCCCCTAGTTAAACATATGAGCCCATTGAAAGAGCCCATAATACGATAAACTGGACCGGATTGATTAACAGGAAGTCCTGGTTTTTCATAATCTGGACTTGGATCCGTGTTGAAGGAATAAAAGGAGCATTTGGAATTGGAAGAGCCTAGAGTGGAATCTTTCAATTGGACGAGAATCTTATTCATTTTTAATTATTGATTCAGATGTTGATTGACAAACTGAGGGCTGTCAATCACCGCACAAAAGTGTTTTGAAACCGACCGGAACCGCAAAAGAGACTTCACCGGCAGGCGTGAGAGAATTTCATCGAGTACATCTTGTGGAACGTCTGGCATTGTTATCAGAGAATTGGGATGATGATGATGTGATGAAAGGGACGGTAATTTGTGGTGAATATAAAGTGGATGCGTAAGTGAAACGCTTCCGGTTCAATCCTAAAAAGCTAAGACCACTGCTCTTTGATATCATCACGCGACCTACGTGTGACTTTGAGAAAGAAAAAATAGTAAACCACTAGTACCTTCGGAACTAACTAGCTTTGGATCAATAAATTTCACATTCATGGAAGATAAGTGTAAATCAAGGTAAAAAAAAATCTTAGGTAAATTTTGTAAAATAAATAGTAAGTTTTGATTCAGATAATGGTAATCTGATTTTTGCCTCATGATTTGAATTGACTCATAATAATCCTATCACAAGCCATACCATTTATGACATATACAGTCTTAATACTTCATTCGTTGGGGGGTGTTTGGCATTGCTTATCATTTTTACTTTTCTGCTTATTTGCAAGCAAAAGCAGCTTTGTGTTATCCAAACCCCTTTTGCTTATAGGAAGCTACTTATTTAAAAATAACTTTGAGATGAAATCAAAAGTATTAGTTTACTATCATAAACGATAAACGGGTGAGGTTTTCATGTTCATAAATGCATAAGCGGATGAGTCTTTTGACTCATATGTGTACCTAGTGAGGTTTGAACCCTTAACCTCTTGAGAGGAGGTCATGTGCCTTACCACTTGGCCTATTCGTTTACTATCATAATTAACCTAAAAAAACTTTATATACGTATTTGGTTGAAACGTTTTCTAACAAATTATTTTTTTCCAAGTATTTTAGCATTTTTTACAAGTTAAGCATATCCAAACACTATATCCCCAAAAAAAAATTAAGCGGCTTATAAGTACTTAATTTTGTGCAAAAGCATAAGCCGAAAACATAAGCAATCCGGAACACCCTCTATATAGGCCATCTCGTTGTGGTACTATTGGGACAACATGTGAGCTTTGGGGTAAGGACATGCAATAGGATAACATGATACCCAAACAAGAGTTTTTGGTTGCAACACTCCTATGTATTATATCATTAAAACACAACAATGGGTACTCAATATCTGCTTCGCTCCATTAAATAACTACCTATTCCATCTTACCACTAGCACACTGCACACTGCACACACATACACTCTAAGAGCATGCTACTATCAAATGTAATAATCATTCACAACCTTCACCATATATCGAACCAATTCTTAAAGCACAGCCCATTTGTAGAACAAACTACAAAAGTACCATCATTACCACATCCTATATGGTACTCAGGCCCGGATATAAGCCTGTGCAGGCTGCCCAACCGCACAGGGCCCAAAGATTTTGAGGGGCCTCATATTTCAAAAAAAAGCCCAATATGTATATAACTAATTGAAGGTAAACTTGATTTGTAAAAAGCCCATTAGATGTGGCATGATATCAATTCTTCATTCTTGCACAGCACTTATAGTTGACGAAGCATCAGAAGTTCAGAACTTTATGTTTTCACACGGTGTTGATCCGTGATTTGTTTATTTGCTTTATTATTTATCACATAGTACTTCACTTTAATATAAGAACTTAATTCTGATTGCTATATTTTAAAACATTTTTTGTACTGTACACTTGAAGTTTGTATTTAAAACAAAACCAGCAAATTTAAATGGTCCGAGTATGGATACCGTAAGGAGAAAACAACATTTAAAATTTTCTCTTTTAGAGGGCCTCTTTCACAATCATGGCACAGGGCCTCTGAAATCCACGGGACGGCCCTGATGGTACCCAACCTAATTGCACTTCTAAATCCAATATCACATAGTTAATAGTTGGAGTTAACTTCAAAACTTATATAGGGACTAGGTAATAGATCAGCACCGTATTTAGGTTAGTGGTCGGTTGTCCCTTTCAATAATTATACTCAATAATGTCCCAACATGGTATTTATACTATTTTGAAGCATGGTAGCTCGGGTAAGGAAAACCAACAAGCTCGTTTTCTTAAGCCTAGTAGTTTATCAACTTGATCTTATGGACTTGAATAAGTCTTAAGCTCCTAATCTCAAAAAAGTGAGTTTATAGGCTTTTACGCGCAATAAGCAAATAGGTATACACCAACAACAATACCCAATCTCGCCGGGAGCAGTGCATAAAATAAGCTAATCCGGCCCACCACCCCATTAATAAACCGCGTCATCGTAAAAAACAAATGCCACATGACCAATAAATGTGATTAAAATTAGACAATTCTAAAAAATGCAATAACCAAAACTAGCTAAATAGCACTATATATATAATTAAAATTAAAAAAAAAAAAAAAAAAAAAAAAAAGTTATCAATTAAGGAAAGGCAAAGATACCTGAACCGTAAAAGAGACATCATTCGCATTTCGGTAGCTATTTCCAGTGGAATGTAATCTAGGTACCTGTAGAGGAAAATAACAAAAAATTAGGGCTTCTATTGTAAAATTAAACTGAACGTTCTAATAACTAATAGTTTTTTCTTTTTTTTTTTATGTTTACAATTGTTATTGTCATCCATTGGAGCATAGATCGATTTCTTGAATTCTCCCGCCATTTTGACGAAATATTAGGACAGTGTTAACTGTGTGTGTTTTAATGGTATGGTGTAAAAAAAATTAAAAAAAGCGAGACTGTGAGAAACGGTTCGAGCCTTGCTCCTTTTGAAAGAATGATACTTACCTCTTTCCTAGCAGCTCTCACCTGTTTTATCTTGCAACAAAAATATTAAATTACACTCACTCCCTTTCAAATGAATTGTGTTAGAGATGAAGCTGGGCGATATTTACGTGAATTGAAAATAGACAACTAGAATGCATAAAGTGCAAGGACTGATAATGTAATACTCTTAAAGTTGTCTTGTATGGCATATAAATACCCCACAAGTCTTATCTTGTGGGGTGTGGCTGAAAATCTTATCCATAGAAATAATATCCGGTTTTCAATTATCTCCACCTTCTCTCTACTCTCTCTCTAAAACCAACCATGGATCGAGCTTATTTTCACCAACCTCGACCTCCAGAAGGTGTTAAAACACGAATCTTGATCTTTACAATTGGTATCAGAGCTAACCAGGGGCGAATCGTGGGGTTTTGAGGTGAAAAATATGTGATTTGTGGTGTTTCTGCTCGGTACTGTTCATCAGAGTTGTGTTTTGATCGAACCAGCTGAAATTTAATCGAACGAGACATTGATCGAACGACTTGATCGAACGAGCATCTTTAGTCGAAGCAACTTGATCGAACGACCAACATTGATCGAACGAGGTTTGTCATCGAAGGAGCATTCATCGAACGAGACAAGGGTAGTCGAGTTAGACTTACTCTTCCAAGTTAGTCGAACGACATAGTCGAACGACTTAGTCGAACGACATAGTCGAACGACATCGTCGAACGAGCAGAATGATCGAAGGAGCTAGGGTATGATCGAAGGAGTATTTAGTCGAATAAGCTTCTGTGCTCGAAGGAACTAGGTTGATCGAACGACGTAGGTTGGTCGAACGAGCAGATTTGTCAAACGAGCAGATTAGTCGAACGAGTTTAAGTTGATCGAACCAAGTGACTAGTCGAACGAACCTAGTCTAGTCGAACGAGTATGCCAAAAAAAAAAAGTTTTGGCGGGAAAAGTTGAGTATAATTTAATTCGGAGGAGAGACTAAACGGTCCATTTTTACGCTAAATTCAAATTATGTTACAACTATGAAAATTTTGACCAAAAATTCAAATTTTTAGGTCAAAATTCGAATTTTTTCGGCAAAATTTGGTGTAAAAATTTCTTAAACTCAAATTTTCCTAGCATGTTTAGAATTGAAAATAAGGCATATTTCAAACTCGCACCACACCAAAATCACAAAAATATTATTGGCCTACATCCTCAAAACACCACGTATCGCTTAAAAGATCCTGATCAAGAATCGCAATCAAATGACAATGGCTAAATTATCAACTGTGACTACAAGGATGATTCATTATTACTTATTTGAAGTTGAAGTGGAATATCACGGGTACGTGTACTTAGTATCTTGAAGATATCGGGGTTGGTTGGATGCATGATTCTTCGAGATCCTTGTTTGAACATTTATAGAATAGTGATTAAGTCTTGGGTTATCTAGTTTTCATAGGTCAAGGGGAGGATAGACGAAGACCTAGTTAACTATCACTTAAAGGAGATACGTTGTAGTACTTAGTGTCACACAAAGATGTGGATAATTCAAGAGAGGTTCATATACAGTTAAGGAAGGATGGATGGGTATATGAAACGACCTATATGTTTTAAGGAGTTACATTGTAGTGCTCAGTATAGGTTCTTAGTCACACGTTCGTGCAAGTTTAAGTCACAAGTCTGGGTTATTTTACTTCAGTCTCAAGTTCGTCATAGTGGGTTTCTCCATCAGCAGTCACTACAAAAGGCCGTTGCTTTGATACAAGAGGTTAGAGAAGAGATTGATCCTAAGAGAATCGTAGAGAGAATAGTTATCGACATCAACTCATGGGGTATTGATTTGTTTGTTGCTTCTAGTTGATATGTCTATGTACACATATGTAGGATGAGTCCGAAAGATCGTCATCATCCTGGAGGGAGAAATGTATGAAATGTGTACATCGGGGCTGTTTATTGAAGAACTGGAAGCATTCTAAGTGAGCTGAAGATGTCGATATGATGCTCCCCAAACAAACCTGTGAAGAAGTTACAAGTCATCAGTCTATAATCCATTTTCCGCTGTGCAAGAGACTGAAGACAATTTGGCAAGATTTCAGAGAAACTTCTTCTACAAGCATCAAGGCTATATCAAACGGGTTGTCAATTTGGGAGGGAGCATGTAAAAGAAAATGCATCACTAATTGGGAGGGAGTAATAACCCAATTAGGTCATTACAGTGATTCTGCAAGTAAGTCAAGCAAGCTGAGAAAGATACGAGAAGATCAAGAGCTGTGAAGACATCCTCAAAAGGAAACTGCTCTACTTCAGCATTGCTTTTATCATTGTTATGTAATTGTTAGGAATCATTGTAACTAATTCACGTATATCTCCAGCTGGAGGGAGATTGTTAGAAATGAAGCTGGGCGATATTTACGTGAATTGAAAATAGACAACTAGAATGCATAAAGTGCAAGGACTGATAATGTAATACTCTTAAAGTTGTCTTGTATGGCATATAAATACCCCACAAGTCTTATCTTGTGGGGTGTGGCTGAAAATCTTATCCATAGAAATAATATCCGGTTTTCAATTATCTCCACCATCTCTCTACTCTCTCTCTAAAACCAACCATGGATCGAGCCTATTTCCACCAACCTCGACCTCCAGAAGGTGTTAAAACACGAATCTTGATCTCTACAAATTGTTTCATTTTTAAAGGGGGTGTTTGTTTAGGCTTTTTTTTTTGGAAGGCTACTTTCAATTTTTGGTTTAGAGAGTTGTACCCGCCACAAAGGCAGACCCTCATCCACCACATACCCAGACTATGTTGTCTTAACCGGGCCCACGCTGGTGTAGTAGGGATTCAACGGCTTCCGCCCGGAAACCGTACTGCCTCCACACGAAAATTCTTGCTGGAGTAACAGCCGGATGAAAACCGGGGCCGGCTCGGATTCGAATCTGCGCAACTAATGGCTCACAGACTCTCCTCTTCATTGCCTGATAACAACAGAGCATGTGGCCCGCCCCCATGTGAGAACTTCCCGGTTGGTCACCCAACCAATAGTGCTCTCACAGGGGACTCACTTAACCTCTTAAGCCACCACCACTAGACCACATGCTTGTTGTTTCGGCTTATATAGCGGCTTATTGTTTATTGTTTATTTGGTTTTCAACTATTTTTTTTAAGCTTAATTTAAAATTTTGATCATGGTTTTCGGCTTATATGAAATTAATTCTCCACCAGACAAAATAAGCTTATTATGAAAATTGTTATTATTAACATTGATAGTTATTAAGTAGTTAAAAGTAAAACTGTCATTCTGCAAAACAGTAATAATTATTTTGTGACGAAAGGAGCAATAATTTTTCTAAATGATATGCTACAAGGTTTCAAAGTGCTCGAGAGTTGCGTTGGGACTCGGGATATAACTCTTAGTCAAGACGGTTTAAAGCTCATTATACTTTTCGAATAAAGAAAGTCTCACGGTTCAAATTTCTTTTGTTATGCTCATTTTGATCATATAGTGCAACAAATTCGTCAATAAATAAATATTGTTATCTAAATTGCGCAACCCAAGTCCGGCTTAAATATGTAATGAATTGATTTTCTTGTATATTCGTCTCTTCTTATTACAATTCTTTGTATGTGAATATATGTTACTTTTTGAAGAAGTATACATAATCTATTAAAAGTGATCACATTTAGGTAAATATCTTCATCAAAATCCAAATGTTTATTCTTGATATCGATTTGGTTCTCAAGTTAGAGCGTTTTTTAAGATTATAATAAACTGATAGTTACGAAATAAAATAAAGTGAGTTCGACTATATATGTTAAACTATTTGCGGATTGCGTCGTGCGCGTGACCAAAAAGAGGATTAAGTATTGTAACTATTGTCAAAAGTCAATACTGGGATAAGCAAAAAAAGTTAGACTGTTGTAAGTTAAAATGCAATTTATTAGACTATAGAGGTGAAATGTACAAATTAGCTAAGACTAGTTTATATGGTCGTCATTACCATCACCTTCAAATCAGCGTCATATTACAATTTAGCACACTATCAAACTCACCACCTTTTACTTTTATGGTTATCACTTAACCCATCACCAAACCAAAAATATAAAGATATGCAAAGTTGTTACATAGTGTTACCTGATTGAGGAGGTCGGATGCACAAGGGAGAGCCAAACCAAACCGGACGTGTCCAGGCGCATTCAAAAAGTAGATGTTCGATTGATTCTACACTAACATTACATATCGGACACGCTGGAGAAGGAGAGAAGTGTCTTCTAAATAAATTCTCCTTTGTCGCAAAAAAGCTTGAAAAATGGCTTTCCATAAGAATAATTTGATTTTTGTTGCACCGGGATATGCCGTATTACCTTCCAAAATTTTAATGATGGATTAGTACTTGATTCACCTATAGCAACCGGTGTATTCATCAATTCAATAGCTTCTTTGTAGATTTAACAGCGTATCGACCCTTTGGATCAAAGTGCAAAATAAGCTTGTCGGAAGAGCCAGTTTGTGAGATCGGGATTTGCAAGACCATTTCAGCTTAGCCGAAATATGCTCACGTAAATTCCTAACATTCCAATATCCATCCTCAATAAAATCAGAAATAGTGTTGCAGTTGTGGAATGGTCCGAGAGATGATCATCAGTAAAAGGAATCCACTTTTGTGTCAGGAATGAAATGCTTTGCCCGTTTCCGACTTGCCATCTAATACCTTGTAACAACTAATCATGACTGTGGAGTAAACTGCTCCAAATCCAATAGGGGTATGACCCTTTTTTTAGCAACAAGAAAATTAGAGTTTGTAAAATATATCCCCTTGAGTATTCTTCCCTGAAAAGTGTCGGGATTAATAAGTAGCCACCACCCTTGTTTAGCAAGAAGGGTCGTGTTAAAATTAAAGCTTCAAAATTACGGAATCCTAAACCATCTTGTTGCTTTGGTTGCGAAAGCTTTTTCCAATTGTGGGAAGGCCTAAATAGTTAGCTTTAGAGTCCATTTGGTAGACATGAAGTTCACCACAAATATCGTTACGTGGAGAAGATGGGGTGTTAGGCGAAAAGAAGGCAGCTGATTTCTAGAAGTTGACTGCTTGACTTGAAGCCTCGCAATATGAATTTAAAATGCTGACAAGAGTACTACATTTAGCATGCGAAGCTTTCAAAAAGAAAAGTGAGTCGTCCACAAAGAATATGTTGGAGATGAGAGGACAATTTCATGCCATTTTTATACCAGATAAAGTGCCTAAAGTCATTGTCTTGGAAATTTGACGAGAGAGTACATCAGCAACAATGATAAATAAATAAGGAGAGATGAGGTCTCCTTGGTGAAGCCCCCGTTCTGGCTTTAAAACCCCGACAGAATCTCCATTCACCATAAACTCTAACTCATAAGTGGTGAGGCAAGCACATATCCAATTACACCAGAGATCACCAAACCCCTTTTTTGGTTAAAAAACCAACAAGAAATCCCATTCCACTCTATCAAAAGCTTTATTTAGATCGACTTTCAGGTCCATAACATTTTGTTCACCATGCTTTTTGTTGCGGATATAATGGAAAGCCTCATTTGCAACTACGATAGATGATGCCGAGGGATAAAGGCCGACTGTTGTGGGGAGATTATTTTCCTCATCAATGGTTTCAAGCGATTTGATAGAACATGAAAAATGATCATGTATATGAAGTTGCAAAGGCTAATTGGCCGAAAATGTGTAAGCGGTCTCTCTCAGAAGGGGTCTTTGGAATAAGGAAAACCAATGTTTTATTCAACTCTGGTAGCATGTTCCCCGGCCGTTTCAAATAAATAACGAACTGCTTGACAAACCCAAAAACCAAGAAAATTCCGGTACTTTTGATAAAAACTGATGCGTTTTATTCTGTTTTAAATTTATAAACTAAAAAGTACTTGGACTAACACATTCTAACGGGCAGTGTACCCGGTCATGTAAAGTATAGCCTAGGTAAATCCGAGTGTCGTCCCAAGAGCTGTTAGTCTGGTGAACAAGGTGTTAATTTGTCCTAGTAATTAACAAGGTTGTTTGTTGAAACTATACTATGAACTAATGGTCATGACTACCTAACCTATAATTCTAGAACCCAACTTCTATGGTCATTTCGCCAGTAAGTCTAGTCATAGTCATTACGCACCAGCTATCTTCTAGACATATTCTTAGTGATTTTAACACTAAACCAAGGCTTGGTCCGCTCAAGGTTCCCGCACTTCTTAAGCACTTCTACTAGTGTAGGTAGTCCTATGGACAATTCCTACACGAGGATGATGGTAGTCCTATGGTAAATTCTTACACACCCCTCGCAACCTACTCGGCTAGCTTTCTATGCTCAATACTAACTAGCAAAACAGATACTACCTAGCTTCCATACTACCAAAACACAGGGATCGATGATAGGCTAATAAGATATCTATATAGAGAAAACAAAGACAAAGAACACAACCAAAACATAGATTAACATCAATAATGAATTCATCGAATGATTAAATGTAAAGCTTAACTAAATTCAAACTACAATAAACTAGAATGACATCTAGTTCAATGAATCGAACGTCTTGATAACAAAGACTACTTCTTCCCATCCTTCTAACTCTTCCATTGTGTTTTAGAACTGCTCTCCCTAAACCCTAGCTGAGGTTTGTGTAACACCCCCAAAATTTAGTACAGCGAAAGACCTATCAAAGCTTCAGGGTGCTACGGGAATTGGTACACAACACAAGTATAAGACAACGGAACTACCTCATCCGTATTAATTAAAACATTCCACATCCAATTATTTAAGTTTACATTTATCCCAAAAGTACGTAAGTAAGCCCAAAACAAAATATAAAAGTAGGTCCCCAAATAAGTTATCAGAGTCTTAATTGATCCTTCAACTGTGCCGCTTGCCAAGCCTCCAAATACTAGTTATCCAAAGCAACATCACTCATTACCTGAGAAAACATGCTAAAAGGTCAGCTAACGCTGGTGAGTTCATAGGTTTATTCCTAAATAATAACGGTGGACCAAATCACATACAAGCTTGTTATACTGGACTTAGTCACAAACCAAATATTCATACTCACACCTAAGTGTGCCAAACCACAATAATAATCCCTATAGGTACACCATATAGTCCTGCACAAAATGCAGCACATACAATAATATTCTTGCACAAATGCGGCACATGCAACAGTAATCCTGCACAGATGCAGCTCATATAGCACATAACCTTAGCCAGCTAACATAGCAAACATATCAAAAGCATAAAATAATATTTGGTCCATTCAAAACGGTTTTGCATGTTTTCTCACCCCAAGTTTTCAACAAAGCGGTGTAAGTGTAAAAGTGGGGCTATGAAACTCACCTAAGTCAGGAAAGCAGTATCACAACAATATCAAGGAAGTAGAACAACACAAAACCAAGACAATAACACAACACAACAGCTCAAGGGTAGTGTAGCACAATGAAAACTATGATAACATGGCACAACGGACTCGGCACAACCTAATAATATAAATACTCGTCTTAATGTGTTTCCGTAAAATAACCAAATGCACAAAAGTTCCCAAAGTCAACTCTTTCCATTTCTAAAATATTCTTGTTTTAGCCTTTTAACAAAGCTTGGTATCATCATTTGTGCAACGGTAGTAAGACATGACTCAAGTTTACACTCGCCAAAACGGGGAATATACAGCGGAGTCGCCGCGAAAAGTAAGACAAAAGTCAAGAAGAGATGACGAATTCAACTCAAAGTAATCACACATAACAAACACACTACGTTAGATGAATAGATTGGTAGTCGTCAGTATTCTCCCAAATTCCTCATTTAGTTATAAAGCATACTTGTTTTATATTATAAAACATAATTTTGCCATGGTTTGTTTGTAAATAGAACGTTTCCATGTCAAATGTTTTAAAATTTCCAATATGTTTAAGCAATAAACGTCACAATTGTTATTGTTCATTAGACATTATGTTCCACTGTTCGTCCGTTACGGCTCAAATACATTAAATTCATTATGAGTCTAATGTATTGTAGTCGTTTCGTATTCCAACAGTCACATATGTCCAAGTCCAATAACGTTTCAAGTCCAACATATGTTTTCAAGTCCGGTGTTGAAATTTTCCCAATAAATCCGACTACCAATTATTCATCAAATCAATCCCATACACGGTAAAGGTCAAAGGTCCAAACGATTAAGCTAGAGTTTAATAAGGTTACCGGACGAATTATTGGATCCTTATCGGATTTGTCAGCCCGATAAGTCCAACAATTCCTCCGTCTCGCTTACAAATCCCGAGCCAAAACTACACACTACGAATAAATGATAAGTCATAAGGATGGGTTACACGTTAATAAGTTCCTCCAACATATTTACCGGGCTCTTGTTAGATTTGTCGACCCAATAAGTCCAATAACCGTGTTGGTCAGGTGTATTAACGTTAACCAACCCGTAACTCAATCAATGATTCCATAAATATACTACTAATTCCAAATACGGTATCTCTCACTACACGTGCCTCGAAACGTTTAATAACTCTCACGTTTTTCCATTTTTATTCCTATTTTAATAGTTCCCTTTTTAAATCAATAATTCCAATTTAAATATTAAGTAACAAAATTTAATTTGCCACATAATATTTCCATTTAATATTATTAGTGTTTCTTTTTCTTTTCCCGTTTTCGTCATGTCAAATATATAGGCGTCGCGAGTTATTAACCATTTCGAGTCACGTTACAAATTTCACACTCTCGAGTCAAAAAGTCAACATCAAAATACACAAGTCCAAATAATAAATCCAAGTCATCTATAGGCATGTCGAGGCCACGCTGAGACTACAAAGTCTCGGTTAGCACTCGACGTAGCACAAATCATCATGAATTCAAGTCTAAATCCACAAGTCTCACAAAAACACCACTCGGCCACATAAATATCAATCGGCCAAAACTAAACCTACGGCTCGATTTCCCAATCAATCCACGTCCAAACCTCTCGGCACACAAAAATAAAAAGAACTTACCACGCCGAGACCTTTAAGGACTTGACTTCGAGCCATGATGTCGCAACAACCAACGAACCCAAATTTTAACCATGACCTCTATGTCGAACAAAAACCAATCAAACTATACTCTTGTGGGTCTTGGCCCACGACTCGTATAACACAATAAGACCAAGAACAAAACAAGCCTTCAAAAGCTTACAACAAGCTTGCATGTGAGCTTATGCTCACGGCATCAGACCCACAAACACAAACACGACCCTAAACGATGATACCAAGACTTTTCCCACTCGTTTTTATTATCAAAACTCATTTCCTTTTCGTTTTTAACCCACACCGATCCCACACAAGTGGTGCATCGGTGTTTTTAACCACTTTTAACTCGATCTATTCTTACCTCGAACTTACCAATGAAAAACAAATCAAAATAGCGGCGGTGGCGCGTGGTACAAGGGTATCACGACGCGTGTTCTTCACAAACGGGCTCAAAAGGGTGGAGTAAGGGTGGGTGTGGTGGCGGTGTTGTCACTGTGGTGGCGGTGTGCTTGGGTGGTGGTGGTTTACCGACGGCGGCAGAAGAGAGGGAGGGTGGTGGAGAGGGGCTAGGATTTTAGTGGGTGACTAATGAAACCCTAAATCCTATAACAAGTGTTTTGTACCCCCTTCCAATCCGATTTTGCCGAAACTCAAACTAAAGGGTCGGTTTTGTAATATTGGGCAAGGGGGCTATTTGTGTTATTTTAACTATCTTTTACATAATTAGCTTCTGGGGCTCGTTTACGTGTCGTAAAATTTTCTCGGGACTTTTTAACTCACGCCAATATTTTTAAAATCTTTTTTTCCAATAAAAATGACTATTAATACATATATATTTGTTCCAAAACGTTAAAACCAATTAATAACGTATTATTAGGTTAATATCCGTACCGAATCGCGTTGTGCTCAACTCAAGGCCTACGGGGGAAACTTCACGTATCACATAGCAATAGTTCCAATAACATATCCAATATTCCAAAATAAATTCCCAAAACGATTCTCAAATATTAAATATTAGTCTTTAAACGTAAACGCGGTATTTAAATATTACCAAAAATTACCGGTTGTCACAATTTGGGAAAGGGGAGATATCTTCCAATGCAGGATTTTTAAGTATTTATAGGCATCTTCTTGTATGACTTAGTTACCGCGTAACCGTAAGTGAGTGATTACGCCGTAACCATTCTTTATACTTGATCTTTTCTATGGATACAATGATACTTACGGCGTAACTAAATAGACCAAGTTACGCCGCAACCTTCACACCTTGTCAACACGTTTGTCTTCTACGGCATAACCTTAAGAGCAGGTTACGTCCGTAAACTCTCGTAAATATTTCCTTCGTATCTTCGCCGTAACCATATTACTTGGTTACGGCGTAACCTTCTTGATACATGAATTTGGCTAAGTCTTTGGATATCTACGGCGTAACCTGATCGATGGAGTTACGTCGTAACCTTGAGCAGCGTTGACTTAGTCTTCTAATGATATCCGTGTGTAAATTCGTTAGTTTTCTTTCAAAATTCGCGTTTCTTCGTTCAAATGGCCATTTATACCCTTAAATGAAATAATAAGTAATAAGAGTATATATTCATGCAAAACTACTCAATTTCCCTGGTTAGATCATCAATCTTGCGCAAAACACACAATATTCACAATGTTATTACAACAACAATTGATAGTTTTTCAAGGAAATATGACACCAGTGACCAGCCACTGTGTGCAAAGTCAATAAAAGAATTACTCCCTGGTCTTATATAGAACGAGCGGGGTAGCCCGTGCATTGCAACGGGAGTATTGTGACAAACATTTATTGAAAAATGAGTAGTGTATTCAACTTTGTCACTTATTTGTTACATGCCATTATTCTATTTGAATCCGAAATAACATCATAACAAAAACATAAGCTTGTATGATGAACTAATTCTGAAGCGATCTACATGTAGAATGTTTGAATACATTTAGCTGATTCTAGTACATCAGAAAGAAGATGAATTTACAACAAATAACAATCTAATAGTGATTAAGTGCATTACAATCTTTTCGCTTTTCTTTATTTTTATTATTATTATTATATTTTTCGTGTTTATTGTTTGTTGTTGCTAAGGCGTCTTAAATTTTGTTGGTGTTATTAAGCTGAAAAAGTAAGCAAGGGCCGAAATATATTATGCAAAATATTTTAACCCGCGCGTTGCTGCGGGAGGTTTTGTGTTTTCATACAAAATATTAACGCATATTGAAAACATGTTTGATTCGGTATGCGTTACCTGGTTCTAATTGACTCCAATCATAGTAAACGCGTGCATTATTCCTTTATCGAGCAGGCACAACCTAAAAAACACGAAACGAATTGAATTTGCCAAATAAATTGAGTTCGAGAGAGTTATACGTATTTATATTCGTTTTTATTGGAAAAATTATTTCGAGAACAATAGTGCAAGTTTCATAATTTTTCGAATCCGTTTGGCATATCGAATGAGTCCCAGAGCGTGTTTCCTAAATGATTTGCTACTTGTCCCTTCTAGTCACCCGCACTTTGCCGCGGGAGTGCGGTGCTAAGTTTTCAACGAAACGAATCGTATTTGCCAAATATATTGAAATATATTGAATTCTTGAAAGTATTGCAAGTTTATACTCGTTTTCGTTGGAAAAATTATTTCGTAAACAATGGCGCAAGTTTCGTAATTTTTCGAGTCCGTTTGGTATGTCGAATGAGCCTCAGAGTGTTTTTGTGTAAAGTTTAGCCAAGTTGGCAAGTTTAGTCCCTCCACCCCAATGTTTCTTTGTAACACCCCGAAAATCGAAATGAAACAACGGAAGACTTAAACGGGGTATTACCAATTAGATCACAGTCGTAAGCATAGATAATTGTTAAAAGTAGAATTTATATTATTAAATGAAAGCTCAATATTCAAAGTTACACATTGTTTTCCAAAAGAGATAGCTTTTCACAAAAGTGATGATGTGTTTGAAAAGAATGATATAATTATTTGAGATAAAAAGGGGTAGGTTTCCAATGCCCTTGCCAACTCCGTGCTTTGAGATTCCTTAGTTACCTGAGATAAAACATGCTTAAAAGAGTCAACACAAAGGTTGAGTGAATCCATAGTGTTTAGTAGTAAAATAATTGATCACAAGATTTCAAGTTTAAGAGGTAATGGGTTCCGTTGCTACACCCATAAATCGAAAGTAGTTATTATTGCACTAAGCTAATGAAACCAAAGTGTTCAACAGTGTACCAACAGTAATTGGTAGTATTGACGTAAATCGATATATCAGTAGCATCAACAGTAATTGATAGTATCGACAGTAATCGATATAATAATCGTATCAACAGTAGTTGATAGTATCGACAGTAATCGATATAATAATAGTTGTACTTAGGCAATAACACATTTAGATAGACATATAGTTTTCAAGCAATTGTGATCATAAAAAGTAGTAGCATGTATCTCCCCACGGGATTTGAAAACATAGTAAAAAGTGGGACTATGAACTCACCTCAGTAGTAGTAGTAATCTGGGATGCAATAGAATCAACTGGTAGGTAGTAATTCCAACGCGTGACCTAGATTAGTATGGCATAATTTAGTTTGCAGTTCTGACTTGAGACTCGATGAACGTAAATAAGTTTAAAAGTTTTCAAAGCGTTTTTGTCATTGTTGCTGGTGTGGCAGCATTTAAATGAAAACCAAGTTTTTGACGTTAGTAGTTGTTGGCTCAACGGGGTGTACGAACGTACAAAAGAATAGTGATAGTGATTCTTGATTTAATAATGATCGGAAGGGTGCGCACGAAGGATAACGATTTTGAAATGAAATTGTGAACGTTTTATAGGACGGTTGGTATTTAAATAATTGTGCGTGTGTATACATTTATATTTATACATATATACATGTGGAAAAATTAAATGAAGTTGGAATAAGTTTCGTTATTACATAAGGTACTAAAATTCGTGTTTGCGAGAAAATGATGTTAGAAGTTTAAAGAAAAATAATAGTTATTGTTTGCTTGACTTAAATAAGTTTTGACATAGCCGCCTTCAAATAGTCGGTTATAAAATCATCTAGTTAGTTTATGGTTTCTCAAATTTTATCGTATATAATTAAGGGTCATTATTAAAAAATTGAGGTCATACCGAGTAAATAATTTCATGTTATATATTTTTACCTAATGTATATAATTTAAGTGTTTAAATAATTACAAGTTTATTAAACATAAGTGTCGATTCCTTTCTATTTCACATGTAGTTGACGTATATATGTGTGTGACGTGAATAATGATTTTCGAGTTATAAGGACCTGAGTCGTAGAGGGGGAATGAGGATGGGCTGCGGCCCACTTATTGAATACAATTGGGCTGCTCGGATTTTACAAGAGCCGTATGGGCTTCGGCCCATAATAGCTTTGTGGTTTTTGGGTTGCTGCGCATAGAAGAGGACCTAAGGCAATTTGGGCTTTGGCCCATGTAGTGACAAGGACGTAAAGAGGCAGTAGTAGATCCAGTAACGAGTAGAGTAGCAAAAGGGGAAAAACAAAATATAGAGAGTAATGGATCCAGACACTGGAACGCAAGAAAAAGAAGAACTTGCCTATCAAAATGGCAAAACAATCAAGGGTGGTTTAACGTCTCGTTTCTAGTATTATTGGCCATGCCGCGGCTCGAGTACAACAAGACCACGACATCAAGGTAGGTACTTCCTACGCATAGTTTAAAGAGCAAAATATGAGACCACTAAATGTGTCACGAATGGAAAAACTAGCCGAGGCTAAAACGCGACTAGTGACTTGCTCATCCGGCTAGAAACTTACGTAGAACATAACGCAAACATATTCAAAACAAGAATACTACAACACGGTTTTTTGCCTAGTTTACCACTTGTGACCATAATGACTTGCGATCTCAATTCACCTCGAGCATAACACGGGTTTTTCGACACAACTTATAATGAGTAGCTATTAGATAGTTTAAAACGGCAAAAAGGACCATGGTTTTGGGAATTAGCTCGACTCGAATCCGGCTTGGCATTTTTACAAACACCTTGCGGGCACCATTTTTAACTACAAAAGTTTGTCGATTTCAATTCTATCATAATCCCAACTTACATTACTTCACATTTTAGAGCCAATACTAGTTTTAATCTAGTGTTTCTAATAATTTTATTAGTTCTAAAGTATATTTCCACCACACCAAAGTTAACATAAAGTTTGCTTCAAAAAAAAAGATGTTCATTCGGTTCATAAATAACAAAAATGAAGAATATCAAATATTAAAACAACAATATTCATTACATAGCTTCGAATGAGCAAATTCAACGAGGATGTTAAACCTTACAATAGATTATGTCGATTAGTGAGAAGACCGAAGCTAATCCGAACCCGACTTCAAGCGAATCCACAGCCTTGGGATTGAATCCTCACTACTAAACTTTGTTAGAAATTTTTGAGAAAATGTGGATTCACTTGTGGGTTGTGGATCGGTTCTTATAGGGAATAAAGAGGAAGGCTCGATTCCTTCTCCTCTTGTGTCCAGTCGACATTGTAGCTAAAAGAAGCAATCCTCATCACATCCTAGTCATCCCTCCTTGTATCTTGTGTCGATTTGGGACCATTTTTGTTGTTATATTACTATCGATTGTTAGGGAGTGTGGGTCGATCCGAAGCAGAAGTATAGCAGCGTGGCAGGTGGTGATGTAGGTTTTGTTTTTGGGTGGAGCAGGAAACGCAGAAGAGTAGCAGAAGAAGAAGCGAAGCAGAAGGAGGGGGCGTGGGTTTTGTGGGAGAGATAAGAGAGTTTGTATTTTTATTATTTTTACTTTTGTTTTGTATTAGAGTAGTACTAGTATTATTATTAGTTGTTTGTAATTTAAGTGAAAAGAAAATGTAAGTAAAGAGAATGTAATTGTTTTGGGTAGGAAAATAAAAGTGGGGATTAAATAAAAAGGTGAGACGTAGCAACGTTGTTGATTAAATAACATTTGAGTGAATATAACGGGCCTCGTATTTTAATAATTATCAATGTTAAATTATTAGAGCTATGCCATACTATCACGGTGTCGGAACGCGTGTGGTTTCAGAAAGAAAAATGGAACGTGAGTTTTGCCATATATATATATATATATATATATATATATATATATATATATATATATATATATATATATATATATATATATATATATATATATATATATGTAAAAAAAAATGTAGTCCGCACAAAAGGTTATTTAACATAAATTGGTATTATTCGGTGATTAACATTATTAATGACATGGGATTTTTACGAGGTATTACAGTACCTACCCGTTAGACTGGATTCGTCCCGAATCCTAAGATGTGGTAGTAGTCGGAGTTGTGTTATCAAACAAGTGGGGGTATTTAGAACGGATTTGATCTTCGCGTTCCCATGTGTACTCTAGTCCTCTCTTAGAGTTCCGTCTAACTTTGACAATAGGGAATACGGCTTTGTTTTAATTGTTTGACATCTCTATCCAAAATCTCCATTGGTTCTTCGACAGAATTTAGCTTATCGTCGAGTCGAATTTCTTTCAAAGGTACGACCAGGGTTTCACGAATATAAAAAATCTGTAGGGGTAACCTACCCGTTAGACAAAGGAGTTTGTTAATAACAAATTTTAACAATGAGGGTTCCGGTCGAGAACTTGGTGAATGTAGAGAAAGTTGCTAATCTTCAGCTTTTGTAGATGATGAATCAGTTTGTTTGTGTTAGGATTTATAAATAACTGCTCCCAGCATAACATGATCCCTCCTGAATTAGACATAGGTAGCTAGGCTATGTATAATTTAGGAACAATGATGTGATGTTCGGTTTAGTCGTTATAATTCTCAGTGTTTAAATAGATTCAACCCATGCAGTTAATTTAAGGAAAGATGTTATGGGTGATAACAAATTTGTTGATAATATGGAAATCAGAAAGGAATAGAAAGTACAATAGATGGGGAATTATCACAGCAAGTTGTTTATAGAACATAAAGTAGTCTTAAAAATCCGGGTACTAGGGATGTCGTAGACTTAGTACAACATAATACATAAGGGAATAGGACTGCTAAATTCTAAACTTCATCAGTCCGTTGCGTTGTTGAGGTTCTGGTGAGCTTCTCTTCCCTCCAACATATATGCTCTCCCGCGAGCACCTTCGACTTTTTGCCCACGGTTCTGAGGGCATTCGTTCCTGTAGTGTCCACGCTCCCCACAGCCAAAACAAGTCACTACTCGCTGTAAGTCGTTCCCAGCAACGGGGCCTCTATCCTTGCAATTCTTGGTCTGATGGCCTACTCTGTGGCAGCTTCCACACTTAACAGTGCAAGGCCCTGAGTGATGCCAATTGCACTGATCGCATAGTGGGTGGTTCCCAGCATAAACTCTGCCTTCTGTTGGTGCAGCCATATAAGCCCTTGCGACTTTTTGCTCTCTGTTTTGTTGGTGGTAGTGGTTGTTGTGGTTGTGATGAGTGTTGTTGTTGTAATGCGAGCTGTTGTTGTGATTGCCTCTACGATCATCAAATTTTCTTTTGTGATCGTTGCCTCCCTGAGCCTGATTACGCTTAATTTCCCTCTCCAGTAATTTCTGAGCAGTCTCCATGGCTTCTTCCAGTGTTTGTGGTTTGGATACAGTAACGATCCCTTCTATGCTTTTGGGCAATCCCTCAACATACCTCTCTAAGGTTTTCTCGAAATCTGGCACCTTAGTTGGGCATAGTAGAGAGAGTTCTTGGAACCTTCTGTCATAGGTCCTAATGTCATATCCTTTCACCACTAGACGATCAAACTCATCTTCCAGTTTTCGGATTTCAGTACGTGGGCAATACTTCTTCAACATTTTCTGCTTAAACTCGGCCCAAGGGAGTTGGTAAGCTCTTTCAGTACCCATTTTCTGGGCAGTGGAGTTCCACCATGATAGAGCGTCATCCTCTAGTGTGCCAGTTACAAAGGTGACCTTACTGCCTTCTGCACAACCACTTCTTGTGAAAACAGTTTCTGAGCGCTCAAACCATCGAGCTAACTCCGTTACTCCTTCGGTACCTTTGAAAGTTGGTGGTTTACAACTCATGAATTCTTTGTAGGTGCATTTGCGAGTCACAACTGTCTCGCTTTCGTCAGTGGGCCTTGTGGCACTGCCACTGGGAGTCGTGGCTGCAGCTTGAGCCACTAACGCAGCGGTTACGCTCTCAGTGATCAACCGGCGGATCTCTTCTGGGGTCATGATTGTTCCGGCGACTGCATCTGTTGTTCTGCTGCGGGTAGCCATGTTCTAACAATGACACAAGAACACATATTTAGAATTTATCTATTTCGTGGTTGAGTTGGTGTTGGAGTATGGTCAATTAACAAGGTAATCATATATACTTCATAACAAAACTATCATAATGTAACATGTCGATGCTGAGGAAAAGAAATCATGATAAATATGTCACCATCATGTAAACACATGAAGTGATCGCCCCTGCACTACATCAATATCCTCTCATCATCTACGAAGCGTCTCTGGAATACTTGGTTTATACGTAACTGGGCAGTCAACATAGCCTCTAAGGCGGAAATCCTCTGACTCTGTGTTCTTTCTGTATCCCTGGCCACCCGTAAAGTTCTCTCAACATCTCTTACCCTATCTTGTAATCCCTGGACTGCCCCATGGGCTACAGTCTATGCCTGCTCAAAGGTATCAACTCTGAAACTCACATCGGAGATCTCTCGTCTCCTGATAGACATCCTCCTGAACAATGCACTAAGGTCTTGGTCGTATGAATCAAAACGATCGGCTGGTATTTCATCTAGATACTCGGAGTGAAGCTCTACTCTCCTAGCCAGCGAGTCCAACTGGGTCTGCATCTAGGTAACCACATTCGCCTATGTACCCTCTAGAGTTGCCTCTGGGTATGAAGTTTTCGAAGGCTCGAACGATGATAAGTGAGGTATGTAGTCCGATCTCTCCATAGTGGTAATGCGGTCGTCTAAACATGGTATATCTCTCCATACCATGTCATCCTCTGTCTCTGTTTGAGTTCTCCATGAACTCTGACCAACCTCGAATGTACTGGGCATCTCCTCCAACATCTCGCTACTCTGTGGCATGACGATTCTCTCCGATCGTGGTAAGTGGATGAGTGAGTGTGGGAGTAAGGGTATGGACGATACCGAGTCGGGTAACGTGAGCATGGGTTCCCATTAATAGATGTATGTAATATAACGAGATTAGCTCAAACATGACAAGGTCGGAATAAATCACAATCGTCATAATATGATATCATGGCATGAGTAGATACAATCATCACACATATGATGGAAAATCTCGGCTCTTATAGACCGATATCAATACATAGCATAATCGAACCACATGTCCAAATGATAACTTGTCTCAAATTTGTTATTCAACAAAAAGGTACTACAAGCGTCACTAATTTGGCCACACATCCCGTGGTTAGGATAGAAGCTACTTGTGATAATAGTGTAGTCTAAGAACTACGTGGTGCTCTTCTGGGTGGATCCTCGGTGGTGGTATGATGTGGTGGTCGTGGCACTATCCATAGTGAGGTATCCAAATCTTCATAGGTAGGCATGCCAGGGGTCCATGGTAGTGGTATGAGTGGGCGTACTAGGCGACTCCTGGTGTGTACCATCTTGGGTCCATTGGGGTAGTATCGGAAGATGTAATGGGGTGGGACATCCCTCCCGGGCCTGATAAGTATTGCGGGTCTAATAAATGGTGTGGATGATGTAGGTATAGCGGGGTGTGGTGAGGGAGGTGCCGGATCATTGGTGGATGAGTAGGCATCCTTGATGTCGAGGTTCCTAGTGATGATGATGGGATGAGATGAAGAAGACATGGTACTGTAACATCCCAATAAGTGTAAGTCATTAATAATATACGTATGCATTAGCCATAATAACATTTGTGGGTGATAAAACTAATTCGTTATGCATAATCTGCCAAGCAAATCTCAATGCATGAGTTAATAAAGTGTTAATATTCATTCGTTTTGCATAATCTGCCAAGCAAATCTCAATGCAAAAGTTCATAAGTGATGCATAATCTGCCAAGAAAATCTCAATGCAAGCGTTAGCAAGGTGTTGGCACGGAGGGCATAAGGTGGTAAGGTTTAAAATGGTCCTTTTAGAAATCGTGGTTATAGTCCAGTGTTTTGAAAATCACTTGGTTCTCTATAACCTGGCTCTGATACCAATCTGTAACACCCCGAAAATCGAAATGAAACAGCGGAAGACTTAAACGGGGTATTACCAATTAGATCACAGTCGTAAGCATAGATAATTGTTAAAAGTAGAATTTATATTATTAAATGAAAGCTCAATATTCAAAGTTACACATTGTTTTCCAAAAGAGATAGCTTTTCACAAAAGTGATGATGTGTTTGAAAAGAATGATATAATTATTTGAGATAAAAAGGGGTAGGTTTCCAATGCCCTTGCCAACTCCGTGCTTTGAGATTCCTTAGTTACCTGAGATAAAACATGCTTAAAAGAGTCAACACAAAGGTTGAGTGAATCCATAGTGTTTAGTAGTAAAATAATTGATCACAAGATTTCAAGTTTAAGAGGTAATGGGTTCCGTTGCTACACCCATAAATCGAAAGTAGTTATTATTGCACTAAGCTAATGAAACCAAAGTGTTCAACAGTGTACCAACAGTAATTGGTAGTATTGACGTAAATCGATATATCAGTAGCATCAACAGTAATTGATAGTATCGACAGTAATCGATATAATAATCGTATCAACAGTAGTTGATAGTATCGACAGTAATCGATATAATAATAGTTGTACTTAGGCAATAACACATTTAGATAGACATATAGTTTTCAAGCAATTGTGATCATAAAAAGTAGTAGCATGTATCTCCCCACGGGATTTGAAAACATAGTAAAAAGTGGGACTATGAACTCACCTCAGTAGTAGTAGTAATCTGGGATGCAATAGAATCAACTGGTAGGTAGTAATTCCAACGCGTGACCTAGATTAGTATGGCATAATTTAGTTTGCAGTTCTGACTTGAGACTCGATGAACGTAAATAAGTTTAAAAGTTTTCAAAGCGTTTTTGTCATTGTTGCTGGTGTGGCAGCATTTAAATGAAAACCAAGTTTTTGACGTTAGTAGTTGTTGGCTCAACGGGGTGTACGAACGTACAAAAGAATAGTGATAGTGATTCTTGATTTAATAATGATCGGAAGGGTGCGCACGAAGGATAACGATTTTGAAATGAAATTGTGAACGTTTTATAGGACGGTTGGTATTTAAATAATTGTGCGTGTGTATACATTTATATTTATACATATATACATGTGGAAAAATTAAATGAAGTTGGAATAAGTTTCGTTATTACATAAGGTACTAAAATTCGTGTTTGCGAGAAAATGATGTTAGAAGTTTAAAGAAAAATAATAGTTATTGTTTGCTTGACTTAAATAAGTTTTGACATAGCCGCCTTCAAATAGTCGGTTATAAAATCATCTAGTTAGTTTATGGTTTCTCAAATTTTATCGTATATAATTAAGGGTCATTATTAAAAAATTGAGGTCATACCGAGTAAATAATTTCATGTTATATATTTTTACCTAATGTATATAATTTAAGTGTTTAAATAATTACAAGTTTATTAAACATAAGTGTCGATTCCTTTCTATTTCACATGTAGTTGACGTATATATGTGTGTGACGTGAATAATGATTTTCGAGTTATAAGGACCTGAGTCGTAGAGGGGGAATGAGGATGGGCTGCGGCCCACTTATTGAATACAATTGGGCTGCTCGGATTTTACAAGAGCCGTATGGGCTTCGGCCCATAATAGCTTTGTGGTTTTTGGGTTGCTGCGCATAGAAGAGGACCTAAGGCAATTTGGGCTTTGGCCCATGTAGTGACAAGGACGTAAAGAGGCAGTAGTAGATCCAGTAACGAGTAGAGTAGCAAAAGGGGAAAAACAAAATATAGAGAGTAATGGATCCAGACACTGGAACGCAAGAAAAAGAAGAACTTGCCTATCAAAATGGCAAAACAATCAAGGGTGGTTTAACGTCTCGTTTCTAGTATTATTGGCCATGCCGCGGCTCGAGTACAACAAGACCACGACATCAAGGTAGGTACTTCCTACGCATAGTTTAAAGAGCAAAATATGAGACCACTAAATGTGTCACGAATGGAAAAACTAGCCGAGGCTAAAACGCGACTAGTGACTTGCTCATCCGGCTAGAAACTTACGTAGAACATAACGCAAACATATTCAAAACAAGAATACTACAACACGGTTTTTGCCTAGTTTACCACTTGTGACCATAATGACTTGCGATCTCAATTCACCTCGAGCATAACACGGGTTTTCGACACAACTTATAATGAGTAGCTATTAGATAGTTTAAAACGGCAAAAAGGACCATGGTTTTAGGAATTAGCTCGACTCGAATCCGGCTTGGCATTTTTACAAACACCTTGCGGGCACCATTTTTAACTACAAAAGTTTGTCGATTTCAATTCTATCATAATCCCAACTTACATTACTTCACATTTTAGAGCCAATACTAGTTTTAATCTAGTGTTCCTAATAATTTTATTAGTTCTAAAGTATATTTCCACCACACCAAAGTTAACATAAAGTTTTCTTCAAAAAAAAAGATGTTCATTCGGTTCATAAATAACAAAAATGAAGAATATCAAATATTAAAACAACAATATTCATTACATAGCTTCGAATGAGCAAATTCAACGAGGATGTTAAACCTTACAATAGATTATGTCGATTAGTGAGAAGACCGAAGCTAATCCGAACCCGACTTCAAGTGAATCCACAGCCTTGAGATTAAATCCTCACTACTAAGCTTTGTTAGAAATTTTTGAGAAAATGTGGATTCACTTATGGGTTGTGGATCGGTTCTTATAGGGAATAAAGAGGAAGGCTCGATTCCTTCTCCTCTTGTGTCCAGTCGACATTGTAGCTAAAAGAAGCAATCCTCATCACATCCTAGTCATCCCTCCTTGTATCTTGTGTCGATTTGGGACCATTTTTGTTGTTATATTACTATCGATTGTTAGGGAGTGTGGGTCGATCCGAAGCAGAAGTATAGCAGCGTGGCAGGTGGTGATGTAGGTTTTGTTTTTGGGTGGAGCAGGAAACGCAAAAGAGTAGCAGAAGAAGAAGCGAAGCAGAAGGAGGGGGCGTGGGTTTTGTGGGAGAGATAAGAGAGTTTGTATTTTTATTATTTTTACTTTTGTTTTGTATTAGAGTAGTACTAGTATTATTATTAGTTGTTTGTAATTTAAGTGAAAAGAAAATGTAAGTAAAGAGAATGTAATTGTTTTGGGTAGGAAAATAAAAGTGGGGATTAAATAAAAAGGTGAGACGTAGCAACGTTGTTGATTAAATAACATTTGAGTGAATATAACGGGCCTCGTATTTTAATAATTATCAATGTTAAATTATTAGAGCTATGCCATACTATCACGGTGTCGGAACGCGTGTGGTTTCAGAAAGAAAAATGGAACGTGAGTTTTGCCATATATATATATATATATATATATATATATATATATATATATATATATATATATATATATATATATATATATATATATATATATATATATATATATATATATATGTAAAAAAAAAAATGTAGTCCGCACAAAAGGTTATTTAACATAAATTGGTATTATTCGGTGATTAACATTATTAATGACATAGGATTTTTACGAGGTATTACAATGTTTCTTTTTAAACCCTCACTTTTTAATTTTCATCTTTTGGTCCCTCCATTAAAATATATAAACCCTTTTTATTTATTATTTATTTCATTTTTTCACACTTCTTCTCTCTTCTCTCTCTCTCTATCCGCCGGCGTCCCACCGTCCCATGACTACCGGTCAAATTCCGGTCACCGGAATAATTTTCCGGTGAACCATTTTCTTTGCCGAATCGATAGATCGGCCATATTTAACCATTTCTGGAAGATTTGAGCCCTTGGTTCCCACTACAACTACCCTCTCGCGCCACCACCGCTACTGCCTTCACTACCGAGCTACCAACAAGCTTCCCCCTCCACTTTTCTCGACGGTAAAACCTCCCACGTGCTTTTATTTTTATTTTATTTAATATTTTTCAAACCCTAATTTCAATAATTTTAGTTACTTATTTATTTATTTATTTAAATCCGAAATTAAAAATGTTTTATCAATAAAAATGGATATTAAAACTTTGTAATTCTCGTTGAGTCAGTCAACTCGGCCAACTGACCGAGTCAACTCTGTTGAGTCGGTGAGGGTTAGATTATTTTTGATGTTTTATTGTTATACTGATTTGAGGTCCGTTTGGGTTGTTACTCTTCCGGCAGTCGGCGTATAGCCGAGCTGTGACTCACGGCGAGGAATACACAAAGATGGTGATGGAAGTTTCTTGATTTTTTTTTATTTGCAGGCTAGTATTTGGATGCAGTGGAGAAGCATCTGAAGTTGGTATGCTGCTTCTCGGCAGTTGGTAGAGGTTGAGGAGGATGACATAGTGTATGGTTAAGCTGTTTAGATATATAGATAATGTACTAATTATTACTTTGTTAATGTACTAATTACTTTAGTCTTATAAAATGACACGTGTATGTAAACCTATTCCTGACACGTGTATGTAAACCTCCTGCTCTTTAAGAACAAGTCTTTTACCTGTTCACCACCATGTTCCACCCGTCCTATAATGCACCAAAATTATTATATTATGTTTATGTTGCTAAATGACAAACATACTACTACGTACTTATTACAGTTATGTTTTGTTATAAAAAAAAAAATTGATACCGTTTACTTTTTCCAAAAAACCGTTTAAAAAAAAAAAAAAAAAAAGTTATGTTTTGTTAAAAAAAAAAAAATTGGTAGCGTTTACTTTTTCCCTATATATAGTATCTACCAAAACTTTTACACAATATACTCTACCCAAACCATCTAATGGTAGTTTTGAACGCCATTAAACCCGGTCTTAAAATCATGTCATGGTAGTGAAGTAAATAAAATGTGACAGAATGCACACATGAATGCTGCATACACATAATAACGGTTGTGCATACCCATTCAACAAGCAAATTAATGCAAATATTTCTGCAATCGCCTATGGATAACCACAAACGAAACAGGAGGTGCATGACATACAACGCTAAACAAGTTAAAATTTTACAAGTCACAACCTCAATGACTACAACCTATACCGAAATAAGCATATCAGTCTTGACAAACACAAGTCATTCCAGATGCGAATTTTGTGTTTAAACATTTCTATCATCACAATCTCCTCTTTCTTGTGCTTAGTCTTCATTTTAGCTGTTTCCTCTTCATGCAATTACATCAACTTCTACCATTCTTCCTATTTAGTCACTCGTTGAGACTTCCTTTTCGACTTGCTCCTTCCTATTATCCTATATGAGTTCAGAGGGTGATAGTAAGAAAGGTGGAAACATATATTGAATTGACATTTAAACGCTGACAAATTTCGTTCTCTCAATTATATAGATTAACAAATTCACGAAGTGCCTTGGAATGTACACAACTCATATCTGTGATGTACTTTTACTAGTGATTTCCGACTATACTTTCCTGTGTCTTCTAACTAATTTCATTAGCTTTCAGTTTCCATATATGTTGTATATCCACTGCACTCCTGTGTTATCAATCTCGGCGATATCTCGTCGAGATATCGGATCTCGCTGCTAGAAAAAATATCGGATCAAAATATCGGACCAAAATCTCGGATCCGATAATATCGGCGAGATTTGCCGATATTTTCCCGATATTTTGAAATCGGCGATATATTCGAGATTTCGGCGATATTTTGAGAACTATACAAAGCGACGGATTTTGTTGCTTTCAAGGGATAATCACAGGATTTTAGAAGGGATAAAATGAGGAAGATGATTGGTTATCCCATTTTTAATAATACAAATTTATAATGGGCATTTTGTAAGATTCGCAGCCCGAAAATGAGATCAATCAACAAGGGTCGATTTGAATTTCGTGAATAGAAGATAAGTTAGATTGTGATGGTGTTAGTTTTAAAGAAGAAAGGGATGGGAGATTGGGAGGAAGGAGTCAGATCTGGAGTCTGGACTTAGATGTAATAATGGAGGAGAGAGGTGGTTTGGATTTATTTGGGTTAAGAGGGTCCACATGTCAATTTAATGTCAAATTCTTAGTGGTGTCTCAAATAATTCAGATTTAATTTAGTTATTGAATGTCCACATGTCAAATTCTTAGTGGTGTCTCAAAGTGTATATATATATATATATATATATATATATATATATATATATATATATATATATATATATCCGATATCTAAAAACCGATATCTCACCGATATCTCACCGCGAAAACCGCTATTTCAAATATCGGACCTTGAACGATACGAGATTTTTTTCCGAGATATGTTGACTACCTAGTATATCCACTGCACTCTTAAGTGTGGATGACTATACAATCACCATCCGCCAGTATTGTGCTACAACTATGCTCAAGTAGTGCACATTTCCTGTAATTGTTCCATGTCAGCACACATGATCCTTTGAAAAAGTCGTACCTAGACCCCACTTTTAAGGCTATCTTCGTTAATATTTGGAATCAATTACATAAACTTTATCCACTTTTTAATTCATTTTCTGTAAGCATAGGCCATTTATCACCTCTCGGCTGCAGGATTTGGTCCCAAGTTGCCAGAAATACTCAAAAATGAGATGGAGCATTCATTTATACATGGTCTCACTCTGGATGTGTCTTGGCTCATAAGATATATAAAAACCCCTTATTTGGTCTAACAGAAAACTCATAAAAAATCTAACTCGTGCTAAACAGATGATAGAAAGCATGCAATTGATAGAATTTCACAATCACGATATTCCAAGACTACAAAAACTCCCAGAGTAAGACATCCTTATTAATAGGAAAAGAACAATAATTTTTAAGTAAATTACAAAGAACATACATACCAATGTTTCAAAGTTGAAACTCTGGACGAGTGAGTGCCAAAACAGTACGCTCACTACTGTCAAAACAAACATACCTTAGAGAAGGTATATTAAACACAGAACGGGTAACAACTTGCTCGCAAAAGGAACAACCTCCCAGTTTTAGCTTTCTTAATTTTGGGCACCCTTCCGATAACTTCACAAGTCCTGCATCAGACTTTCCTATATGAGTAAAAGATAGAGACCGCAAATTAGCACCATACTTCCCGATATATTCCAAACCCACATCCGTCAATCCTTCATGCCAGAGACTCATATCTAGCCTTTCGAGTTTGTTGCAACCCATTAGCATAGCTCTAACCCCATTGTCTAGCGGTAAATCTGATATACCGTCTTCCTTACCCAACCATATACGGAAATCACGCAGATTCTTTAAATGAGTTCCTACACGCTCGAGAGCTTCATTTGAAATATCTCCAATGCTAACCTTTAAATACTCCAAATTAGTACATCCTTTTGCCAGAGCAATCAGTCCCCTCCCAGTTGCAAAGCCAAAATGCCTAAGTTTGCGCAATTTCTTGCAAAAGTGAGCTATAACTTGCAATCCCCTGTCTCCACATTCATCGTTGGTATATAGAACTTCCAAATTGGGACACCTCTTAAACAATAAACACTGGCACTCATAATCCAATGTATAAACTACAAGATCCAATTTCCTTACCTGATTCAGTAAAGGGACTACACTCGAATATTGAGTTACGGACAATTCCATTCTACTTAAAGAACGTATATTAGGGGGAAACTGGAAACCAACAAGCTCACTCTCCTCATCACAAATATCTCCACCAAAATGTTCCAACCTAACAGCATATCTAAAGGCATCTCCTAGTTTACTTAGATAGCACGCTCCAATCTTCAACGATATTAATGAGTTACAACAGTTTTTTGCAAGAAGTGTAAGATTTTCTGCATCAGAAACATCCGTATTGGTAACATGTAACCTTTCCAAAACCGTGCTATTCAATGCCAATTGATGTATCCAAATGTCATCTTTCATTTCAATATAATTACAATATTTCAAACGCAAAGTTTTCAATTGGCTACAATACCTAGAGACATGCCTTAATCCATCTGTCGAAAACCCTTTACACTTACTAATCTTCAAACTCCTTAAATCCTTACCACATGTTCTCGCCAATGTCTCGAGATCTTCATCATGAACAACCAGACGAAGGATATAAAGTTCTTTTAAATGCCTAAACTCAAGAGCTAATTGTTCAATCCATGGGGTGATTCGGATATCATTATGATTTGTACGTATAAAATCAGATGGAGGACCTTTAAGTGTTAACGTCTCCATGAATGGGAATCTTTTACTTAAAGAGGCAGGGTTTGGGTAGTAAAGTGTGTGGACAGTTACACGCTTACGCGTAATGCCATCAATCTCATAAAACTTACGGCAAACTAACGAAACAGAGTTTCGGTCCTCGAAGTTGTGTATATAAGGTATAACTAAGTCTAACACTTCCTCACCCACTTTGGTTTTTTCGGGTTTGTGTTTGGTCGTACGTTTGGTGGGTGCCATTAAGGTTTCAAAATTCAACTAAATAAAACACTAAACACTAATAATCTTGTTAAAAAAAAGCCGAAAATCAATGAAATAAAGGCTAACTAAACACTTAAGGTATTAAAATGCAACGAACTTGTAAAGACTTATAGGCGCTATCATCAGTTTCTTAACTATTCCAATAGCCTAACTAAACAGCTTATAACAATCAATAGCATAGCATAATCACAACCCAACAAAATAGTCATAATAACTAACACTTGACATTAAACACTAAACACTAATAATAATCTTTAAAAAAAAACCCAAAATCATTGAAAAAAAGCCTAACTAAACAGCTTAGCTAACCACTTGTGAAACCCTTTTTGGTCTTATAACAATCAATAGCATAACCTAATCATAAAAATACAACATTCAAGTCAATGGGACATTTTATCAAACAGTTGGTGTGCAAACTGAACAAGATCAGATCATTGAAAATGACGGCTGATTCTTTTACCGACCAACCAACTAACCAAGTGTGTGTGAAATGAAATGAAAGAAAAGTATATTCAAAAGCGGTGCACGAAACCGAATACCCCGATTAATGGTGGTGTTATGTGGGTTACAATTTTGTGTTTAATTTTGTGTTTAGAAGTGTGTTTGAGGTGGTATTTATAAAGTTGTAAAGTGATAAAGTTTTGTTTTGTTTTGTTTTGTTTTTTTTTTTTTTTTTTTTATGAAACCGTAAGATTTTTTAAATTACAGGGTGTATACTATTGGTCGAAATTGTGACTGATATTTTTTTTGGTTGGCGACCGATATTTGCCTCTTGTCACACAATGGCCTCGACCGATTTTCAAATCGGTCACCCAAATGTCTCGACCAATATTTATCGGCCCACTTTGACTAGCCTTAAGTTTTAACCACTGATAAAAGTAGAAAATAGAGTTAACTACATAAATGGTCCATGTGGTTTGCCGGGTTTTACGAAGTCAATCTTTTTTTTGTTATGGGTCTGGTCCCTGTGGTTTTGACCCGTCAGTCCAAAACCACATAAATCCGGTCCTAAACCACCTATAACGTAAAAGAAAAATGGACTGAATTCGTAATACTCGACAAACCACAAGAATTTTGGACTGGATCCGTGACGGGTCGAAACCACAAGGACGAGACCCGTTTATAATAAATGACACAATCCGTAAAACTTGTCAAATCACAGGGACCATTTATGTAGTTAACTCTAGCAAATAGAATTGCGGTGGATCTCTAATTTCACTTTAACTAATGTCCTAAAACTCCCTACTTTATCAAATTGTATTGTACTATTATTCATTTCCCAAATAAATACTCCGTAGCGGAACAGGTTAATTATCACAATATTTACTTTTCAAAAAGTTTACTACTAAAAATATCTTGAAAGTATCGTCAAAACCAAAATGAAATTAGATATTTAATTTCCAAAAAGTTTACTAACTTAAAAAAAAATAAAACTAAAATGAGCCTAATATTATTTTAAAAACACAATTTGTTAAACGTACAAACTTACCCGAGGTTCAACTCTAAAGTTTGTACGTTAAAGTGTGTTAATGCCCGATTTAAAGTGACTAATGGTACATTTTAACATTTTACTCTTTTATTCAGTAATTGGTTTGTGTCTATTGAATTTACAAGTTTTTCAAGCTAAAGATGCGTATGTGGTATATTTGACTAATGATCATTCCCCTACTATTGTTACATTCCCAAATGAAGTGGTTAAGAAGAAAAAGGCTTTTAGATTTTCAAATTTTGTCACTGAAAGAAAGGAATTTATAAAGATTGTAGAAAAGGAATGGAAAAAGGAATACCATGGATATAATATGTACAAACTTGTCAAGAAGCTCAAAGCTTTAAAAGCTCCTCTAAACAAGCTCAGCTGGGAAAAGGGTAATATGTTAGAAAGAATGGAGAAATGTAGAACATAATTAAAGAATATTCAGATAGAGACGGAAAAAGATCCATTGAACGAGCTGGTCAAAAAAGAAAATTGTCTGAGGCTATCAGAATACAATGAAGCTAAAAAAAGAAGTTGAAAGTTTACTTTCTCAGAAAGCAAAAATTGATTGGTTGCAAAAGGGGATAAGAACACTGCTTATTTTCACATAGTTATCAAAGAAAGGCAGCATAAGGGGAGGATCATGACAATATGTAATGAACAAGGGTAGACATTTTCTGAATCATTTTGAGAGTTTTCTAGGAAGAAAAGATGATGTTAGTTCCTTGATAGACACTCATGAGTCGTTTGAGAACACTCTGACTCAGGAAGAAGCACTAGATATGATCAAAGATGTAAGTGCAAAGGAAGTAAAAGAAGCCATCTTTGATATTGATGATGATAAAGCACCTAGCCCTGATGGCTTTACAACAAAAAATTTCAAAAAAGCTTTGGATATAGTGAAAGAGGATGTTTGCAGGGCAATTCAAGAATTCTTTAAAACTGGTAAGCTACTTGGGGAAGTTAATGCTACTGTTATTTCACTAGTTCCCAAGATCATACACCAAATAGAGTCTCAGATTTCAGACCAATTTCATGTTGCAGTGTGGTTTACAAGTGCATAAGTAAGATTTTAACTAATAGAATGAAAAAATCCCTTGGAAAGCTTGTTAGTGTGAATCAAAGTGCTTTCATTAAGGGGAGGCAAATCACTGATAACATACTTCTGTCACAAGAACTCTTAAGAGGATACAAGAGGAAGAATAAAGGAAAGAAATGTGCATTCAAGATTGATCTACAAAAGGCATATGATACAATCATTTGGGATTTTCTTTCACAAGTTCTAACAGGTTTTGGCTTTCACAAGACTGATTAAATGAGTGATGACATGTGTTACAACAACTAGATGTTGGAATATGAATATCATAACAATTTATATAAACATAAATATGAACATCAAAGCATGCAGCGGAAAACAGGATCTAATACTAGTAATTAATTAACTAAAATAAAAGAACATGCGTACCTTTGATTTCTAGCTAAACAAGAAATCGAGTGAGCAAGAACTAGTGAAACCCTAGATTAGGGTTTAGATAGAATCGACTAAATACAAGTCGAATGGGGAAAAACAACACAAGCAAAAGTATGCTCGATCTTCGTTCTTGTACACACGTATTAGTAGCATTTCAATGCGAAAAGCTAGGTTCTTGATCACAAACAAACCAAACACTTATGTTGTGAAAGTTGGATCGAATTCCCAAAGGGTTTGGGAGGGTTCGATCGGCCTACCACAAGAAGAGGAGAGAAGAGAGAAATTTGGCTTGCAAGGGAATCAAGATTAGAGAATAATGAATACAAGAGGCCTTGTATTTATAGTAAACTAATCTTGTTCTCCAAGCTAGGGTAGGATAGCCCTAAAACCCATGGATCGGCCGAACATACTAAGCCTAAGGGGTTCTAGATCCTTCTTGGCTTGTATTTTCATCTCTAGTCCCTTAACTTGCTATTTAACGACCGTTAACCAAACCCCTTTAAATACTAATGCCCGTTAAGTGTTTATTTGTGAAATTTAATAATTAGATCATAACTTATTATATTAATTATTAAAAAATTGAAACTCATACGTAATGTGTGCAATCCCGAAGTCTCGTGTTCGAAACTGGTCATACATATATTAATTTATATCCATAAACTTAACAGCTCCCACTTGGATATGCATTAATATAGTAATGACATTGGTTAGTCTAGCATAACACCCCAATGCCCCCAGATCGACCCTGAGTATGGTTTCCTGGAAAAAATATTTTGATGATTCATCATCATACTTATCCTTTTGTTTCTAATACCACGTTAATATGGATATGGATCTAAGTCATTCCATAATTAACTATTCTGTTTCTCGTTATTTATAATTGATCAAGATTACCAAATCATCTGAACGTATTCCAGATAAACCTTGGGCGTGGCCACGCAAACATCTTGTCAACCCTACGAGGGGCCTAGCAGTATTATACTTCAAAACAAATTTGAAGGAACAAATTCTTTCTTGACTACAAGCATAACCCTTGAACTTCGCATCACCTCCGCAAATAGCCTTTATAACTACCAGTTACGGATAGCGTTAGACTATCTTACAGAAAATGAGCTACATCCGCAGCTGTTATCTGGTATCTCAAGTCTGAGGATAAATATTCATGATTTACTTTGATGACAAAGATCCATAAAGTACAATCATGTGGTTGGGATCTGTCCTATATTCAATTTATCCATTATTGAATATCATGTGAATTTGGCATGTACAACGCATCAATATACTTAAGTATATTCTACCAAAACTCAGATTTGTCTTAATTCAATAATACTCCCATATTATTGATCGACAACGGACTATTTAGAATAACATAAGTTATTCATGGATTTAAACATGCAAATATATGATACAATTTATTATTAATGAAAACAAACGTACCAAGTACTTTAATTCATTGTAAATAATAATCGCTTAACATCCCTTATCCAAATACTAAATAGATCAATGCATGAAAATTCTAGTTGATGAATTATGTCTCAAACTATAACAACCATACTTGTTGACAGGACATAAATCAACCAACTTTGATCTATCATAATTTTGAGAATACTTATTTCAAGAATTCAATTGATGAAGTTCTTGTATTTGTGCATTCAACTATCTTGATAATGCCACATAATATTTCATAAAATGCGTGACATCCTCAACCACGAATTTATGACAATTAAACTACCAAACCTTTTATAGTTTAAAGTATTCTAATTCTTTAATGTATAATGCAACTATGCTTATAGTTAAGCATAACTAGTACACATGGCCATTAACAAGGATGAAATCCTACCATGACTAGTATTGAGTGTCATCTCAATCTTATTAGCATCATTGTATGCAAACAACAATATGCTCTTTAAAATTCCGTAAACTTTGATATCCATCGTGTAATGTTTGATACCTTCAAATCTTTCAAAATTTGTCAACTATATCAATTACACAATAATTTGCCATATGGTTCATACTTAGAATTTAGGAGCAATTCCAGAATGAGGATGTTAATTCTAAATCCAACCATATCCATTACACTTAGCAATTCTAATAACTTTCAATTAGATATTAATGTTGTCAAATCATCTTGCATCCAAGCATGATACAACAAATAACATGATGTGCATGAAAAAACCTAGTGTCAAACTTAGATTTTATTCATGTGATATCTTTTCAAAGATATGTTACTATCTAGACTTTCTAATAGTATATCATGTTCTATTAGAATCAATTATTTTACCGCTTATGTTTATTAACAATAAACATATACTCCAAGGTTGTATATTTATTTCCTAACTTTCCAAGTGAAGTTTCATTCCAAACTAAGACTTAACATTTAATGTTAATAGAATGTTACTTCCTATATGTTATACAACATATATGAAATAAGAAAATAAATATAACACTCCCACTAGCTTTCAGGAATATTAAGGAAATATCTTATTTTAATTATAAATCAAAACTTAGATTTAATAACTAAACATAAGTATATCTCCTAGATGCATGCATTAATCCATTCATAAATGATTGCACTTTGTATACTTCCAAAGATTATTTTAATTCAAATACTCCTTTCAATTACTTATCGTCCTCGCACAAGTAATTACTCAAGAAAGAGTTTTGAAATTCCATTGTTAATTTCATATAAATGAAACTAAGAATGACAATCATAATCTTTATACATTTAATGTGCCTGGAAAGAATTTCAATCACAGTTAATTGTTTAAGTGTGATTGATAATCTTTTCACACATTAAATACGTATACAAAATTTGTCCATTATGATTTCTACTCAAAATTTTAAATCTCTAGGATTTTCTTTTCCTTTGTAGAAACTCATCTTCATTCTATAGTGTAACTATAGAGTTCAAGATTAATTACGTTTCCAAAACTAATTATCTTTCTGAACTGCATCTATATATTCATAGTATGAGTAATTTGCCAAATTCAATATTTGCAATTTATCAACAGGCTTACCATAGTCCTGTAACTCATAATCCTCAACATATTATCCAAATATTTGAGATATCCTTGCGGATCTATGAATAAGAATTCCATCATCTTGAGATTTAACATTAACATATTTAATCCTCATTATGACTTTGCTAGTGTATTTTTAGAAGATTATGTATCTTGTAATTTTATCTTATCAAGATAAAACTCTCACTTGCCTTTTGCAATTTATAGATTATCTATAAATACTTAGCAAGTAGAGCAACACAAAATTGTTCTCTTATGGGGCATTACAAATACATATTGACAGTTCCTTACATTAGTTTGTTAATAACCTACTCAAAAGCAGTTTAACAAATTCAGAACTTCAATTTTTTTAAGACTTAATGTGATTCATCACATTCCATAATAAATGGTGTCTTATTAATCTTCTAGGTTTGAGTCTAATTGATTATATACTACTCAATTTTCTAATCTTGATAACTTTTGGAAGAATAAAAGATATAGTTATCTTAAATCAAACAATATAACAAGAGTTGGATTTTTGATCCGTCTGAAAACGTATATATAAATATAAACAGTCTCAGAACGAATACTCGTGTGTAGTGTGAAACCAGGCAAGTGATCACCTGGGTCGTTTCCCAACGAGGTGTGAATGGAAAACTGTGAAAAGCTTTGGATTAGAGTGATTGATGAATCAGATATTTTTGATTTTGCTTTATTTAACAATTCTAAATAACAAACGAAAACAGATATACACAGGAAATTTAAACGCGAAAAAAATAAACTTACAATGCGTAACAGAAAATCTAAAACGGGACAAAAACTGAAAATTATAAAATTTAAAACCTAAAAATGTAAAATGACTTAAAACTTATTTAAAAACTTAAATTATATTTTTTTATACTTTTTATCTAATTATTATTAATTATTTATTTATTTAATTACTTATTAAACTAATTTAAATTATAAAAAATACCAAATGAACAAAGAAAAATCTAAAACTTTTTCTAAAAATATTATAAGATGAGAAAAAGCTAAGAAAATTATAAAAATGAAAATTACTTAATTAAAATTTAAAAAGATAAATTCTATTAAATAGAAGCTATCACTATATTTCTAATTTTGGTTTTTCTTAAGGTCTAAAAATAAGATTATATTTTTCATAGATTAAAAATGACAAAAGAAAATTATAAAATTGGATTTATATTTTTCTGATTATTTTTCTATTTATTATGATTTTATTACTAATAGAAACTAATAAAAAAGATTAAAAATATTAAAACTATTCAGAAAATTATGAAAATTTACAGATAAATCTAAAATATAAATTGAAAGATAGGAAAAATAAAATGAAAGGTTTGATAACCCTGGAGAGCTGATTTGGGCAGATAAGCAATAAGCTAATAAGCCCAAAAATAAGCAAATAAGCACAAAAGTGTACCAAAAGCTCAGAACAGGTTTAGTACACTTAAATAAGCTTAAAACAACTGAAAAACACAAATAAGAACAAGAGATTAACAAGATAAGAACCTATGCAGTTGTGGAATTTAAGACAGAAACTCAGAAATCAGGCAATACTGCAGACCAAATTAAGGGGTGAAATAAGCTATAGAAAAGCAACCTAATGGGGGCAAAACTTAGGTAGCACTACTGAGTACATGAAAACACAAAAAGCCCCATCATTAAATGCCCAATTGAGCTCCAATTGGAGCCTAGATCAGCAACCAAAAACAACCAGGTCTGTTGTTGTGCAGGTTCTGTGCAGAAAATGCACAAGCCAAAGCAACCTTAAACCAACACTTGCGTTCTATCTAAATGGACTATTTGTGACTCAGACCAGCCAAGAAAAAGGTCAAAACAAGCTTGTGGCTTATAATGACTGATTAGAGCTTTTTAGAGGCTAAAATTATCACAGCCCAAGCAAAATTGGATTTTCTATCTATAAGGCTTATCTGATCTTGAAAGTAGCTTAATATAGCTTATATAAGCTGGACTAAAGTTGGCTGCTTGGCAAATGTACAGTAACTAGGTTGTTTGGATTGTTTGAACTGCTAAACCAAACACCCCTTAAAGGGTGACTGCTTGGATTTTTTTAACTGCAAATGGTCTGATTAAGCTATATTGTGAATGACTTATATCTAATTAACTTATTTGAGTGTAAAGAAGTAATAAAAACTGGATTAGAGCTTATAAATAAGCTGTTTCTATTTTAGGCTAATTTTGAGCTTATTAACTGTTTTTAAGGTAAATAAAGAGATGAGCTAATTAAACTTATGTAACTGATAAAATATACATATAAACTAATAATAAGCTATAAATAATGGAAATAAACTACAATTAAGCAGTGTAACAGTGAAATGGATATTTAAGCTAGAAATTGAAATTGCTTACAACTGATTTTGCATATGGAACAGAGAACAAGAACCAAGGACCAATCTAGCTTGTCAGAAACAAGCTAGAAAACCCAGAAAAGCTTCCTGAACTAGCTTATCCACTCAGAAATAGCTTATTGGCCTCCAAGTTGACTTTCATTGACCATCTTGATTTCTTGAATTCAGAACATGATTAAGCTAAAATAAGCTTACCACAAGCTATAATAAGCTTGCATAAGCTTATAGAAACAACTTATAAGTTATTTCAATTACTACTTATTTGATTCGAATTATCAGTATAACATGAAATTTGAAATTCTCACTAACTAATGAAATTTAACAAAGATTAACATCAAACAAGCTTAAATTACTTTTTATTGATTACTGAAACATGATATTACAAGCTATCACTACTGGAAAGGAAAATTCGATTATGCTACTTTTTACCTACTTGCCAATTAAGGCTACAAAAGCTATCTATATATACATAATTAAAGTGGGAAATACATTGTCGACATCCTTGAACATATCCCCACCCTTGAATTGCTCCAATTTAATCTCAATCGTCCACTTGTATTTTGGCGGGAAATCAGGAAAGTGGATTTTTCATCTGATTTAGCTAGTGGGAGTGGGAGAGATGCATTAATTGCATTTGGCAATGTTAGGTAACGTGTATAGGAGGGGGGATGAGGTGGTGAGTGGTATTGGTGAGGTGGGGGGTGACTGGGTGGTTTTGGCGGTATGGGTTGTAAAGGAGACGAGATTTGACTTTGTTTGACTGAGTGGTTAACTCAGTCAAATGGTTTGGGCTTATTTCATTTTGGGCTTGGACTGGGTTTAGGAAATGGGTATTGTTATTTGTTGAGTTTATTGGTTCGAATTTTAGGGTTGTATTTGGATTTTATGGGGTTAAGGTTATTTGGATCCGGATTTTATTTTGGATAATCACAAGGATTAATTTTGTAATTCCTGAAATTTTGAGGGGCTGAATTTGGCAAGCTTCCAAAGTATTCCATGGGGTATAATTTGCCAAGTATGAATAATGTGAGGATCACAAATGAGATTTTCCAAAATTACACCTCCAGGGACTAAATCTGCCAAACTTGAAACTCCAGGGACCAAACATGTAATTTCACTAAACTTGCCACCCAAGGACCATATTTGCCATAGAATAATAGCACAAGGACCAAAATTTATTTTTCTCAAAGTTTTTAAATCCCAGGGACCATTTTTGTCCATTTTGCAAAGTTCAAGGACTAAACTTGTAATTTTATGAAACTTCACACCAAAGGACTATATATGTTTATTTGTGATTCAAAAGGACCTTTGGTGAATTTTTCAATGTTTTGAATAACCAGGGATTAGTTTTGACAACTTTTGAAAGTTGAGGGACTGAAACTGCCAATTATGCAAACTTTGTTCGTTTTTTATCTGTTTTTTAAACATTTTGCATCTGAAACATATAAAACACAATTTTGGGATAATTTCAGTATTATGATGCATTTCTGAGTGTTTTTGGATGTTTTGGCAGCTCAGATTAGGTAAAAATGATGAGTATTTAGACACTCATCAATTTTCCTAACTGAAAATACCATAAACATTATGCATTTCATTAGGATTAATATTGTAAGTCAATCTTACAATATGTGAGATAAATATATTTCGTTTTGGCGTACCTATTTACCAACTAAGTCAAGTTAATGGTATAATAGAATTTCCAAGCCAATTGCATGCTATATAACATAAGTACCTTTTGATCAAGTCACTTCATGTCCATGTCTTACCAAGAAGACATAAACTGTTTTAATCCCAATATACGTTATAAATCATTGATCAACTCAATGACTTCTTGTATATGTCTTAATTAAAAAACATAACAAGTTAACGTCTTACTTTATTATAAGTCTTGTAACAAAAAGACTTCATATTTATATCTTTACACTACAAAATATAAACATGTATAACTAATGTAATCATGAACACCACAATTTGGTTTCAATAGTAATTTCAAGTTAATTTATTACTTCATATATTTATGACATTCCAAGAATACATAAATATTCAAATTTGAAGTAGTATTAGATTACTTCATTTATTTATGTCATTGCAATAATACATAAATATTCAGTTTGAAGTAGTCTTATTATCATATTGACACTTGTTCTAATAATTATCTAATTTAGAATCTTGCAAATTAACATAGTTTCATTACATCAGCTGAGGCTGCTAGTAATGAAAGTATGTAATTTACCTTGTCATTAATATCTATGTCAAGGTCTCACTTACGCTAGATATTAACTGCAAGTGTTCTATTAATTAGATGTGAATAAATCACATTAGAACATTAATCTCTTACCTTGCAGTCAAGAGAATCCTTTAAATCATATTCCTTTGTGTTGTTGCTTGCACACAATAAAGATTTCTCCCACTTGTGCATGGAACAACATCATGTATCAGATAAACAACACGTCAATCGTTTGTTTATGTGATTAATATGATTGTGTCATAGATATTAGTAGATATAGGACCACCTTGTCTAGTAAGGAAACGTACATGACTATCCTTAAAACCACAAGTGTCTATAATTGGAAAGTAATTATCTCAAGAAATTCTAGAGATAATCCGGGTTACTACCAAGATATCAAAGCTTGTAGCTCCCACTGAATTACAGATCATTACATTAACTCATTATTCAGTAATTACAACACAATGCTCCCACTGGATTTGACAACATTATAAGTGTTTCATAACCAGTAAAAGCAAATAGTGTGCTGTTTACTTTCCTACACCTTTGAGGAATCCCATACGTAACAATTACTTAGGTATTCAAAGAATGTATTCTACTTTGTAAATGATGGAATATCCATCAATGCAATTAACTTGGAAATAATTGGGCATGCAATTTCTTCCTCAATTTGACTGCCATCCCCACAATGGTATGTAGCATCTTTAATTGGTCAAAGCACAACAACTAGATAAATCATTCTAGTTTGCCTTTTACCAATTTGCGGTAACTAGTCTAGCTTCTAATTTTAATAACTCATAAAATGTGCAATTTTCTTAACTATTAAAATTTGCTATGAGTTATTTCTTAGAATTTAGACAATTCTAATTTTCCTATTATACCTTTCTCATTCATGAAAAGGAATAGGGTTAAGTCTCACTCTTCTCAAAGAAAGTAGACTAGGTTTATTCTTTTAGTAAAGTTGACTCTAGCCAAAACCCCTATGGGTGTAGATCAATTTACCACTAAAAGAATGCCCCACGTTTACGGTTTTAACGTTGCATTTATACATTAAAAGAATTTACAAAATTCAATTTTAGTATTTTTGATAATACAAATTTTTCAAGAAAATTAAACACCCATGGTAAATAACATTTAACCATTTAATTTTCACTGAAAACTAGGATCCAAATTGACATAGTTTCATCACATCAGCTTTGGCTGCTAGTAATGAAAGTACTCAATAAGGTACGTGTAACACCTAAAATCCGAAAGCATGTAAAATGACCATAATGCCCCTATAAGTTTAAAAATCATTTAAAAGCTTATAAAGTATCAAATAAATCCCAAACTTCTGGCAATGCACAAGTTATGATCCCAAATAATTTTGACAACCTCATTTAACATTTATACAAGTGGCAAAATGACTAAAATACCCCTAAGCTAACCGAATGGATAATATTTAGTTTTATTAGAATTTAAAATGTATTAAAATGTGTAAATAAGGAAGATAATCAATCAAATATTTGCCTAACCAATTTTGCTGAGATTTCTGGTCCTATTCCCCCCCCCCCTTCACCGGCCATATCCTTATTTATCCCATTCTTATCACTTTTCTTCTCCAAAAAGAAATCCGAAACCCTAAACTCTACAAAAAAAATTCGTTTAGCCTTCATGCGATTTTCTGGAAGTGTGTGACCATTTTTCCCGTGTTCTTCATCATCTAAAGGAAGCTAGAAAAATACGTTTGAGGTCGTGTGGTGTTTGGTTCGAGTGTGGTGATTTTCTTCTTATCGCTAGCACATAAGTAAGTATATTCGATCATAATTCATACGACACATCTAAAATTCGTTTCTCATTTTTCTTATGTCCCTCACATCATATGTGACCTGTGAAAATTGGTTTCAAGATTTTTAGATCGTTCGTGAAGCTGTGGTGAATTTCGTTCGTTTTGGCCTATACGCGTGAGAAAGAATTCGTACTAGCCATTCCTCACGTTCTAAATTCGATTTGCCATTTTTCCTGAGTCTCTTATGATCTTAGAACACCAAATAAAATGATTACAACATGCCATGCATGATCTACGAATTATTTGCTAATTTAATCATTAAAACGTGTGTAAATTATAAAATATAGCATGCGGATTATTAAGGCTTCGAATTTATTTTATTTTTGTGTAATATAATCATTTATGATCTGGAAAAATATTGGAAGAATTATCATGGCTTGGATCTTGAGTTTTCGAATTTATTTGGTTAATCGGATTTTAGATAAATCGTATAAAAAAGAAAAGAAAAATGCATACGATCTGATTTTGAGAATTAGGGCTTGTTTATGTGATCATAAATAGTGTTTAATAATGAGATAATGATTGGAAATGATTAGGGATCGATTAGGGTTTTGTTTGTTAAAGAATTGTGGTTAACGATTTGCAATTAAATATAAAAGGGGGTGTTTTGTCAATATTAAAACTCATGGACTATTTTTGTCACGTTCTATATATCATGTGTGACCTGTAAAAAATTATTAAATGGAGGGCCTATATGTAAAATTCGTGAGATAACGAATTAAGTTGTAATTGTTAATTCGATATGGAAATTAAATAAATATAGGGACTAAACATGTAAATTCTGAAAAGTTGAGGTCGATTTGTGTTATGAATGATATTCAGGGGCTGATATGAAAATTTGGATAATTATTGGACTAAAGTGTAATTATTATTAATTAATGATTGAAAATGTAAACTTTAAGGACTTAATATGTAACTTTATTAAATGGAGGGACCTGTTGTGTAAATATTGAATAATTGAAAGTCTAATCGTATAACTCACTAAAATAAGTACTCATTGTGTAAATTTGATAAACCAAGGGTTTAATGTGTAATTATGCATGTTTGAAGGTTTAAAATGTAAATTTGGAAATACAGGGGTGTAAAATGTAAATTATGAAAACCTGAGGACCAAAGGTGTAAATATGATAAAGATACTTTATTTCCAGCAAATATTGATCTAATTAAGCTATGTACTAAATATTTCTAAAAGTGGAAACCTTCTAATTATGGAAACTTTCTAAAAGTGGAAACTTACTAAAAAGGGAAAGTTACTTAAAATGGAAAGATGGTTAATTTAGAATGATTTGTAATCCCCTTCTACTCCTTTAGGTGTGAAGAAGGAGAGACCTTGAGCTTTCCCTCATTTCTGTGCTTGTTTCTATTTTGCTTTCGTCATAAGGTACGGATACTCTGCCCTTGTTTTCTGTAAGGGTTCCTATACACTATACAGTGATGTTGACTTATGATTCTGTTAAGTTTTCCCCAAGCCATTGCTATGATTCCCAGTTGTTTATGATCCTTTGCTTGTGAACCTTGATCTGTTGAACCTTTGATTTGGACCTTTGACACTAGTTCTGAACCTTTGATATGAACCCTCTGTTATGAACCTATTATGATGAACCTTATGATATGACACATCTGATATGATATGACTCTTAGTTTGATACCCGAGCCACTTTTCTGTTACCTAGCCAGGAAGGTAACCTGGCCGTGTCTGTGATGCACCACTGGCATGACTCATGTGTGGGTGAGTGATTCCTCACACCGTCCCCATTCTGATTATGATATGCGCATTACTTTGATTATGGATTATATATGTTTCTGGGGGGCGTATGGATTGCAATCCTAGATCTGTTCTGTTTAGTGGATTTAACTGTATATGCTATGATATGATTTGTCTGGTGACTGGTGCTGTGTGCAATACACGCCTTTCACAATTATCTGGGAGCTGATCACTCCATTTGATACATGAGGTCACCCCTCATATTATCTGGTTGCCTAAGAGGTATCCCCTCTGTACGTGTGTGATTATGAGTATGATATGATATGTTTCTGGGCTCGTGGTAGATGACTATCCTATTCTTCTCTTTTACCCATTGTTTCTGATTTATACCTTATGATATTTCCCAGTGCTTCATTATATTTCTGCTTCATTATCTTGTTGTATTATGTATCTGTTCACTGAGCTTTGTAAGCTCAGCCGCACGTTTTCTTTTCCGTGTGCGGCAGGTATCTAGCTGGGAGATGGATTTATGCTTGGGATGAGAGTTAGTGGAGCTTTTGCCTTAGATGATGTCCTACCCTAGTCTTACCATTTTTGTTTCAGCATTTTGATATTGGATCTATTTCGTTATGTATTTTCTTGGGATTATTTCTTCCTTTCATTTGAGACTTATGTATTGAATTCCAGTCGTGTTGACTTGGTTTATTTAATGATTATGTTTATTGGCTTCCGCTGTGAATATGTATGTATGCTTTGATTTGTCACCATAATGTGATGCTTCTACCCTTGCCGGGTTGGGGTGTTACAGTACTCAATAAGGTACGAGTCGAACTCAATTGCCAATCTCAAATTGCAATTCCTAGAATTATGGGATTTACATATTTTGCCAACCTCAGTTGCAAATGTAAGCATGTTTTATCCCCATCTTTATGCCTTGAGTGACTAGTCCATCTTACTATCAACTCAATTAAGTTAACCAACTTAAGAAACTTGCAAATTAACATAGTTTAATTAAGGGTAATAATTTTGATGTGTGTAATCAAAATATGTACAAAGATGTCATGCATTCATCTTGTATCATATGTTTCAAAAAACTTTTACTCATTCGTATCTTTAATGAGCTTAAATCAACAAAGTTTTAATTGATGGCGTTGAGAAACTTACAACTTTGCCTTAAGATGCTTCGTACATATAATGGTTGTACTTGGTAAGTCTAATTTTGACGCACAAGCGGGCGGAGAGACAGAATGGAGTCTCTTTAAGGCCACAATTTAATGCGAAACCAACCTTAAACCAACCTTATAGTTTGTCAACAATTAGGTCCGCCGTTCGACCATCTTTGTACAGTTGCATCAATCAATTAAAAGTTTAAGATTTTTAAAGCTTAAAACCATGTTTCACCATTATTAAGTCAAGTTTAATTTTTATTTTAAAATTACCCTTTGCTTACTATCATGTCACAACATATATAAACAAATAGCAATTAACATAAAAAATTAAACGACATAAATAATGGACATGCTAAGTAAATCAATTAACATGTATATATTGATCTAAGACTCCCATTGGTTTTCGAGCTAGGTACCAATGGACCACATACACCAATTACTTGGTTGCGTAAGTCCCACGATAAATATATACAATAACACACATAATTGATTTAATATACGATTTATATGGGGTCTTCCCCAATTTTAGGTCTTCCCTAATAACCTAATTAATTAATTTTTAGTAATTTGAACATGTCATACACTTTGATTACTAAAACCCTAATTAATTAATACCAATCGCATAAACATAGCATGTAAAACACGTAACAATTACATCAATTTCCATGACAAAACATGCATGTTTTTGTCATGGATTCCCCAAATAGCACTTATTATAACATAATCAAGTCTATTGTAAGCATATCAATTAATGACATATAGCAAGTACTCATTAATTAACACATAAAAAATTACATGCCACCTAGGGTTTCTACAAGTTTTACAAAACTAAAACCCTAATTAATAATTATTGGGTGATCGACCCATATATAAAAAAACTTAGGGTTTACTAATTTTTAAAACCCTAGAACACCATAAACATGTAATAATCATATAGATCCAATTTTATGTGTTTTAGTAATTAATTACACAGTATTAACGGGCTCTTGATGCCACTGTTGGAATATGAATATCATAACAATTTATATAAACATAAATATGAACATCAAAGCATGCAGCGGAAAACAGGATCTAATACTAGTAATTAATTAACTAAAATAAAAGAACATGCGTACCTTTGATTTCTAGCTAAACAAGAAATCGAGTGAGCAAGAACTAGTGAAACCCTAGATTAGGGTTTAGAGAGAATCGACTAAATACAAGTCGAATGGGGAAAAACAACACAAGCAAAAGTATGTTTGATCTTCGTTCTTGTACACACGTATTAGTAGCATTTTAATGCGAAAAGCTAGGTTCTTGATCACAAACAAACCAAACACTTATGTTGTGAAAGTTGGATCGAATTCCCAAAGGGTTTGGGAGGGTTCGATCGGCCTACCACAAGAAGAGGAGAGAAGAGAGAAATTTGGCTTGCAAAGGAATCAAGATTAAAGAATAATGAATACAAGAGGCCTTGTATTTATAGTAAACTAATCTTGTTCTCCAAGCTAGGGTAGGATAGCCCTAAAACCCATGGATCGGCCGAACATACTAAGCCCAAGGGGTTCTAGATCCTTCTTGGCTTGTATTTTCATCTCTAGTCCCTTAACTTGCTATTTAACGACCGTTAACCAAACCCCGTTAAATACTAACGCCCGTTAAGTGTTTATTTGTGAAATTTAATAATTAAATCATAACTTATTATATTAATTATTAAAACATTGAAACTCATATGTAATGTGTGCAATCCCGAAGTCTCGTGTTCGAAACTGGTCATACGTATATTAATTTATATCCATAAACTTAACAGTTACAACAACTAGATTTACACTCAATGTAAATGGTGATAGAGTGGGGTATTTATTTTAATAGGGGCAGGGGAGTTAGGCAAGGTCATACATCACCTATAGATCCTAATTCACCTTACCTATTCACCCTTGTGATGGAAGTTTTAAACTTGATCTTGAAAAGAAATGTAAAGGACTCTAAATGCTTCAAATACCATTTTAGGTGTAAAAAATTAAAAATAACCCATTTATGTTTTACTGGTGATCTGATGGTATTCTGCAATGGAGACTTGACATCAGTAAAAGTGATCAAAAAGAGCTTAGAGGATTTCAACAGTGTTTCTGGTCTTAAGCCCAACTTGCAAAAAAGTACAGTCTTTTTTTGGTGGTCTAATAAGCATAGAACAGAGCAATATTCTACAAGTCTTACCATTTACAGTGGGAAGACTACCTATGAAATATCTAGGTGTGACATTGATCACCAAACAGATAAGTGCAACAGATTGTATGCCACTAATTGATAAAGTTAGGAAAAGGGTGTTGGACTGGAAGAATAGGAATTTGTCATATGCTGGTAGACTTCAGCTCATAGCTGTTGTTCTATCCTTATTGCAAAATTATTGGGCATCAGTTTTCCTTTTCCCCAAAGGTGTGATTAAAGAGATTAACAAAGTTCTGAAAGGGTTCTTGTGGTGTCAAGGACAATTTGGAAAAAGGAAAAGAAAAGGTCTCTTGGGATGCTATCTGTAAACCAAAAGAACAAGGAGTTTAGGCCTGAAAAACCTTCAGGTATGGAATGAAACTTTGTTAACTAAACAGTTATGGAATGTTGCTTAAAAAAAGACACATTATATGTTAAATGGATTAGTGTGGAAAAATTAAAGGGTAGGAACCTATGAGATGTGAATACTGATCATAATTGTAGCTTTATATGGAAGACTTTGCTAGGAATGAGAAGCAATGTTAGAAATCATATGTGGAATGAAATTGGTAATGGAAAGAACACAAGTACGGTATGATCACTGGCATGATTAGGGTCCCATTAGTCAAATCATCTCAAAAAGAGACATTTATGCAGCAAGGATTCCAGACATATGTAGTGTGGCAGAAGCAATCGAAAGGGGTTTTTGGATTTGGCATTATGAGTGGTATCAAAAGTATCCTATACTTAGAAATATACAAGTCTCAAATCCTAATAATGATACAGATGATAGTTTAGTATGGAAAACAAATGCAGGAAGGAAGGTGTAGTAAGCAATGTACGGAAGGATAGAAGTGATAATGGGCAAAGAGTTGATTGGAAATCTATGGTATCGTTTGCGCAGTGTGTTCCCAAACATTCTTTTGTAATATGGATGGCTGTTCAAGAAAGGTTATTAACTCAGGATAAGATTCTCAAATGGAAACCCAATGCTATGATGAAATGCAGTCTATGTGAACAATGCCATGATTCTTATGAGCATTTATTTTTTAACTGCAATTTCTCTAGAAATGATGAACATGAAAATACCCCATAAATGGAAAGATATTGTGAAGCATTTCTCTCAAATGAAAGCTGTAAAAAAAACATTTGGAGTATAGTAAGAAAATTAGTTTGTGGTGCAGCTGTGTACTATATCTGGCTGGAGAGGAACAATAGAATTTTTGGTAGCACAAAGAGAACTGAAAAAGAGATGTATCAAGAGATAACTGAAGCTGTGAGGTTGAAGCTATTGAGTCTGTAAGTGAAAGATGTTGGAATTATACTACCATGACAATCATATATTTATAAAACCAAAACATCAAAGAACACAGCGGAAGCATAGGATACATATAACACATAAATAATTAAACCGAATATTAAAGTGAACGTACCTTAATGATTTTAGCAAGAATAAGAATCAAACTTGAGCAATATGAATGATGAACCCCAATTAGGGTTAATAGGATTATAGGAATTGCCCCTTACCGTTTTTGCAATTCAATCCAAGATTCTTACAATAGTGTGTAAGAATCATGTTCTTGTACACACGCACTAAACCGAACTAAAGTAATGCAAGTTATTAATCACAAAATCAAAACCAAAACAATTTTGTTTTAACAAAATTCAATCGACACTTAGGAGGGGGAAACCGATCGATCAAGACAAGAAAAAGAGGAAGAAAACTTTAGGTTTAGCTAATGCACAAGAGGTACCAAAAAATAGAACCTTAGGTTTGCTTATATAGGCTATGTAACTTAGACCCAAGTTGGACTTGGATTAGGAAACCCTAATCCTAACCCAAACCGATCGGCCCCCCTTAATGGAGGTGGATCCAGATCCTTCTTGGCTACTAATTACATTCTAGCCCTTTCCTTATTTTATTTAACGACCGTTAGTCACTTCCGTTAAATACTAACGTTCGTTATTTATTTTGTGATAATTAATAATCAAATATAACGTTTTACATTTAATTATTAATCTTTAGTTCTCATACGTAATGTGTGCAATCCCGTGATCTCGAGTTCGATCCTAACACACAACTACTATTTTATGTCTATAAAACTAACAGCTCCCACTTAGACATATTATAATAGTTGTGATCACATCGGTTAGCGTCTTGCAACACGCCGATGCCTCTAGTACAACTTGAGTAGGTCTCCTGGAAAAACCTTTAATGATTCATCATTATTATTATCCTTTTGTTTCTAATACTACATCAAATAAAGATATGGATATTATCTTTATTCAAAATTATGTTTCTCGTTGTTTGTGATTGAGCAAGATTACCAAATCTTCTGAACATATTCAGGGGAGATCTTGGGCATGGCCATGCAAACATCTTGTCAACCCTACGAGGGGCCCATCAGTATTAAACTCCAATAAATTTGGAGGAACAAATTCTATCTTGACTACAAGCATAACTCATGAACTTTGCAACAATTCCGAAAACAATCCTTATGACTACCAGTTACGTGTAGCGTTAAATTGTTCCACAGAATGCACTACATTCACAACAGTTATCTGGTATCCCAAGTCTGAGGATAACTATTCATGATTTACTTAGAAATATCCATAAGTAATATCATGTAGTTGAGATAAGTCCTATATTTAATTCATTGAATATCATGTGAATTTGGTATGACAACGCATCAATATACTTTCAAGTATATTCTACCAAAACTCAGATTTGTCTTATCATAATGATATTCCCATATCATTAACTGACAACGGACATTTATAATAACTAAGTTATTCACGGATTAAAACATGCAAAAAATAGGACAACAATATTAAATAATGAATATAAACATAACCAATACTTTATTTCATTAATAAATAATAAATGTTTACAATCCTTTATCCAAATACTAAACACAGTCATGCATGAAACTACTAGCTAATCTAAGTCCAATTCCATTTGACAGTTCAGTAAGATTTTCTTTTGCTAAAGCCTTAGTGAATGGATCAGCTAAGTTATCATCTGTGTGAACTTTCAAGAGATTTATTTCACCTTCGCGGACTTGTTCCCGAACATAGTGATACTTCCGTAGAAAATGTCTGGTGCCCTTCATGACTCTAGGCTCATTGGCAAATATGATTGCAGCAGAATTGTCGCAATACATATTAATAGGCAATTCAATTGAAGGCATAACACCAAGCCCTGAAATGAATTTCCTAATCCAGACTGCCTCCATTGCAGCTTCCGAAGCAGCTATGTACTCGGCCTCTGTCGCATTTTTGCCATTTTTGGTTAAAAATTTGAATTCATATATTTATATTAGATTAAACATATTTATTTAATACCAAAAATGTTTTTCAAAAATATATAAAATGTTTTTGACATTTTATAAAAAGTTTAAAGATTAAGAAAATATTCCTTTGATCATATAATGCATTAAGCACTTGTTTATTCATACCTTAAGTGATTAAGTTGTAGAAATAAATATTTACAACTAAATACTTGTTTATTTGATAAGTTTATGTTTAATGAGTTTACATTTTGTGATTATCAAAACATAGAGATATGAATAAGTATGAATAATGTTTTTAGGCATTACTTATGTCAACAATCTCCCCCTTTTTGATGATTACAAAACTAAAACTCATTAAATCCAAAAAGTTATTTTTGGACAAGTATTTAGTGAGTTTATATTCACTTCTCCCCCTTTTTGTAGAATCAAAAAGGTTATGCCGACAAGTTTTTGAGACAAAATTTGTCGGGACGAGAACTCCCCCTTGATGTGTGCTCCCCCTCATTTGAGGGCATCAAGGAATCGATATATGGAATACTTGCAAGAAAAATGTTAGAAGCACAAGCATATATATAGCAAAAATAAGCATGCATATAAAGACATTCATTAAAAATATTGTGTATAAATACACAACCATCCAAGATTATATTCAATCCTACATTAGCTAGTAAGTAATGCAATCTACATAATCATTCTAGGAGTACATGATCTTCCATGGGGCTTGCACACAAAATGGTCTAAAAAATTATTTTTGATTAAGGATTGCATATGCTTAATTTGGTGAGAATGGAGGTGGTGGTGGTGTAGTGGGTGAAAATGGTACGGTGGAGGTTGTGGTGGAGGTTGGTTGTTAAGCATGTGTTCAAGGGATGAAAACATGTAGTGTATCTCATCTCTAAGACCAAAGATGATGGTTCGGTTGTGGATGCAACAAAGGCAATTGTCTCCATGGGCTTCAAGTAAAGCCCAAGGGATGGGAAAGCATGGTGGTGGTATTGGTGATGATGAGAAATGAGCATCAAGAGGTGTTATTGGTGATATGGAAATAACAAGTTGGGTGAATGGAGGTTCTTGAGTAGGAGGTGGAGTTGATGCTCTTGATGGTGGTGATGATAGGTGTGAGTTGATGTAGTTATTGATGGATGAAGTGGAAGGTATGGATGAAGATGATGTGCCATGAGTGGAGGGTGTTTTTGATGGTGCATTTGATGCACTTGGGGATGAACATTGAGGTGGTGGTGATGGAGTTTTGGTGTCTTCTTGGGTTAAGTCAATGAAGAGTTGTTTTGGTGGTATGATGAGAATTTTGTGTTTCTTGGATGTCTTAGAGATGGATGATTTTGGTGATAGCATGGTGAATGAAAATGGGTGTTTGATGGAGGTGATGGTTGATTTAGGTAAGGTTTGGAGGTTTTGTGGTAAAATTCCAATACCAGTTCGTCCTTTAAGAGAAATGGTAGCTGGGGCTAGATAAAAGGGGTCGCAAGATGCAAAAGAAAACAGTAAATTTTACTGCCCAGATGGCCGGTCCCCTTAATTGTAGGCCGGCCCCCTTAAAATTAAGGGGACCGCCTAGGGAATTAAGGGGGCCGCCCATCTGGTGTTTTCCCAGGCGACCAAATTTGAAAAATTTCCAGAAAAGGGTCATTTTTAGGGTGTTTTTGCAGCAAGCTCCATTTGAATCATGTACATCAAGAATGATTAAATAGTGGCATAAACATGTTAAATACGCATGCATACATTTAAAACATATTAAGCAATAAGCATGATATCAAGTATACAAGTATACAAGCAATAAGCATAACAATCATATATTAAAGACAAGAAATAAAGCATTCATTAGTTGAAAATAATTATGTTAAAAACATAATTATTGATACAACACATATTTTGCTTATAGCATACAATAAGTAGAAAATTTTAAATTGCCTAAGAGATCCATTTGACTTGCTTGAGACATGAAAAACTTGAATTATTTTGGATGGATGATGGTAAAGAGGGGGTAAAAATGTTGGATTAATGGGGTTGTAAGTTTGGGTGTATGGATGTTGGAGAGAGTGTTGATGGAGGAATTGGAGGTGGAGAGCTTGGACTTGACCATGTTGAATGAGGGTTTTGATGTTGTTCAAGTGGTGGTGTTGGATTAGATCTAGTGAGAAGATACTCAATCCAAGTGAGACGCTCATTTAAGGCGATGGTTTGATTTTGGAGAAAGATGCAACAAGGACAATTGTTGACATGTTTCTCAATTTGACTCAAGTGATGTGGTGATGATGGTAATGATGGTGAGATGGATGGTGATGGGTCTAAGTTGCATTGAGCAAGGTGCAAAGCAAGGAGAGCATTAAGCTCATGGGCTTCCTTGAGTTCTTCAATGAACTTCAAGTGTTGAGTGGAAGGTGATGATGATGGAGAGTGGTTGTTATTTGGTGGAAGTGGTGGTGACACTCTTGGTGGTGGAGACATTTGTGAACTTGGGTAATTATGAGTGAATGAAGGTGGACATATGGATGATTGGTTATGTGTGTGAAAGGGTTCAGTAGGATGAGTTTTAGGTGTTGGTTGAGTTTGAACAACATCATTTGTTGGGTTATGGCAAATGTCAAGCTTCCTCCTCCAAATGGGCCTCACTGAGATTTTAGCAACTCTTGAAGGCTTGGATCTTGGGTGGTTAGATGATGACATGTTTGGATGGATGATATGGATGAGCATTTATGATGGAGTTGGGTATTTATGGTGTAGTGATGATGTGATTGTGGAAGGTAAATTTTGGTGGGTGGTTTGTGACAAAATGTGTTTGTGAATTTTGGGAAGTATAGGATAAAATGGGTTGGAAATTGAAAAGGAAAATAGTAATCCGTCACTCCAGATGGCCGGTCCCCTTAAATAGGGGCCGGTCCCCTTAAAATTAAGGGGGCCGCCTATGTATTTAAGGGGGCCGCCCATCTGATGATTTCCAGATTACCAGAAATGGGTTTTTGGCAAAAATTTGTAGAAAAGGTTATGTTTTTGGTTTAGTTTCAAGCAAGTCCAACTTATTTTGAGGCAATTTAGAATTTAAAACTTATGTATGCTAAACATATTCATTAAGCATTTTTATCTAGCAAGCAACCTACTCATTAAGCATATAACATATATATAAATATATATATATATATATAATATATATATATATATATATATATATATAATATATATATATATATATATATAGGGGAGCTTTATTTTCAGAACCTGTTAAGTGCGGGAACTGCGAGAACTCCAAATTTGCATTAGAAACGTGCATGTTCATATAAAACATGTATGTTTCTTACATACACCTTAATACACATACCTGCGTATTAAGGTGTATGTAAGAAAATATACATGTTTTATATGAACATGCATGTTTTCTAATGCAAAATTGGAGTTCTCGCAGTTCCCGCACTTAACAAGGTTCTGAAAATAAGAACCATTTTGCATTGATCTGTTGCACTTAACAGTTTTATATGAACATGTGTGTTACTCAAGTATGTGTATTAAGGTGTATGTAAGAAAACATACATATTTTATATGAACATGCACGTTTTCTAATGCAAATTTGGAGTTCTCGCAGTTCCCGCACTTAACAGGGTTCTCAAATAAAGCTCCCCTATATATATATATATATATATATATATATATATATATATATATATATTAGACAAGAAAATAATACATAGCACCTAGTAATTCATAGTATCATATTTAGGAAGATGCCAGTTAATTAATCCTAATGAATATCTATGTGCAAGGGAACGGGGAGTTGTGATAGCATGGACTTCTAGACTTGTACCAAGTGAGGTCTTAGTGGATAAATCATGGTTTTTCAAATTTAGTTCACTTATAAATGTCACATACACAAATATAGATGACAGATATGAGATCACCATGCATGATTTAAATAAATGTTTTTAGCATTATTCAACAATGTTTGCGAGTAGGTTTTATGTGGATGTGAAAAATATATTAATGAAATAGTTTTGGCTTTATTTCAAAATGTTTTTATGAGGAAAGAAAACATATTTTTTCCAATCTTTGGTTTTTGATAAACACGTAATTATGGACACAAGTTTGGAAGAAAGGTAGGATGGTGAAACATGTTTAATAGAAATGTGTCATAATCTTTTGAAAAATCATTTTTCCAAAATGTGAAGTTTTTGCAAATTTAAAAACAAGTCCCATTAATTATAGGTTTAAAAATAGTGGTTTATAAAAGATCTCATGCTTAAGGGTATTGGTTAAGTCTATTGTCACATGCTACCTCTTTCTACATATCCTATGGGATTTAAGCATGTATTATGACTAAATACAAAAATACATCATATCAGAGTAGTTAGAGAAAAACAAAAGCTATTATAATGACAATGCATTCAACAACTAAACAAATAATTACGAAGGCATGCAGTCAAATCACATAGGAGCAAGTAAACATCTAGAAATTTTATATATGCAAGATGACATAAATCTAGGAATGAAAAGCTCTAGTGAAAAGCAAAGTTCATAACAGTAAACTATCGTTAGGTATATTTAGGAAGAATAATGTATTCAAGTTGGAGAATGAGTATGAGACTATTACTAGTGGTACTCAATTCAGGCTAAACACGACCGTTTTTACGGGTTACACACACCCAACTTCTTACATAGAAGCAATTCAACCGTTAGGTCAAATTGAGTTTCTAGTCAATAGATTCTCCAGTAGTCATTCTCTTTTTAGAAGAAATTAAGTTCCTAAATTTACCTATCGAAGAGTACCAAATATGAAGATTGCTTGGTTTACTAATACTTAGGGGGGCTAACTAAAGGGTTTCTAGTTCATTAAGCCACAAAACGAATATAACTAAAGTGTAAAGGCAAAGCAACCTATCAGACTAAGCGTATCCTAAGGCATTAATAAGATTATATGCATGAAGTAATTACTTATGAAATTTAAAAAGAGAACTTACCTCACGTCCTAGCTTTTCTTCGTAATGTCACAGATGATGATCGACGTGTGAATGATAGGTGAGTCTTCAAGATAACCAAGGTGTGAAAGTATATCATGGCAAGCTTCTAACACCTTATTTAAACCGAAGTGGCTTGACCCGAACATGTCTTGTACTGGACTCATTTGATATCTTAGCCTTGATGCATATAATGTCTTATGTAGAATCTTCCACATCGGATGATGTTCTTCTCCTTCGTCTGTGTCACTCCATGATTGTGGATTGGGTTCACTTTGGAGTTGATTCATCTTCGTCGTTAATACCTTCATTAACAACATTTGAACTAGTAGCACATGTATCTATTTTATCTAAATGTTTATCTATTAATTTTCTAAGATAACTAATTCATGTACAAGATCAAAATCCTCATCTTTGGCTTGACATTTTTGTTGATGAAAGTTTAAGAAATTTTCCAAATATATCATTTCCGTTTTACAGAAGGATATTCTTTCATATTCAACTTTCGGCAAGGTTTTGTAAATAATTATTTTAGCTTTATTATTTATGTCATTCTTTGTTTTCAAATAATTAATTTAACTTTCAAACTCCGTTTTGCTTGACTTTCAAAATCCGTTTTTGTTTGACTTTCAAAATCCGTTTTTATTTGACTTTCAAAAACCATTTTTGTTGATTGAAAATCACCAATCGAAATGATATGCCAAAGATCTAGATCAATTGATTTCACATAATTTTCAAATTATTTTTCCATTCAAGAAAAGTATAGTTTTCAAATAGCGATGGTTTTTGCATAAATTCCCCTTCTAAATATTTTTCGAATTCCATAGATCGATTCAAGTTTTAAAATACAGTATATTTTAAAAATCTTGTTTGACGTGGCTCTTGATACCAATTGTGGAAAACTAGAAGGGGGGGGTTGAATAGTTTTACGTCTTTTAATTTTATTATGAAAACTTAGTTTCCTTTTAAAACCTTAGATTTGAGTTTATATAAAAAATGATACTTGAACAATATTATTAATTATATGTGTATCTCTTTTAGATTTGTTATAAAAGTTTTTTTTTTATGAATGGAGTTTTAAATTGATCTTTATGTGAAATCAACTTCTAATTAATACTAACAGTTATATATGCCTATATGTATGAAAGTAATGACGATATAAAGAAATAGTAAGAGATGAAAAGATCAAACCGAGACACGAGGGATTTATAGTGGTTCGGCTACAAGGACACCTTCCTTGCCCTACTCCACTCCCCGAGCATACCTAGCTCGAGAGTTTTCTTCACTACTTCAACAAGCTCCCTTATGGCGGAGAAAACCTTACACAACTTTGGCTTACACCGGTTTAAGACACAAAGCTAAATGTCGAGTTCTAATCGTAGCTAGAACCAATCTCACGACTTCAATCACAACTTGTACACGACTTATTCACGATAGCTTCAAAACTTCGACATAACGGCTTCACGACTTCTAAGCTACGGCTCACGACTTCTACACAACGACTTCACGACTGGACTTCACAACTTCAACACGACCGCTTCACAGCTTCTATGCTACGGCTTAACGATATCAACACAAGGACTTCACGACTAGGACTTCACAACTTCAACACGACCTCTACATGATGACTTCACAACTTCTAAGTTATGGCTTCACGACTTCTACATGATGACTTCACAACTTCTAAGCTACGGCTTCACGTCTTCTACTGATGACTTCACAACTTCTAAGTTATGGCTTCACGAATTCAACACCACGGCTTCACAACTTCTATACCACGGTTTTACAACTTCTACATGACTTCTTTAACACCAAACTCTTATACATCTTCTCACTACTTACACACTACACTAATCTAATCACTCATGTTCACACCTACTATACACACCTTATACACAAATGAATGAATGATTTACAAACTTTACTAAACTAACAACTTAAGTAACAAGATGACACTAAGTTGTAATACTTCTAGTCTTGATTGATAGAAGTATTCTTCTTTTGCACTTGGATGGTGGAAGCTTGGATCACTTGGAAACCAATGCTTAAGATTATATGATCAAAGGGTTTTTGAAGATATGAAATGAGATCTACAACAGAAAGTTTTTAGTGCAAAAGGTGAGGAAAATGCCAGAGAAAAACAGTATTTATAGCAAAATCTGGGACCTACTGGAGCGGGGCGGTCCCCTTAATTTTAAGGGGACCACCTTGTATAATTAAGGGGGCCGCCCTGCCGAACGTTGCCCAGTTTTGTCTTTTTGTGGAAAGGTTTTCTGTGACATTTTTGGTTGAAAATTTGAATTCATATATTTATATTAGATTAAACATATTTATTTAATACCAAAAATGTTTTTCAAAATATATAAAATGTTTTTGACATTTTATAAAAGTTTAGAGATTAAAAAATGTTCTTTGATCATATAATGCATTAAGCACTTGTTTATTCATACCTTAAGTGATTAAGTTGTAGAAATGAATATTTACAACTAAATACTTGTTTATTTGATAAGTTTATGTTTAATGAGTTTACATTTTGTGATTATCAAACATAGAGATATGAATAAGTATGAATAATGTTTTTAGGCATTACTTATGTCAACACTATATCCATCCCATCTTCCTCAACTCATCTTCTTTGTTTTACAATAACTCGAGCAACAATCTCCACCGGACCGGAGCCATCTCCAACGAGAATTTAACCGGAAAATCTGTTTCACCGCCGTCAACTAGGCTTTTACGATCCCACCTACGAACGAGCGGTCACACGATCTTACGAACGAGTTTATGTAAGATCGTACGATCCCACCTAAAGTGCGATCCTATGAACGAGTTTACACGATTTTGACTGGTTTGCACATATGATCGTACGATCTTATGTGTAAACTCGTGAGTTTGACAGCTATGTTCTGACGCATTAGAAGATGACAGTTGGGTAGAAGTAATGCAAGAAGAGCTGTTGCAGTTTAAGTTGCAAAAGGTATGGGTTCTTGTAGATCTACCAAATGGAGCAAAAGTAATTGGCACAAAGTGGGTCTTCAGAAACAAGAAGGATGAAAGAGGAGTAGTGGTCAGAAATAAGCAAGATTGGTGGCCCAAGGATACAGACAAGAGGAAGGGATAGACTATGATGAGGTTTTTGCACCTGTAGCTAGAATTGAAGCTATCAGGTTATTTTTGGCCTTTGCATCCTACATGGGATTCATAGTTTATCAAATGGATGTCAAGAGTGCTTTCCTGTATGGCACTATAGAAGAAGAAGTGTATGTTCACTAGCCTCCTGGTTTGTTGATCCTGCTCATCCAAGAAGGTTTACAAAGTAATCAAAGCTTTGTATGGATTACATCAAGCTCCCAGAGCTTGGTATGCTACACTCTCCAAATTTCTTGAGGAGCATGGATACAAGAGGGGTGTCATTGACAAGACCTTGTTCATTAAAAGGAACAAGAAGGATATCATTCTAGTGCAAGTGTATGTAGATGATATCATCTTTGGATCCACAAAAAGGTCTTGGTGTGAAGAATTTGAGGCATTGATGAAAGGCAGATTTCAGATGAGTTCAATGGGTGAGCTCACATTCTTTCTTGGACTGCAAGTGAAACAAAAGGAAGATGGACTTTTCATTTCTCAAGACAAGTATGTTGCTGAGATGCTGAAGAAGTTTGATCTTGCAAGTGTGAAGACAGCAGTCACTCCAATGGAGAACAAGGTGCCATTAACAAAAGATGAGGATGCTGATGATGTGGATGTGCACCTATACAGATCTATGATAGGTTCTCTTATGTATCTAACTGCCTCTAGGCCTGATATTATGTATGCAGTTTGTGCTTGTTATGAAGAGGATCTTTAGATATCTAAAGGGCAAACCCAATTTGGGTCTTTGGTATCCTAGAGAGTCATCATTTGACCTGGAAGCCTATTCAGATAGTGACTATGCTGGAGCAAGTCTTGACAGGAAATCCACAACTGGAGGTTGTCAATTTCTTGGCAGAAGATTGATTTCATGGCAATGCAAGAAGCAAACCATTGTGGCTACATCTACAACTGAAGCTGAGTATGTAGCTGCTGCAAATTGCTGTGGACAAGTCTTGTGGATCCAAAATCAGATGCTGGATTATGGTTTGAATTTCATGAATACTATAATTCACATTGATAATGAAAGTACTATCTGTATAGTAAAGAACCCAGTGTATCACTCTAAGACCAAATACATAGAAATAAGGCATCACTTTATAAGAGATTGCTTTGAAAAGAAATTGATTAGGGTGGACAAGATACACACAAACTTTAATGTAGCTGATCTATTGACCAAAGCTTTTGATTGACCTAGGTTCAATTTCTTAGTGGTTAATATTGGAATGATAAGCCTATAGCTACATTTAAGGGGAGGTTAAATGTATAGTTTGTAAGATAGTACAAGTACTTAGTAGATTTAATTCTGGTAGAAGTTAAATCTGGTAGCTTTAGAGTTAATTCTGGAAATGAGTAGGTCTTAATTCTGGTTGCAACAACATATGGTTGTATATTTTCTTGGTTTTAGACTAATTTTTCCAGGAAAAGCATGGATTGATGGTGATTGGAAGCTTTGCTAATGATTTTTGTTTGTGTTTTTCTGGTTTTTGTTAAGTCTGGTGAGTCACCATTAATACTGGTTGACCAACGTTAAGTCTGGTAATGTTAAAACGTAATTAATTTTTTTACTGTTAGGTCTAGTCATACGCTTAATGCTTTTTCCTGTTTCAATAGTACCGTTACCATTTTTTCGGCCCTAAGAGGTATATATGGATAATATTTTATTCATTTTTCATCTTTATCCATTATTTACTTCCACTTTTATTATTTTTATTTTCGGCCACAATTACTCTGTTTTAAACAACCAGCATCAAAACCCTAAGACGACATTCAACCAGTATTTTCAAATCATCTTCCAAAATTCATTGCTCATCCATGGCTCAACTCAAATACTGTGATAAGCACAACCAAGTGGGTTTCTTGAAGAAACCAACCAGAGCAAAGGCTTTGAACAAATAGAGGACTTCTTGAAAAGCTATCATATCAGGTATGCCTTAACTCACAATCCCACTATCTATGATTCCCTAGTCAAACAGTTTCGGGAGACTGCTACTTCCGAAACTCTTGCTGATGGGACCCTAAAGTTAAGGGCAACTATTGATAACACTGAGTATTCAGTCACTGAAGCATTAATTAGAAGTAGTCTTCACTTGGATAATGTTTCAGGGGAAGTTATTGATGCGTGGTTTTGCAACCTTACAACAGGTTTTACCTCTCGAGGGATCTCAAGAGGCTTACAACCCCACCAGGTAGTGTACCTGACCGATGTAGTATAGTGTAGTGGTAAGTACGGGGGATTGATCGTTCTCCACAGGGAATAGTGTTCGTTAGGTATGAAAAATTACTCTAATAGGTCTAAGGGTGAGAGAAGATTCTTTTTATGTTTTTATATTTTTTTATGAAAGCAAGTAAAATCTCGGGTTTGAAAGAGTGGGCGGAATTAGTTGCTAGTCAACTAACCCAAATTACTACGAATGCAAATAAAATAAAATAACAGAAAATGAAAAGGTTGGTGAAACTTATATGGAGAGAAATGTGTTTAATTAGATTTCCTTACTCCCTAACTATCTTTTACCGGTTGATTAGTGTGTATTAGTTGCGTGGATGACGGGTGTATTCCTTAATACCAATCGTGGGGTGGCGTACGTACTTCCCCAACTCTACAAGCTCCTACTTCACTCCTATGTCGAGCCGGCTAGGAAGCTCCTAACATGGGATCACTAGAATTCGCTCATGCATTAAATACAACCATAAAAACCTTTAGTACGCATTGGTTCATGTTTCTTAAGACGTTCAAGCAAGTTACCGAATAGGAAGTTAGCCAGTTTTCTTAAGCCTAACATAGATGAACAATCATCCAATACAACTAACAACACACTAATAAACAATAATCAATAGCTAGGTTTCATTAGATCTAAGCAAACACAAGATAAATCTAGCCTAGCATGTTAAACAAAAGACAAGAACAAGATAGAATCAAACAACACATAGACATATTGAATGATTAATTGATAACTTATCTTCAATGTAACATGGAAGATCTCAAGGCAAAAAGCCTTGAAAAAGCTGCCAAATTCGTCTTAGGGTTTTCACACACAAAGTTCCTCAATAAGTTCCACAATAAGTTCCACACTAATGACAAAAAAATTGCAAAACTATATATAGACTTTCAGATCTGACGGCGTCATGTTATGGAGTGTGACGCCGTCACCTCGCCGCTTTTAGGGTTCCCGGATGACCTTCTTGACGCCGTCCCTCTTTAGCTCTCCAAAATCCGTTCTGGCTTATCAAGGCGTGACGCCGTCAGGATTATGCGTGACGCCGTCCCTCTTTAAATTAAGCCGTGACGACCTTGATCACATTAAAGCATGACGCCGTCAGAATTCCATGCAAATTTCTCTGGCTTATCATGAGTAATTTTCACATCCACCTTTTCTTGCCAAGCCATGACGCCGTCCAGAACAAATCCTGACGCCGTCAAAGGTAGTTTCCAGCACAATTTTGAGACTTTGTCGTTTTCTTCACTTTTATGCTCCAAAAACGTCCAAAATGCCTCCTTTTCCAGATTTCTCCTCAAAAGTACCTAAAATGACAAAAGGAACGATTTAGGGCAATATTTGATCAAATAAATACGATTTAGGGCTTAAATGACCCCTTAAAAGCGGTACACTTTTCGCTTCATCAAATACCCTTACACTTGAGATTTGCTTGTCCTCAAGCAAATGCGCTTTTATTCTAATCAAAATACAAGTTAGGGGTCATTTAATGCTAACATAAAAGTAATTACAACAAATATTCGTTCCACTTTAATCATAATAAGCACGGAGATTACAAACTAGCACCTCACAAGTAGTGTTTAGATACTCACATCTCTCAAGTGTCATCAAAATAAATCTCATAAATGAAAACGGATAATATCTCTCACTACCTGTCATAGCAAATAGATTACCATAGGCTTGGGAAAGGATCGAAAACCTCCTCCACTAGGCGTAAGCACCTAAGATAAACTATCAAAGAGGGCTTTTAAACGGGTTATAACGTTAGGTGTAGGGAAAAGGAAAACACGGTTTTGTTGGATAAAGGATATTTTACTGGTGGCGAGTTAAAGATCTTGATCAATTACATGTACTATACAATGTTGCTAAGCCAAGACTCGACTCGATCTTAAGCTAAAAACAAAATAACAAAAACATAAAATAAACATAAAATAAAACGGGATGGTAGTCCGTATGATTTTTCTACTTTTCTTTTTCTCATTTTTTTTGTATTTTTCTTGATTTTTTTTTTTTTTTTTTTGCATACACTTTTGCCCTACCATCCAAAATAATACATCAAAGGGGCGATGCATTCCCCTTACACTTGAACTTTTACATAACTTTACAAATTACTATTCTAATGACTCGAATTAAGATAATTGAAAAACTTGGAGTACTTTTAAAATATTTAGCACATATGGGGGTAATAAATGATGTTCTTCCCCATTACTCCATTACACTAGTACTTTACCCATGAGTCCCAATCGTCCCAAAACAATATGTACAAGGATATGACTCGACTTAGCAACCATGTAATCAATTAGATAATTAACTTGGGGTTTAAACAAATGTTGTCACAATAATGCACTAAAAATGAGTGCATACAAGGTAGGCTAAGGCGATTTGGGTGTACATTTAAGTGGGGTGTAAACAAATTCTTCCTTTAAGTAAAATGCTTAAAGTTAGAAACGAAAAGATAGGCTCTGAGGGGTGTACTAGGGGTATCGTGTACTAAAAATGAGTACAACGCAAAGGGTGGGGGAGAATTACTTGACCAATGTAGCCAAAGTAATTATAACAAAAACACAGGTGTAAAACAATGGGTTAATCCTAATGCCTCTTATCATTTAGTAAATCTAACTACACGAATGTAGTCTCACTTGTGGCCTTGGAATGGTCCTAACGCAAGTTCTAGAATCTAAGTGCTACCGGTACACACATCATAGCATAAATGCTTTTCCTACCAATTCTAGGGGCGAACCTCACATATTTGGGGTGAAAAATTTTTTAGTGGTACGGTTTTTGTGCTAGTCATATAACTCCTATCCGTGAGACGCTCATTAGAATCAAAGTTTCACTCCTATATGTTGTAAAAAATTTTAAATTTGGCACTAAAATTACCCTAACAGGTATTTATCTCAGTTTTATTACACATCTACTATTAAACAAACAAAAATCAAGCGTAATAGCATTCTCTAAAATCGTACTTTTACCCCCCCCCCCTTACACTTAAGATGAACATTGTCCCCAATGTTCAAATAACAAGATGTAAAAGCATAAAGTAAAAGAATGAAATCAAATACTCCCCTGATTCGCTCGGTGGATAATGAAGTAACACGGTTAGATCTTCTTCCAAGGTAATGTTGAAGCTCCATGACTAATGCATCGCCAAAAGCTTGATCCAAAAACATTTCCTTGTCCAAAATAACCTGTTAAGCCTGAGAAAACAAATACGAAAACCTGCATAACATCGGCGGGATAAACTCTATATATAAGGATATAATGCTTGTGGAATGATAATTTTGCAGATTCCTGGAGATTATAAGTTAGAGATTTAATAAAAACTTTCTATGAAAACAAAACTTTCAAAAATTTTCAGAAAATTAAACCTGACGCCGTCAGGTTATAACTCCTGACTCCGTCAGAAATGATCTGACAAAATTCTCATGTTACGTTTCCGGAAAATTTTTGGAAAAACCTATACCTTACTTCCTGGAATTCCTGCAAAACATCATTATGACTCGATACAAGCATTTGACTCAAACAAATACTAATATGTATGTTAATTTATTATTATTATGATTCATGTTCATTTGTGTTCTAATAAACCGATTTAGATTTCCCTTACACTTAACTTTTGCAAAATACCTTTATATGTAGTTAAGACGAAGTTAAAAACAAGATAAAGCATTTTCACAAATTAGTTTTGAACATGAATCAATAATAATAAAATTTAAACATACATACGGAAACAAATAAAATCAAACAAACAAATAAATAAACACACAAAGCAAATAAAATAAGCAATCAAATAAGGCTTGCATGCAATAAATAAAATCAATGTAACAAATGTTAAAAGGCCAACAGAGGCCTTATCCTAAATTATTACAGACCCAATTGTTCTAAATCATACAACCAAAATTTCAATTGTTCAAATATCAAAACATCAAATCAAAGCATCACTGGGGTGGAGGACCTTGGCGATAGTCGTAACCAGGAGGGAGGTGCCCGTAGTACCCGTATGGTGGGTAATCTGCTCACGACCGGGAAAGGGTCAATCTGTAGGTGGGGTCCAACTGATCACGTGTGGATAGATGCTGCATCTGACGAACAGTGTGATCATACATCCAGTCAAACCTCTCGTCCACCCGGGTCCTCCAAGTATCAACCTGGCCCATCCAGGTCCCCTGGTGAGCCTGCCAATCCCCCCTGCTCATGTGCCGGTAGTAATCAGCTGTACCGGCCTCATAACCCTCATGCTGCTGCTGCTGCTGAGGCTCCTCCTCCTCATCATCCTCACCATCATCATCCTCAGCTCCGGCTGGATGATACCACATAAAGGACCCATCATGCATCTCCATAATCACCTCCATCTGCTTCAGGGACCTCACCTTCACCGTCCTGCATGCATCACCACTCAAATACCTCATGACCTCGGGCCTGAGGACTCCATAAGATTGGGCCAGCCGGGTGATAAACATCCCACCATAAATCCTGTCTCCTTCCCTCTCCCCAACTCCACCATGCAGAAAGCTAGCAACCCAAAATGGGATGTTGCAGTAAACCTCATTAGAGTAAATGGTGTACAGTTAGAAGAGATCTGAAGCGGTGACACGGTGGTGAGAGCTGTGACGCCCTGTCAAGCTGTAGGTGAGGCATCTATGAGTCAACCGAACCCTAGGCTCCCTGATTTGGGATGCCACAGTAGTCGAGGTGTACACCCCATCCCCAATAGTTTGCCAGAACATGGAACACCTAAAATCATTCTTCATCGACTCCCCATGCAACAACCTAGGCATGAACCCTGCTTGAATGGTATCATGCTGGTCGTACAACCCAAGTCTCCACCCAAACTCAGTAACCGAACACGTCCTTAGCTCACCCCCCAGCCTAAAATAGATCGTGGTACTGCCCACATCGGTCCTTGCCTCAGCCATGTCAAAGTGAAAAGTGGCGAAGAATTCACGTACCAATTCATCATAGACTGGCTCTTGAATTCTAAACAGTCTTTCCCACTGAGGGCCGGTAAACTCATCCGTCTGAAAGCTTTGAAGAAAGGTTTGCTCAAGACCTTCCCTCCTCAGAAAGCTCCAATCAACCACGGCCCCATTTTCGACCTTGTGTTGTAGCAATTGGGTGTATTTGCTTGTAGCAGCATCGTTGTCAAAGACACCCCAACTGAGGACCGTGTCCCCAAAGTTCTCTTGTTGAGATCGGGAAGAACTTCCTCGGCTAGGTCTTTGACGCTTACTCATTATCTGGAACAAAGCAGGGAGGAACAAAAAGTGTTAATATGTGAATTAAAGATTTGGTGGAGCATCAGACAGGTTCAAATCCTGACGCCGTCAGGACAGCGTATTTTACTACTTTGTGCCAGTTTACAAATGAGCCCCTTGTACTTTAAGGGAGCAGCTAGTCAGGGTCAATAATCCTGATAGCTAGTCTCGTTAACAAGTTCCTCCTGGGTCAAATGTTTTGTTACTGTCACGGGATGTAGTAAAATGTTGAAAAGGGCCGGTTGACGTCTCATTCAGGTTCCAATTTCCATCACGGCAGGTATTCAGGGAGTGGGAGGAACTTTTCCAGGGGGTGTTCGAATTGAGGGTGTGCTTTAATTTAGTTCTTCTCACTCCTGGCTTAAAGCCAAAAGATCGTTTCCTAGCTTCATGAAAGTTAGGGAGCGTGACAACCATGCTTCCCACGAAAATGCTATGATCATGAGAATTCTCTTTCTCGCGAGGGGATCCAATTGGACAAGAGGATTTTAAAGGTGAAGGCTCGGGGAGAGGGGTTTCATCATCCCATTCGTTGTATGGTTCATTAGGGACCAGGAGTTCAAAGATCTTCTCAATCTTTTTGTGTGAAGCTTCATCCCTAATTTTCTCCTTTATTCTCGCGATAAATTTTTCTGCTAGCTCCATGAACATATCTCGGGTGTTTTTCAATTGAGTCTCTAATTTCTGGATCCGTTTCTCTTGGTTGTTCACGAAAGTTAGCATTATCCCTTCAAATTCATCTTGTCGTGAGAATTGATGAGACGTATGTATACTCATTGTGTTCACACACTCATCGGGATTTTCCTCAGCCATAGGTATCTCGGCTTTCATCAATTTCTCAACCTGCCTTTTTATGTTTTCGAACAGCTGTTCTTGGGTAGCACTTATGCAATTTAAAGTCCCTACTTCCGAGAACATTGAGTCATTCCATTCTTCTTCTTCGTACTGTGCTAAGTCCTCGATGACTTCCCAGCACTTATCGACACTGAGCCTGCTCAGCCTCCCATTGGCAGCGTAATCAAGGGTTCTTCTAGTTTGATGGTTTACGCCGTCATAAAATCGTTGGATTTATAGCCAAGGATCCATGCCATGGTGAGGGACTTTTCGGAGTAAGTCCTTGAATCGAGTCCATGCCTCGTAGAGGGTTTTGCCTTGACGTTGTTGGAACATCAAGATATCATTCCTTAGCTTGGTAGTTCTCCCCGGTGGGAAAAACTGAGCAAGGAAACGAGTGGTGAGATCATCCCAAGAGGTGATGGATCCTGCGGGTTGACGTTCTAGCCATTGACTAGCTTGGTCCCGCAAAGAGAATTGAAAGAGACGCAGTCGGGTCGTCTCTCGAGTGGCAACATCAAGGTCTATAGAATCAACAATTTTGAGAAAGTCCTTGAGATGTTGATTAGGATCTTCAGAACGAAGTCCATGGAATGCGCATCCGCTTTGCACCAACCGGATGGTGTCGGATCGCAAGGGTGTGATATTGGCTCCTTAAGTGAGCTCAATGGTGTTTCGATAGCCATAGTGGCTAGGACGGGAGTATTCTCCTAAAGTACGGGCTCTAGGAGGTGGTGGTGGTTGTTGTGGTGGTGGGATGTTGGGATCAAGGATATTACCATCTTCCATGATGTCTAATGGTAATGGTTACGAACAAAGAAATGAAGAAAATAGATAGATTAAAGAAAACCTAGAAAAAGAAAATAAAAATCTCACTAGAAGGGAGTCTAGTGAGTAGACCTATAAAATAAAAATTCAACCTAAACAATAACTATTCCCCGGCAGCGGCGCCAAAAACTTGATGCGTGGTTTTGCAACCTTACAACAGGTTTTACCTCTCGAGGGATCTCAAGAGGCTTACAACCCCACCAGGCAGTGTACCTGACCGATGTAGTATAGTGTAGTGGTAAGTACGGGGGATTGATCATTCTCCACAGGGAATAGTGTTCGTTAGGTATGAAAAATTACTCTAATAGGTCTAAGGGTGAAAGAAGATTCTTTTTATGTTTTTATATTTTTTTATGAAAGCAAGTAAAATCTCGGGTTTGAAAGAGTGGGCGGAATTAGTTGCTAGTCAACTAACCCAAATTACTACGAATGCAAATAAAATAAAATAACAGAAAATGAAAAGGTTGGTGAAACTTATATGGAGAGAAATGTGTTTACTTAGATTTCCTTACTCCCTAACTATCTTTTACCGGTTGATTAGTGTGTATTAGTTGCGTGGATGACGGGTGTATTCCTTAATACCAATCGTGGGGTGGCGTACGTACTTCCCCAACTCTACAAGCTCCTACTTCACTCCTATGTCGAGCCGGCTAGGAAGCTCCTAACATGGGATCACTAGAATTCGCTCATGCATTAAATACAACCATAAAAACCTTTAGTACGCATTGGTTCATGTTTCTTAAGACGTTCAAGCAAGTTACTGAATAGGAAGTTAGCCAGTTTTCTTAAGCCTAACATAGATGAACAATCATCCAATACAACTAACAACACACTAATAACCAATAATCAATAGCTAGGTTTCATTAGATCTAAGCAAACACAAGATAAATCTAGCCTAGCATGTTAAACAAAAGACAAGAACAAGATAGAATCAAACAACACATAGACATATTGAATGATTAATTGATAACTTATCTTCAATGTAACATGGAAGATCTCAAGGCAAAAAGCCTTGAAAAAGCTGCCAAATTCGTCTTAGGGTTTTCACACACAAAGTTCCTCAATAAGTTCCACACTAATGACAAAAAAATTGCAAAACTATATATAGACTTTCAGATCTGACGGCGTCACGTTATGGAGTGTGACGCCGTCACCTCGCCGCTTTTAGGGTTCCCGGATGACCTTCTTGACGCCGTCCCTCTTTAGCTCTCTAAAATCCGTTCTGGCTTATCAAGGCGTGACGCCGTCAGGATTATACGTGACGCCGTCCCTCTTTAAATTAAGCCGTGACGACCTTGATCACATTAAAGCATGACGCCGTCAGAATTCCATGCAAATTTCTCTGGCTTATCATGAGTAATTTTCACATCCACCTTTTCTTGCCAAGCCATGACGCCGTCCAAAACAAATCCTGACGCCGTCAAAGGTAGTTTCCAGCACAATTTTGAGACTTTGTCGTTTTCTTCACTTTTATGCTCCAAAAACGTCCAAAATGCCTCCTTTTCCAGATTTCTCCTCAAAAGTACCTAAAATGACAAAAGGAACGATTTAGGGCAATATTTGATCAAATAAATACGATTTAGGGCTTAAATGACCCCTTAAAAGCGGTACACTTTTCGCTTCATCAGTTATGTTGTCAAATAAAATGATTTTAGAAGGTATGGAAAGTATAGGATATCACATTGATGGCACATTCACGTTTTGGAAAAGCCATTTTTCACCTCAGTGGAGATTTTTAGTCCATCATTTGCTACAATGTCTAAGTTCTAAGAGTGGAGGATGTGATCAATTTGGTAGTAATATTGCTTCTGCAATGGTCTGTCTTTCGCTTGGTAAAACTTTTAACTTTTCAAAATTAATATTTGATGGCATGGTGGGAAATGTGAAAAGTAAACACAAGTTTTTGATGTATCCTCGCTTTCTTCAAATGGTTTTGAATGTTGAAACAGAAAACAAATTACCTTACTTGTGTGTGCCCTTCAAGGATAAAATTTTTAGTAACATGAAAAGGGGCTTTAATGGGCACATAAACCATTGTTAGCTGCTATGTTGCCTGTTAGTACTGACAATGCAGGTACATCATTATCATCATCTGGAAGTGAAGCACGCTCTCAACCATTTCATGCAACTGAGGAGCCTGCAAATGCACCTAGCTCACCTGCACAACAACCACCACCACCTACACCCCCACCACCTTCACCTCAGCAAACCCAGGTTCTAACTCCAACTCATGAGGAGGAGTCAACTCCAAAGTCTGTGGATGATCTTTTACAACTGGTTCCTCAACTGGTTAAAAGGATACTTGTATTGGGAAAAGATCTTACAGAGACAAAACAAACCATGGGCAATGCTATAGTGACTTTGGTCAGAAAAGTAAAGAAGATGGAGAATATTATGAAAGCAAAAGGGGTTGTCTTTAGTGATAAGGAGGGTGCTGCAGATGAAAATTCTTCCAAACAGGGGAGGAATTTGGGTGAAGAAACAATCTTTCAGACTCCTGCTCAAGCAAAATCCTCTGGTGATACTGATATTAGTCCTGAGGGATTAGAAGCAGCAGAGATTTTAGTTAAAACTCTTAGTCAAAGTCAAAAGAAGAGAAGGCTAAGAAAGAAGTTGGTGACAGAAGAAGTTAAGTCTGCTAGTGATGATCCAGTTAAGTCTGTCAGTGAGAAACTTAAGTCTGGTGATCAAGTTAGTTCTGGTGACAAAGATAAGTCTGCTGGTACTCAAAGAGAAGGCAAGCAAGTACTTCAAGAAACTTCTCAGCCTAAGAAAACAAAGAGGCAACTCAGAGAGGAACAAGCAAGTATGGCTGAGATTGCAAGAATTCAAGCTGAAGAAGAAGCTGAAGAGGCAAGGCTTGAAGAGCTAAAGAAAAAGGATGAATCACTTGCAAAGAAGCTGCAAGAAGAGTTTTACAACGATCCATTCATGTCTATGATTGAGGATGATGCTGAATTAAAGGAAAAGCTGGAAGAACTGAAGGCTAATGATAGTCTGACAGTTGAAGAAAGAGCAAAACAGCTTGCAGATTTCATTAATGCCAGAAGGGAAACAGAAACTCTTGGAGATATGATGGAGAAGATTAAACAGACACAAAAGATGAAAAGTACTACCAAGAAACCATCAAAGCAGGAGAAGATGTCTTACATGAAGCAGTATTTAAAGAATCAAGAGCATTCTACTCTTGAAAGGATGAAAAGAAAGACATATGAAGAGATTGAAGGTTTGTATCTCAAAGCTTATGAAAGAGATCAGAACTACAAGCCTATTGATTATGAAGATTCAATTAGAAGAAGTTTTAAAAAGCAGAAGGTAATTGATGTTGAAGAGGTACCTGATAGTTCAAAAGGTGAACTTGTAAAGCAAGAAGTAGAAGTTAAGAAACCTATTTTGTGGACTAGAAGAAAAAGAATGGCTAAGAAGGGTAAGTCAGTCACTAAGGAGGATGTGCAAGAATATTTAGATGAAAAGTTAGAAGAACCTTCTTCTGATTCATTCACAATGGGTTCAATTCCTGAAAGCTCAGCACAACCTGCCAAGATTGTCAAATGGCAGATCATTAAAACTGGTGAGAAAAGGGCTTATCAAATAATCAGGGAAGATAATACAGATGTTGTTTATGTTAATTTTCCAGGATTACTTAATGATTTGAACAGAGATGATCTCAAGGAGTTATATAAGATGATGATGATCAAGTATGGAGATATCAGACCAGAAGAAGAATTTGAAAGAGTTCTTTGGGGAGACTTGAAGACCATGTTTGATCCACCATCTAAGACTGATGAAATTTGGAAGCTGCCCTATCAACAAGAAGTGGTGAGATGGAGATACTTTGACAGCTGTGCAGTTCATTGTTTGACTCTAAATAATGCACACATATATATGCTGACAGAGGTTGAGTATCCTCTGCACCCCAGGGTATGAAAGAAGATGCTTGAGAAGAAGCTTTTGGGTGATAGGAAAGATGAGGTATGTTATCAGCTATTGCAGTTAATTGAAAGGCAATCCCAAAAGGAAGCTGTTTGGGGTGTTTGAAAGAATTTTCTAAGCTGATAAGTGGGATAAATGGAGTTTGAGAAGAATCTCACTTGGTGAAGGTGCTTTGCACTAACACAACAAATGGTTATCAGTCCACCATGTCTAATCCACATAAGGACTGGCTAATCCAAGAGCAAACGGCTCATGGTAAAGATATCTCAAATCCGTTTATGGCTGACAATTCGCCAAAAATTGTAAGGTAATCAACTCACCATATCTATGATAGTGAAGAGTTGACTAGCCCACAAGAGTATGGCTTGTGGTAAAGGCTGTGGAAATCCATAACTGGTTATCAATTCACCAAGGTGATGACTGCATTCCACCAAAGAATTGGCTAGTCCAAAAGCAAACGGCTTTTGGTAAAGACAAATCAAATCCGTTGATAGCTGATGATTTGCTAAAAATCATATGGTATTTCAACTCACCATGTTTCATGTACAAAGAGTTGAAATGGTTATCAATGTACCATGGTTTTACACCAAACATTGGCTACTCCAGAGTTAATGGCTAACTGGTAAAGAGACATCAAATCCATTAAATTTTCAATGATTCACCTCTCACAGGAGTTAACACACCTGGAAGTGATGAGAATAGTATGAAACTTTATGAATTGATGTACAAACAGTCAATGTTGCTGTAAAGATCAGATGGTATAAAGATTGCTGATAAAAGATGCTGCAAAGTTCAGATATGATGATTTAAAGAATTGCAGTTCAAAATAATTCCAAAAGGTTAGAGTTCAACATCCTCAGGAAGCTTATAAAGAAAGAAACTTGAAGTTCATGGCGTATGAAGATCAAGTTAGGGGAGGATTGTTGGGAATTATTGTAGAACAGACTTAAGTCTGCTGATGAAATCGTTAAGTCTGTTAGCTTAGTTAAGTCTGCCAGTACAAAGTTAAGTCTGGCAAACATAGTTAGTACTGGTAGGTATTATTAGTTAAGTCTGTTTATGTTTAACAGAATAGTTTGTTAGCTATATGTTAGGAAAGGATATATACGTATTAGTTATCTTATTAGAAGATATGTTTATCCTTTCATACGTTTTTGTAACATTAGGGTTTCCTTAGAGTATAAAAGGAACCCTACGGCATTATGTTTTAGTGTGACAATTGAAAGTTTAATAGTAATACGAAGTTAGTAATCATAGTTGTGTTCTTCATACTTGTTGTTTGTTAAGATTCCGCATTAACGATCAATATACTGTTAAGAGTTTCTCATATAGATTAATTTGGATTTATTCAAGTTATCTATTGTCTAACACAGGCTACTTAGATCCATAATCGTGGACCTACAAAATATATACCAAGTTGCACATAATTGATTACTTAATGTTAGGAATATAAATATTCAGATGAAGGCTCGGTCACCCCGAGCATCTATTTAGCATTTACATAGCTCGTAGTCTTATTAATATTTGTTTAGTACTACTAGTATTATTAGTATTATTAGTGTAGTTATATATATTTGAGGAGTGGGTCGGGGCTTTCCCCACTGTCAGCTCACTCCACAGCCCACTAGGGGCACAAGTATTAGGAACTATAAATAGCCCTCTCCACACAAGGAGAGGGTTGGACCTCATTTGCTTATCAAGCTAATACACATTTGTTTCTCTCTCTAGGTTCCATTTCTCTCTCTCTACTTTCTTCTTCTTCTTCTACCAATCGATCCATCATCTAGTCCCAAATCGTGTGTTTGTTTGTGAGTGAATATACTACAATTGGTATCAAGAGCCATGGTTAGGTTCACATAAGGGTATATTCACGGATTTGTGGTGTTTTGGGACACTTTTGGTTCGAATATTTTGTTTCTCAAAAAATCCATTTTGTGCTTTGTTTTGTGGATAGAAGGTGTTAGATCTTGTACTTTCTAGCTTAGGGATAACATAGGAGTAGTGTTTGGTGTTTGGAATCAAAGTTTGAGGCTTTGTGTGGTTGTTTTTGGAAGATTCGAAGGTTAAAACCAAAGTGTTCTTAGTTGCGTTTTGTCTCTCGGTAACACATTCTTAGTAGCGTTTTGTGTCTGGCTGGGAAAGTGAAAGTAGCGTTTTGTGTTTCCTCGAGATTGCGTTTTGGCAGTTTACCGGATTTGGCAAAAACGACAAAATGCTACAAAAGCGACTTGTCTGGCGTTTTGTCCTAGACAGTGACAGATTTGTTTTCTAGTAACTTGTGTTTTGTGTGTTGCGACTTGTGTCAGTCAAGGTTGCGATTTGTCCTGTTTCCAAAAGTTGCGATTTGTTATCTAGTGACTTGCGTTTTGTGTGTGGCGACTTGTGTCAGTCAAGGTTGCGATTTGTCATAGTGAGTTGCGACTTGTCCAGTTTCCAAAAGTTGCGGTTTGACCAAAGTTGACTTTTTACGTCAAAACTTCAAACGGCCATAACTTTTGAACCGTAACTCCGTTTTCAGCGAAACACCTGTCAAAACGACCGGAACAGCCTGAATATTGTGAGGTTTCACCACAAAGTCGTGAAACGAATTTTTCGAGGCCCAAATCCCTTCCGGAAAGAAGTTATTGAGGTTTTAAGTTTTTCAGACCAAAATTTCGCCATAATAACTTGCAACAACCATACCAAACAGATCAACAAGTCTACCAGACCTTCATCATAACACATATCAAGCATCATTTCACGGTTTATTCTTGATTTTGTAAAACCGCGCGAAAGAATCTATTTCTCGGTTTAAATCATAGAATTGTAAAATCCCGTGCACGTTAATATCATGTCAAATACTTCAGATTCTGCTATATCAGAGATACTCAGATTGTACAATATGATTGACAATCAAAAGATTCCCAAAGATGTTCGACAGATAAACGTGTTTGACTATGTTGGTGCCAATAGAGACTTTGTGTGCCCGAATTCTCAAGAAAACAAGCTTCATCAGCCACTGACAAATGTTGGGGAGTCATATACAGCAATGAACAACGTGCAACACATGAAACACAATGAAGCGTATGAGGAACCTAATGGGGTATCTTCTGTTATTTATGATGATAATGTGTTGCATGAACAAAAGATTCCCGACAAAGTACAACAGACAAACGTTGTGAAGTCAGATACTGCTAATATGGGAAATAGCGATGTTGTCCCATATGAACAATATGTGAAGCACAACGAAGAGTCTGTTGTACCTAGTTGTGCATCTTCTGTTCTAAATGATGACTATGTGCTGCATGAGAACAATGTGTTTGTCCCTGATGATACCTTGACCACTAAACTTAACATATATAAAGAACAAGTGGCCTTGTATGAACAGCGTGCTAAGTTTGAACTAACAGAGCGTGAGCAGAAAATGGAAGGTCAGTTGCGTACACTTATAAAAGACTCTAGAGTGAGAGAAGAAACCTTAAAACAAGAGTTGAATTCTTTGAAAAGCCAGCTAGATATGTCTGTTAAACAAAAACAGGAAGTACAGAATTGTGTGAATAGGCTTAAGCTTGAATTCAAAGATAAAGAAACACAACTCTTAAATGATTTTTCTAGACTCAAAACCTTAAAAAATAAGCTTGAAGATAAGTTGTACGCACAAGATCAAACCATACAAACTGCTCAAATGATTCATAGGCACAGAAAGTTGAGTGACAAGCATAGTAGAATTATGATAGGTGAACCCAAGTCAGCCATCCTTAGGAATATGAAGATTGCTCAACCTGCCCTATATGATGGTAATGTGATGCTCATGCCCAAGCATGCACCCCCTGAGCATTTTTCTCTGAAAGAAAGTGAGGAGATAGAAGATAGAAATAGGGAAAGAATGAATGAGAAAATGAAGGATCCCAAATGCATAGCCAAACGAATAATAGTCAAGCCCCATGATTATTATGAGGAGAATCGTTTGACTGTGTTTGCCCCTCAAAAGAAGTTAACACCTGAACAAATATTTTGGTCTCAAGATATTGAAAAGCAAAAGGAAGAAAAACTTAAAGCCAACACCCCACTCATTAGAAAAGTTGCGTCCATAACAGTGTATCCTCCCAATACACCTAGGCATCTGGTTCCTTTATCTCTTCCCACTGAATGCAAAACCTTAATCAGCTTATACGTGCTTTGGCAACTATTTGCTGATTTTGATAAAACATGTAAGAAGAGAATCACACCAACTGGAATTACTGAGGGGGAAAGGTGTTTTGAACATGCAAAAAGGTGTTACTTGACTGAGGTCATACCATTCTTTAAACTACTTAAAGAACATTTTGAAGGGTTGCAAACTACCCTTAATACTGAAGTAAATGAGATGAAAGTAGTGTTTAAAGATATGGAAAATGAGGTAGCTCAAAATGCGATAGAACTTAAGAGTCGTGAGATTGAGAGAAAGAACATTCTCATAGCCAATGAGAATTTGATTGCTAGATGCATTGCACAAGATGTCTTTTATACTGCTACTGATGCTGCATTATCTGCTTGTCAATTTCATGAGTATTCTATTGCTTTGAATGTTACCCAGAATCGTGTTGTTGAGCTTGAGGGGGAGAATTTGAAATTGCTTGAAAAAATTCAAAATGATGACCATGATAACATGGTTAAATGTTTTTCAAAACTAGAGGTTGATTATCAGAAGTTGCAACTCAAACATCAACACTTAGAAGAAAAATGCAAAATATCAAATGTCAAGACATCCTTGGATGCTCCTGAGTTTGATACATATTTTGAATTAAGCAAACGTGATGAAAAAATCCAAGCTCACACAAACACGATTCGACTGTTGAGGGCCCAAACTGCCCAATTGAAATCCAACAAGTGTGATGTATATGGCACCAATAAACCTTCGTCTTCAGATTCTCAGAATTTTCAGTATCAAGACACCATCAACAAGTTACATTATGAAAATGAGTGTTTTCGAGAAGAAAATTCTAAGATTAAACAGCATTACAAAGAGTTATATGACTCAATTAAAGTTACACGAAATAGTCATAATGAAAAGATAACTTCTTTGTTAAATGAAATTGAGAATCTTAAGACTCAGGTGAAAGGAAAAATGCCAAGTACCACTGGTAATTGTGTTGCATCAAAGGTCTCTGCTTGTAAAATGTATGATGTTGATGTGGGGCCTATTCCATTTCCCATGAGAAACAACAGACCTGTCCATCAAATGTATCTCTGTCACCTTAGGGATGGACTTGACACACTTCGTGAGGTTGTGGAAGAGGACAAAATAGGAAAACCACTTGATAAGGCAGTAGGTTATGCCTGCGTCCTCACAAAAAGGATCCAGGAACAGTTAGAATATGCCATTGGCACGGGTCCCAAATCTAGCAACCAAAGAGATAGATTAGGTGCATCATCATCCACAAGTAAGAACAAGCATGTAACCTTTAAGGCACCCTTGGAAACTTCAGATCCCAGCACATCAAAACATGTTCAGCAACCAGAAGTGAAAAAGACTAAGACTCCCATCAGTCCTTCTACAGGAGTTAATAGTGACACTAAAGCTATCAAGTCAAAATCTAGGAGAAACACAAAGAATTCTAGGACTTCATTAGCTAAAAGTGTTCCTAAAAGGAAAGTAGAAGACCACATGAGAAACAACAAGTCAGATTTGAACAAAAGGAATCATAATTCGAATCCAAATTCACTTTGCAAAACATGTAATGAATGCATAATTTCGTGTAATCATGATAAATGTGTTAAGAAATTTCTGAAGTCGTCCAACAAACCCCCAGTTAAGAAAGTTTGGAGAGCTAGACAAATTAAGCAATCTTGGAAACCTACAGGGAAAATGTTTACCAATGTGGGCTTTCAGTGGAAGCCCACGGGCCGAACATTCACACTAGGGGAACATTGCCCTGTAACAAGGATTACAGTTCCTAGAGTAGTGCATGTTAAGGAATGGAAGCCTACTGGTAGAGTTATCCCTTTAGATACACAATGTCCCTTAACTAGGTCCATTGCATCTACTAGTGTTGCCCCTATTGTTAAAACCAAGGCACCTGTGGTTTCAGCAGCCCCAAAGATTGTTTACACTAACCAACTAGAACCCAACCTAAATTGGGGATCCGGCTCTCCAAATTCTCTTCTTTCGTCTGTTTTCAAATGCAGGTCGTACGGATCATCCTTTGACGTTTGGACACAGGCTGCTCACAACATATGAGGGGAAACTAATATGACGTCTGTACACATCAGTGCAGGCCTCGTTCTTCATCATTATGACGTCTGAACACCTCAGTTCAGGCTTCGTTCTTCATTGGCTATGACGTCTGAACACATCAGTTCAGGCCTCGTTCTTCATTGGCTATGACGTCTGAACACATCTGTTCAGGCCTCGTTCTTCATTGTCTATGACGTCTGAACACATCAGTCAGGCCTCGTTCTTCATTGGCTATGACGTCTGTACACATCAGTACAGGCCTCGCTCTTCATCATTTGACGTCTGTACACATCAGTGCAGGCCTCGCTCTTCATCATAATGGCGTCTACTGACATCTCTTCAGGCCCCGTTCATTAAAGAAAAGAAAGGTGTACGCTTGAGTGCGCTTTATCTTCGGAAGAAGAGGAATCTTCTTATTTATGACCATTCTCATCAAGCTTCATGTTCTTCTCATGCTCATTCAGTCATCAAGGGGATAAACGTACATTGGAGTATATTCTTATTCACCTGGTCTATCAAAAATGGTAGTGGGTCGTCATATGCAATTTTTGAGGGGGAGAAGGGTGAATAAACTATATGGTGATTGAGAGTTGAGAAATGGTCATACGAATATTCTTGTTTCTGACTACTCTCATCTAAAAGATTCATACTTGCTCCATGCGCATTCAGATGCAATTTCGAATGCAATTTTTGAGGGGGAGAAGTGTGAACAGTGGACCAACCTCATATTCACTTGTTCAATCAAAAATGGCATTCTCATATGCAATTTTTGAGGGGGAGAAGTGTGAACAAGTGAGCGAACAAACAATCACTTGTTGGGCATCTAATGGTGACTACGGAGTTGATCAGGTATCACTTATCTGGGGTTGAAGTGGACTTTCTCAAAGGCGTGATCTTATTCTATCTTGAATTCGGAGTTGGCTGGATGCATGACTTTCAATGATATCTTGCTCGTGCTTAAGATTTAAGTTGGGAAGACTTAGGTTATCTAGTTACCAGCAGTCGAGGTAAATGTTTGAAGACCTGGTTAACTATCACTTAAAGGAGTTACGTTGTAGTACTCAGTGTCACACGCCGATGTCGTTGTGGATAATCGCAAGAGGTGTTAATGTCTCATACTTTGGTTGGGTATTGAGTACTGAGAGATTTGCTTGGAGCACTAATTCTCTACACCGTTCTTCCTATATTAGTGCAAGTTTAAGTCACGAGAATGGGGAATTCTTCTTCAGGGTCAAGTTTGGTATATCGGGTTTGTTCCATCAGTCATCTTGTCAAATAGCCTACTTGAGGGTTGGTAAAGATAGTCAGAAACAGTTTCGGTAGCGGTTGATTCTCACGTGATCCATTTGAGCCAATTTTGTTCTTCTCACAAGATCTCAAGAATATGTGCGTAAAATGTGTTGCTGATTCTGAGGTATCAAAACCAGCAAGGGGGAAGGAGACATACATCTGAATGCACAATGAGTACACATGATGAGCTTTATACTTCTTCTCAATTGAAGATTATTCCGGGAAGACAAATGTCATAACCGCAGAGAAAATCAGTGTTCTAACTCGTTCCTTCTGGTGTATCATTCCAACTACGTGGGGGAAGAGATGTAAGAAACAGTTTCTGATGATAAAAGAGGTTCACAATGGCAATTTCTTGAAGGGAGAAAAGGGGACTTTCGGGTTTTAATTGATCTTGATGTTATGTTTTCGACTTCATTAATGGGATTGAGTGTGTACTTCGGGTTTTCGTGATTCATACAATGAGACTGTTTGAATCTCTTCAACTACTTGGGGGGAAGTGGTCTCTGGATACTTTTGGTAGGCATTTCTTCAGTCTTCAGCGGGAAGAAATGTGAGAAGAATTATTCAAATGTGAGATGATTCGTTGCTGATCTATTTGAGGATCCCCGAACGGAGAATCACGATGATTATTCTTAAAAAGGAGCAGCAATACTTGATGTGGTTTGCTACGGTTTCCGCTGTACACTTACCTTATGTAAGCTTGAAAGAGAGCTTAGAATCTGCTCAGTAAGAAGATTGTCGGTTTGGGGGGAAGCTATCAAAGCTGTACATTGGGAAGGCTCAAGTTCCGTCGATTTTTCAGGAGCCTCGAAAGCTTTGGTGGTGAAAGTTTAAGAGATGATTGACCACAGATTTCTACAACATACTGAACGTATCCTCATTTCGGTATTCATGTCATCATCGTCTTAAACTGAATATTACATATTTTGTACATATATTATACCAAACTGTAAATAGAAAATTATAGAACCAGAATATTTTAAATAGAAAAATATAAAACCAACAAATTGTAAATAGAGAAACTTAAAACCAAGAAAAACCATAAAAATCAGAAAATTAGAAAATTCCAAAAATAGTTTCATCTAGGCATGTCTTCTGTTTATCGATAACATTTACGGACTTAGAAATGTCATTCAATAATGGCACGGGTCTTTAAATGAAGCTCGAGCAGAAGTTAAAATGGATGGTTAAAACATGTCTAAATGGCTTGCTATTACTTCAGATAGCAACCCGCGCTTCAAAATGGGGAAAGCACGTCGCCAAAAAGACGGCTGTTCCTCCAACTGGGTGATGTTCACCTGGGCATGGATTACTTTATATCCATGTTTCTTCGATCTGATGTACATTTCAGTGCATCATTTCTTGAAAAAGAAGAGAAATCTTCTTTGTATACAAATAGTTTTCATTCTGTGATTCTTCTGAAAATTATTTGTAAGACACTTGGTGATTTTGTGTTGCTTGAAATTCCTTTAGACTTGGATTGTGCATAAAAATTTGTCACTCAATCAATGACTACAAATATTTAACTAGAATACGGGTCATTGATTGAGGAGGAGAGTGAATTCAAATCTTATATCATCAAACGGGTTTCTTGATTAATTCATAACGCTTTGAAAAGTTTTTGTAGTTAATGGGGTATTAGTTGAAGAAGATCTTGCTAAAACTTTATATCAAATGGCCAAACGTGTTAGTTGCTAGAAAGTTTAGGACATTATGTGCAATTTGCTTATAGTTTCCTAGCTTTATGTATCTAGAAGGTTCATTTGTGTTACTTTGGTATCCTCGTTTAATCCCCTAGATACATCAAAACTCAAAACCTAAAAGAAGTAAGAAAACCAGTTGTGTTTGATGTTCTTGAATACTCCTATGACATTTGTATGATCTGAGTGAATGAGTTTCAAATGTTGTCTGACTTCTGTTAGTCGATTGCTGCATAATTGTTGTTGAAATAGTGCATATGTTCTCAGGATATCCTTAGGCATATATCTATCGTGTTAGAATCTTGTTCCTAAGATCCTGAATTGAATGATGAAATATGAGTGAATTGCCATGTTCATGATTGCTGATTGCTCTTCATGCTAGATAGCAGTTTGACGTATTTCCTGACTGTGGTTTGATTAAATGAATTTGGTATTATAATGTGGCAAGCTGCTGAAGGGTAGCTATTAAGGAATAGTGTATCTGTATGTATGTATATCTGTGTTGATATTCTTATGCAGATTCCATAGCCAAAATGAATGTGCCAGTTCCCATTCTAACCATTTGATCTGACGTTCAAACTCTATTGATTGGCTCGGAATTCACCACAACAACAACGTCGGCAACAACAACAACAACAACACTGTCATCACCACCACCACCTTCACTTCAACAAAGCAGTTCGTATTCTGATCTCGCCAAGTGGAGATCTTCAACGTGTGGGAAAGTTTTGTTGGTGGATGGAAAATCGATGTTGACCACTGACTCACTCAGAAAAGCGATGATCACATCATCTGCGCAAAAAGGTCAATATCATTTGTGTCATAAAAGTTATCTTGTACAAAATGAGCAGTGAATCTCCCTCTTAGATTAAGGGGGAGCAAAGTATGTTTCATCATCAGAACATGTTAAACCTGACCACATTTTCTCCCATGTTTTCTAAATTATTTAAATCAATTGGGATCACAAATCTCAAAAGGTTTGAAATTTTTGATCGGGGGAGAGAATGTGATTTAAATATGAAACCTGATGAAAATATGATGTTTTGGATTTAAGTGTAGGCTCTCCCATATGTGCTAAACTCTTTCGTATATCGATGCACATATTGAGGGGGAGCGAATGGATGAAAAAGGATTTTGGCATAGCATGAGATCGTGACTCAGACTTCACCAATGAATTGACGAAACCTATACTGTCATTGATCGAAAGGACATATCCTGGCCGGGTAATAATTTCAAGCTGGTCTAACCAGTGATGTAAGCGTGTCTCGAAAAGGATGTGTCTGAGTAGAGTGTACCATTTCGAGAAACTTTCTGTGAACTTGACCAGGACGGGTAATAATTTCAAGCTGGTCTAACCAGTGATGTAAGCATGTCTCGAATCGGTCATGTTCACTGAAAGTTGATCAATTCAAAAAGTGCGAGCTCTACCTAACATGTGCAAATTTATAAAACAATCAATCGAGCACATGTTGAGGGGGAGCATTTGAAAAATATAAAACTCTCAAGTGTTTGCAAAAATGTGTTTCAGAATCATGAACACTTTGAGAGATTTTTCAAAGATTTGGTTTGGCAATCGTGGATGAATACCAAAGACCGGCCATTTTAATTAATGCATGGAGTTATAAGGATGGTTAGGTTAGGCTCAAGTTCCCACGATCCCGCCAGAGCCGGAGGGATCTACCCAGGGACAATCCACTAGTTAGTTTAGAAGTCCTTAGGTATGACTAAAAAAGGAGAAAAGTGGATAAGGGAAAAGTGCCGACTGAGATGGAGCTAGTACTGGAACAAACCCAACAAGGTTCTAGTAATGAAGTCTCGGTAAGCACTGAAGGGGTTGAAGAATGAAAAAGAAATGTAAAGATAAAGGGTGAAAAGAAAGAAGCCCTCCTTACAACTTAGGCAGAAAATGGGTCAATACATATGCTGTCAGAATCAATTAGTTGATTGCTGACATTGAAGACAAAGTATCATGGACCCAGTGATACGCTGCACAACCCTCCCTAGCCACTCAAGGTCCCTCAAAGGATTCTTGTTTCAATTGTCACGGAGTTCAATACATTCCTATCGTCTCTCTCACTCCGAGTTAGATGATATTGAAAAGGTGGCAGTCCTCTCCAGCCTCCGCTCACTAAATCAAAATGCACTATAGAGTCTAGAGCCACGAGATGCATAATAAGATCTCTTAGGGACACAAACTATTTCTACACTGGTTGTTCAACATCAAGGACACCAGTTGTAAACTAAGAGTCCTACGCAGATCTTAGCAATCTGCCAGAACATTTATGAGAGAATTTATAAATGTAATTCTCAATGATTGAATGGAAATTCCTGCCAGGGTCAACATCAAACAGCCCTGAAAGCAGGTCACTTCGGTAATTCCCTATGGATTACGCTTAGTGATCGCGGCGGTTTCAAACGGTCTACAGTCGTGGAGTGATCTCCAGCGACTCACCTAATCGTTGATATACTACGGTACGATCTTAAAAAGCCCTCTGTGGGTTTTCGATTAGGAACGGTCTTGGTAAGGATTAGAGAGAGTTTTCACACTATGCTGTTAACAATCTCGAAGTCCAAACCTGTAAGTACCGAACGTTTTATTGCTAACTGTCGTATGCAGGAACATCTGGCGATTGTAGCTGATTGTTGTTGCATCTGTTTGCGGTTGTAGCTGATTGAAGTTGCAGCTGATTGCGGTTGTAGCAGATTACAGAAAAGATGCCAATCCAGCACCACATGCTCACACTACATCATCATCGTATTCAAAGAAGTCATGATCAACCAAAAGACCTTCAACACGGCTTCTGCTAACTCTGATGCTGAAGATCATAACCCAGAATAGTGTGAGCATATCGGCTCAAAGATTTACACATCACATGGAAACATACTGCTGTAAGATGACTTGGAAACAAATGTTGGATGATAAAGTCGAAGAATACTCAAAGATCATCCAAGACAATCAATCAGTCATCAAATGATTACTGCTGAAGGCACAAAGACTAAAGACATTGAAGAATCAAAGACTACGAGCTATGACGTCAAGTTCAGAAGACAGAATGCTAGAATTCAAATTATTATTTCCGGGGTGACCTCCCTTAGGGGGAGATTGTTAGGAATATAAATATTCAGATGAAGGCTCGGTCACCCCGAGCATCTATTTAGCATTTACATAGCTCGTAGTCTTATTAATATTTGTTTAGTACTACTAGTATTATTAGTATTATTAGTGTAGTTACATATATTTGTGGAGTGGGTCGGGGCTTTCCCCACTGTCAGCTCACTCCACAGCCCACTAGGGGCACAAGTATTAGGAACTATAAATAGCCCTCTCCACACAAGGATAGGGTTGGACCTCATTTGCTTATCAAGCTAATACACATTTGTTTCTCTCTCTAGGTTCCATTTCTCTCTCTCTACTTTCTTCTTCTTCTTCTACCAATCGATCCATCATCTAGTCCCAAATCGTGTGTTTGTTTGTGAGTGAATATACTACACTTAATTAATTGGAGTCTTCCCCAATTCGACATCTATTAATTAACTTACATGTGAATCAAATAAATCATCAATGAATCCATGCCAAACATGCATGTTTGCATGGATTCTTCCTAACAATTAGCATATTGCCACATGATCACTTTACAACACATAAACATGTATAAACCTAGGGTTTCTAATCAAATTAATTAACCAAACACAAACCCTAAAAAAATAAATCATAGGCAATCGATCCTTGAAAAAAAATTAGGGTTTGAGTTGGAAAAATTAAACCCTAAATCGACTACATGTATAAACCAAACAAGATTCGTTTTTTATGTGATTTCGGTAATTAATTACATGTTATAACGGCTCGTGATGCCACTGTTGGAATTATACTACCATGACAATCATATATTTATAAAACCAAAACATCAAAGAACACATATAGCGGAAGCATAGAATACATATAACACATAAATAATTAAACCGAATATTAAAGTGAACGTACCTTGATGATTCTAGCAAGAACAAGAATCAAACTTGAGAAATATGAATGATGAACCCTAATTAGGGTTAATAGGATTATAGAAATTGCCCCTTACCATTTTTGCAATTCAATCCAAGATTCTTACAATAGTGTGTAAGAATCACGTTCTTGTACACACGCACTAAACCGAACTAAAGTAATGCAAGTTATTAATCACAAAATCAAAACCAAAAAAATTTTGTTTTAACAAAATTCGGTCGACCCTTAGGAGGGGGAAACCGATCGATCAAGACAAGAAAAAGAGGAAGAAAACTTTAGGTTTAGCTAGTGCACAAGAGGTACCAAAAACTAGAACCTTAGGTTTGCTTATATAGGCTATGTAACTTAGAGCCCAAGTTGGACTTGGATTAGGAAACCCTAATACTAACCCAAACCAATCGGCCCCCCCCTTAATGGAGGTGGATCCGGATCCTTCTTGGCTACTAATTACATTCTAGTCCTTTCCTTATTTTATTTAACGACCGTTAGTCACTTTCGTTAAATACTAACGTTTGTTATTTATTTTGTGATAATTAATAATCAAATATAACGTTTTACATTTAATTATTAATCTTTAGTTCTCATACGTAATGTGTGCAATCCCGTGATCTCGAGTTCGGTCCTAACACACAACTACTATTTTATGTCTATAAAACTAACAAAAGAATCAGTGACAGTGTTGGAAGTTGAAAGAAGATGGACTGTGAGGCTGTACAGAGTAAAAGAAATAATCAAAGTATAGATAAGTTGTATAGAAGTAGTATAGCTGAATAAGAATGCTATTGGTTGTTTAGTATAGCTTTTCATTTATTTGGAATAAGAATGCTATTGGTTGTTTAGTATAGCTGAATAAGAATGCTATTGGTTGTTTAGTATAGCTTTTCATTTATTTAATCTACAAACAAATATGGTCCTGTCTGTATTAAGTTTGACAGATTATGTACAATTTTGAGTTCTATCTATAATATACTTCACTTTCAAGAAAAAAAAAAAAAAAAAAAAAAAAAAAAAAAAAAAAAAAAAAAAAAAAAAAAAAAACAATTAGCAAAAATATGGGTCTAACATAAAACCATCAACTCAAATTTCGGATATCCGAAAACTGAAAAAACCAAAAACCAAACCGAAATTTTGGCGCAGGGTTTGATTTTAAAAACTTAAAACCGAATTTTTGGTTCGGGGTTTGGTATTAGCCAAAAACCGCCTCGTGCTCACCCCTAGTTTGTGTTTGATTGACACATATAATTCTATTTTGAAGCATCTATTGAATTTTGTGTCATTTTTTACAGTATCATTTTTTGTTATCTGAAAACGCTTAGCATGTACAGACCTTAGTAAAGACCACGGAAGACCGAGGAGGGCCGTGGCCCCCAAAAGTTTAGAGTTTTACTTATATTTACTTTGGATACACTTTATAAAGAAAATACAAGTTCGATCCTCCCAAACTAACTGATATATCATTCGGCCCTTCCAATAAGTTTACTCAAGTTCCGTCTACGACACTTAGGCCATCTACAATGGGCACATGGCCATACGCATAAAGGAGTCTTTTCAACCGTTTAATCCATTGTAGGATTGCCATGTCATGGGTACGTTAAAAGCTCGTTCTTTTCTGAACATACGACTATTATACACTGACAAGGAAATAAATTCTATTTTTTTAATGTAAAAGCCCACTATTTTTTGTATTCTTGCACTCATGATGCATTTAAAGTTGTGCTTTAATTCCATCTTTATAATAAACAAGTATGGCGACGGCCGGCCGCGTTGCGGCCTGGCGGGGTTTTTTTTCACTGTATTTGGTTTATAATGTTTTTTTTATCAAAGGTATGCGGCGGGGCATTTTTTTACTAAAAGGGAATGTTTGGAAATGTAATCAAATTGGTCACCGCGGTTTATACTATGAGAAATACCAGAAAATAAAGTGCATACCTCGCAACCAGATCATCTGGATTGGAACCCGACTGCTATAAAGTCCGCGTTGATGACAACGACTTATATTGTAGATGTCATCCGCAAAAAGTACAAAGTGAACCTAAAAAAAAAGACTTACTTTCGCAGAAAACAAAAAATAAGCATGGCAGTGAAATGTGAATCGGTAAATACATCCATAGTGACACTAAAATGAAGACGCAAATGCGCGTTATTCCTGTTTACAAAAGAAAAACAAAAAACATTTTTAGTTGTAACAAAATCTATAGCAAAGGCAATATACTTACGGCTTATCTTCATCAAAATTATCAAGTCCTCGCAAAGGACATGTTTCTAGGTTCAGATAGCATGCTAGTTACATGTAATCAGTACATTGGCAAAGTCAAAGTTGTAGGTATTTCAAGACCAACAGGGTTAACTGAAACATTAAAAGGCTCGATCACCTGCCAAATCAAAAAAGACGATGATTAGAACTTACATCCGAAATACAGCAATATATTAGAACAACTTCCACTTTTTGCCCCCACTGCTTGGTGAAAATAAGACTTATAGTACTCATTGAAGTACTGCAAAAAAAAATTTCAGATAACTGACATTTTTTCCTCACTAATGATAACTCCCTTGTTGTGAAACTCGTGAGTGGGTTACAAACAGTTTCGTAAAAGAACCGGTTGTAGCCGCTTGATATATATGACCTTTTCCACAACATAACTACATAAGTGATAATGGCAATGTTGGTCATCGGGTTCAAACCGTTATCTGTTGGTCAATCTATCTCACTGGCAACTTCTATTGTAACGACAGTCTATTAAATACTACATATTCCTCTAAAATAAAAAGGCCTTAAATTCGTATATATTTCGGAATGAAATAAACCCTGTACATACCATTCAGTACTTTTCTGAAGACATGCCATCCTCTTAATCAGGAGCAAGGGCGGATTCAAGGGCAGTGTTGTCATTAGGCCTTTGTGCCAATCGCTTTTTAGTACGAAAGTTTCTGAACGATCATCTTTTTCAGTAACTCGCTTTCTTTTATGCTATCAACAAAGCCGCCATTTTCTTTGCAGCTGATGCATGAGCTTTGTTTGTTCGCATCATCATTCTCTTCTGATTCTTCACCAGATTTATCAGAGTCGGAGACATAGTTGGTTCAAAGCTTGCTGTTCTCAGAGTTTGATTCAGTTAACTCACCATCTTGTTGCTTTGACTCAATCCCATCTTCTTGCTCTAATTCAGTGGCCGCGCAACTTTGTAAGGTTACTTTTTTTCTCCCTTTGTTCGCCTTTGGTTTTCATCTCCCTAAAGAATGTATAAAAAAGCGCAATTTAGAACCATGGCTGTATTTGCTACACTAAATGTTTCCTAAAGCACCATTCAGCAAATGGAACTTAAAAAAAAATCATACATTACGGGTAGAAAAAAATTCAAACCACAAATAAGAATGTATACCTGTAATGACAGCGGGTTGCAGGAAGTTAGTACACTTTAGAATTGAGATCAAAACAATTAAGTTTCAAAATTGTACTACTACTAACCTTGCATATTATTCGAAGCTATTGGCATGCTGAACTGGCTGCCTGTGGGGTAGTATGATCCTTTTGTAGATCTCTGTTAGCGACTGTGAGGAAAACAAATTGTTAATAATTAGTACAACTGAAGCTATTAGCCGTACACTGTACTCGATGTATCTATAGACATAGAAACTAATAACCTTACATATCCTGAAACGTTGAATGTTGTTGTCGGTTGCTCCTATGCGACACAGAATGTTCCTTTTCCAAGGGCTTTGGTAACATGCACTAAAACAGTAATTCAATATCCATAAGTGTATTTTAAACAACCATTTACATAATGTATTCAACAACTAACTAACTGAAGCACAAATAAGTACACATACCTTGATTCGTAAACTAATTCGATTCATTCTTGGCAACAACAGTTTATGGAGTTGTCGTTCTTTCTTGCTGTACACCTATAATGATAAGAGGTTACAGGAATTTAGTAGACCTTAAAATGGCTCTTAAACAATCAAGTCACAAAAATGCACCAACATATGCTTTACGAAATCTTTGAGACATGTTGCAGCTTCTTTGATGCAACATCTCCTATGTGCAGCCGTACATCTCTTCGTATTACCTGCAAAAGAACATCCCCAACTTTATCTCTCATAATCCCGGTTCCAAGAGTCACCATGAGATCATGGTTGAAAACCACAGTTCCCTGAAATAATGCAACAAATTCAAGCTTATAACCAATAAAAATCAAGTTCTTAAACCTGAATTCAATTCATAACATGTCGTAAGACCAAAATAACCATGAACCACCTTAATGCCGCCACATAGAAAAAGATGATATTGAAGATCTATAAAAACACAAACCTGTAACCATAGAGAAAATTTTGTATCACACGTATTAGTATTAAAGGAAAATACTATATCCATTTTCTTTTTATCTTTTTGCTTCACCATCATAATCTATCATTATAAATCATATTAAAGATGTAAATTAAGTTGTCGCATACTGCACCTGCGAACCCGAATCACTCATAACTTATGAATAAGCCATTAACACAACTAAATAACTTAATAAGCTAAGCTTTCCCAAAATCAAATAAGGTCTTAAGATGGGAAAATAAGGTCATCCGAACACCCCTTAACAAAAACAACAAAACCCATATAAAACTAATCCTAAATCCTCATTCAAACATTAAAGACTATGAATTAAATGGAAGTAAATCATACCCATATGCGGATGCTAACCAGATAAATCGCATATAAACTGAAGCTCCGTAACTATAGAAACAGCCGAAAAACAATCCACCACCAAAACCCCTTCAAAATTGATTGTTAACCATCAAAGAATCTTGAAGCACAAAACAAAAACCCCAAAACATCAAACCCTAGCATGCACCATCTGCTTATCTGCTTTGGCTGTGTATGTATATGTGAGAGATTTAGGATTGTGTGTCGACACCTCAAGAATGTTCCATTTGTATCTAACCGTCTTAGTATAAGGGGATGTAGGCGGGCAAAAGCAATCGATCGTGGACCAGTGGTGGCCCAAAAAAATTGGCGGGAAAAGCCTAAGGGGAAACGACGTCGTTCTTTTTGTCTTATAATATATACTTATAATTGCAAAAATCATCCCTAACGTTTGGCAACATTGCAGATTTAGTCCAAATACTTTAAAAGTGCATACATCGTCCCTAAATCAAACTATTTTGCAAATTTTGGTCCCTACTCTCTAACTCCGTTAAATCCTTTATTTTAATAGATTTTTGAGGAGGACAAAATCGTCTTTTTACCATTGGTCACCTCCCTTTTAATACCCCCACCAAATCCTATCCGTATTTTATATTCCACCCACCCCACCACCATATTTCACCAAAAAAAAATAACCCCAAATCAAACCCTAACCCTAATTTATTCATATCTAAAAAGTAAGTCAAAATGGTCAATTGCCATTGTCAACCAACAAGAGCAGCTGTCATTCGTACTTCATGGACTCAAACTAACCCAGGCCGTCATTTTTTTTGTTGCTCCCAAATTGTAAGCTTTAATATGATTCCATCCGTATTGAGTGTTTATAGAAATTTTCATTTAAATGATGTTACTAATACTTGTTTGTAGGTTACTGATAGTGGGTATTTTCACTGGCTTGATCCTCCTATGTGTCCTCGTTCAGTCCAGATCATTCCTGGTTTACTAAGGTCAAGGAATGTTCTTGAAGATTCATTGAGTTCAATGGCAGCAGCTAATAGAAGATTGAAGATTTGTTTGGTTTGCAGTTGGGTGTTTATCTTATTTTCTTGATGTAATAAGTCTAGTATGTTTTAAGTGTAGCATGTTTAGTGATAAGTTGAACCTAACAATTGACCAATATGTATGTTATGGTCAATGATTTTGGATGTAATATGGTTAATGTTCAATGAATTATCATTAACATGTTTTAAACAAGTTGCTAGTTTATTGTTTGTTACCAGTGGTATTACCATACATGAAACATGAAACATGAAGTAACAATTAAAATGCAGTAACACTTAAAGTTGCTAGTTTGTTGTTTGTTACCAGTGGTATTACCAAAATGCAGTAACACTTAAAATACAACAACTCTTTAAAATGGCATTACCAAAATGCAGTAACACTTAAAATGCAGCAACACTTAAAATGGACCAAAATGAAACAAGTGATTAAAATGGCATTACCATACATTGAAAATTTGCCATACATGAACACTACCATAACAGTTTTAGCATACCAAGTTATAAGTAGCAAATACAGATAAGTACCAAATTACATCCAATAAAACATCAACAAACAAAGATTACTTAGTTGGGGTTTTCCTGCATTTTCTGTGCTACGAGTTTCCTATTTGCAGAGACCTTTGTGAATCTCCTTTGTGATGGACTTTGAATTCCACCAACACTGTGAGCAGCAGGACTTGCACCATCATTTTGAGCACTAGAACTTGCACCAACATTCTGAGGCACATATTTACAACTCCTTTTGTTATGCCCCTTTTCCTTGCAGACACAACAAGTCACAGTTTGACCCTTCTTAGACAACTTTCCATCTTTCACCATCTCTTCAATTTCAACAACACTTTTCTTTCTCTTTTTTGGTGGCCTTCCAATCTGTGGTTGAATTTTAGGTGGTAGCAAGGTTGTTGGCCATTCATGTTGCTCCCATCTATGCCTACCATTGATTGGGTTAACCTTGAAGGAGTATTGTTTTTTCCAAGTCTCAAGTCTATAAGACTGATGTACCCAAACCTCTGGCAAACCAACAGTCATCCCATTTTCACTCATGTTTTGTATGGCTGCCACTGCATGTTTACAAGGCAGACCTGAGATTTCCCATTTTCTACATGAGCAAACCTTTTCCTTCAAATTGACCACACACTGGTCCCCCCGAGGACCTTTGACTTGCAATAAATCACCACCATTCCAGTCCACAATGTACTTAGCAGCTTCATATTTTATTGTGTTAAACAGCTTTGTAACAGAAGGAGTAAGTGGCCCATCAGATCTTTCAATAACTTTTTGAACAAGTACTATTCTTTTCATAAGGTACTCTCTAACATATTCTAGGGCTGAGACTATTGGGGAATCCCTAGCATCTAACAATTGTCTGTTAAATACCTCACAGATGTTATTGATCAAAAGATCACAATGAGCCCTGCCTGTTTACATAAAGATCATATTAAGTTTTTATTTGAGTGTTTATCTGTAACATAAAGTGAATTCTACAATTGTAATACCTGTGAAATGAGATCTGCTCCAATGTTCAGGTGGAATTTTTTTCAGCCACTCATATGCTTTAATGCTTTGTCCTTTGAGAGCATCCATTGCTTTGTTGAATTCTACCATTGTTGTAGCAGTGGCAGCCTTCCATAACAGATCCTTAAATATGCCTCATCTCCAAGTCAAACTCATGTTCTCATGTATGTGTCTCACATAGTACCTATGTTCAGCTGCTGGAAATAAGTGTTTTATTGCTGGTAACAAACCCTGCAATTATAAGACATATATTAGTAGTAATCTTTACCAAATACAATCACATATACAATTGAAATACATACTTTCTGCCTATCTGTGATGAATGTGAAGTTTGAGTTCCTATACAAGTCAAGATCATCTCCAAGACAATTCAAGAACCATAACCAAGAATGTTTTGATTCTGATTCAACTATTCCATATGCCACAGGGTAGATGCCATTATTTCCATCAATAGATACAGCTGTGAGTAGTTGTCTAGGGTACTGCCCTCTCATAATTGCACCATCAAGACCCAACAGTTCTCTACCACCAGCTTTAAACCCTTCTTTTAGTGCTCCTAAACACACATAAATCCTTTTAAAAATCCTTGTTGCACAGTTTGGATCTTCTTCCCCATACACATCTAACTTCACTGTTGTGTTAGGATTACACCTCCTTAGTTCCACAACATAATCTCTTAGGATCTTGTATTGTACCTCAGCATCACCTTTCAACATTTCTTCAGCCTTTGATTTAGCTCTAAAAGCTTTATGCCTTGAAAGACCAACTTTAAAATGTTTTTGCATTTGATCTTGGACTGCCCTAATAGGCATATGAGGATTTAGATTTACCAGATCTAAAAGATGTTTAGAAAAAAAAGAAGCAGTGGCAGCCTTTATTTGTCTTGAATGAAGACAGATGTGTTCTTTAATATATGACCTAACTACCCACTTATCATTCTTTGCCTTAGCAACATAAACAGTCCAAGGGCATCCAACTTTGTCCTTTTCCTCATCTGTAATTACCTTTTTCCCCTTACCTTTAACAGATGCACCCTTTGTCCCCTTACCCTTTGTCACCTTATCCTTTGTCACCTTATCCTTTGAAATATTCTTTTGACCTCCTTCATTGATAGTAATACCCTTTGATTTGCTCATCCCAAAAGAACCCATGTCAGCATCACCTAAAGTTGGTATAGTGCCATTACAGTTAGCCCTTACTCTAATAATATCATTTTTGGTAATTGATATATGTCTTCTAGTTTCAACTGAATGTGCCTTTATTCTAGCCTTTGCTTCCTCCCTATTAGGAAACTCTTGCCCAACAAACAAAAAATTCACAATGTTACCATCACCAGCTCTACCCTTTTTCTTTAGTTCCCTAAGTGCTTTTCTTCTACCACTATCAATAGCATCATCTCCAACATCACTTTCAAAGGAATCATAATCAATAACCTCCAAGTCATCCTCATTCAGATTTACTTTTGGTCTCAATGTATCAACTTCTATTTCATCTTCTGATTCAACAGTGAACCTAAAACCTTCCATATTAACATTTAATTCATCTATAATGTGTTCCTCATCTACAAGTTCTTCTGGAACATCATTATCATGCTCATTAACCTCTACATTATCCTGTCCTAAACCAGCTACACCATCACCATCCTGTCCTAAACCATCTGCAACATCATTATCCTTTCCTAAACTATCTGCACCATCACTATCCTATCTTAAACCATCTGCAACATCATTATCTTGTCCTAAACCATCTGCACCATCATTATCTTGCCCTAAACACTCTATAGCTAACCTCTTTCTACACTTAGGCAACCCAATGGACTTCCCCTTTTTATGTGTTTCTGTAACATGCCCCTCATCTAAAACAACTACTTCAGCATTGTCATTCAACTCACTAATTTGAGCAGACTGCTTAAATTTAGGCATGTAATAACTCTCAACTGTAGTCTCACCATGTTCAATGAAAACATCAATGACCTTATTATCTTTAACATATTGGGCAAGGTTATTAACATCATCATCACTTGCCAAAGCCCTTAATCCCCAGTCTAATGTCTTATTGGGTATCTTAAAGTGATAGAACATGGTATCCCTTGGATCATATTTTAACATTGTAACTACGGAATGCATTACATCAACATTAAATGACTCTGTATCCAACAAGTCTATGTATTGGACCTTACCACCAAAATACTTCCTATTAGGTGATGGGGTGAAACGTCCACCATGAAACACCTTCATTGAGAACACTTCAGGATGTTTAGCTGTTTAATAAGCAAAAAACATTAATTAGAATAGCACCTTAACCACATTTAATAACATACATTTGATTTCATGTTCTTACCATAAGTTACGTGTGGATTAAATGTCGACCCATCCTTTCTGAAGTACCATTCTTGTAGTCCAGTGACCATACTTTTGAATTTCAATATCACTTTCAAGTTTGGGGATCAGATTTGCATAAAAAAAAGGAGGTGCGGGATATAGAGAGTTTGGGGATCAGATTTGTGTTTTTTTTTAATCAAAGTCAACTAAAAGTTAGATTTGGTAGGGGTATTAAAAGGGAGGGGACCAATGGTAAAAAGACGGTTTTGTCCTCCACAGAAATCTATTAAAATAAAAGATTTAACGGAGTTAGAAAGTAGGGACCAAAATTTTCAAAATAGTTTGATTTAGGGACGATGTATTGATATGCGTCTAAATACACATATATTTTACATTGTTTAAACCCACAAAAACAGTCAAAAACACTTTAAAATGCTTCAAAATACAGAAAATATCATTTGATTGTGTTTTTATGTGTTTCATGTGCAAAAGGATTAAAAACAGTTGAAAAACGAACATATTTTGCATAATTGTCAATTTCAGTCCCTGAACTTTCAGAAATTGGCAGAAATAGTCCCTGGTGTTAAAAATGTGGAAAATATCATTCAAGGTCCCTAAACTATTTAACTTTTACAATATTGGTCCTTGGATGAAAGTTTTAAAGAAATGGCAGTTTTGGTCCTTCAACTTTTAAAAATGACATAAAAGGTCCTTGAACTTTCAAAAAATGGCAATTTTGGTCCCTGAAATTTAAGCAATTCAAAATTCCATTTTTCTAAATCCCTTAACCCATTTCTATTCCCAAAATCCAAAATAACCAAGTTTGACCACAGAAAAGTCAAGGCAGCTTAAATAAAACAGAGTCAAACTTCTACAGTAAATCAAAAAGTCAAACCTAGCCAAATATCTGCCAAACACTGCTTATCCCTTCCACCTCACCAAGCCAGCTGCTACCCCTTATGTCCTCTCCTCACCCACTCCCTAACAATCCAAAATAGCCTTTAATGCTTTCCCACTCCCCCCCCCCAATCAGTTCCAGTACCAAGTGGGTTTTCCCACTTTAGACTTTTGGCGCCAAATTTACAAGTGCACGGCTGGGATTAATTGAAGACAATTCAAGAGCTGGGATTGATCTGAGGGACCCAAGGAAGATATTTGAAGGGTATAAGAGTACCACAACACACAGAGAAGCAGAGTAGTAGTTTTTAGAATAGTGTAATTTAGTTTAATTAGTTAAAATAATGTCGTAGTTATAGTTTTCATGCAATTTTCTACTGGGTTTTGTAATATTTGAATCAATTAAGTAATTTAAGTTATAATTTGAGTGTTCAATCAAAGTTATTACATGTTTTCAGTAGCAACTGATTTTCCCGCCAAAAGTGTCATGTTTGATTTTTATGTTTTAATCTGAAATCAGTGTTAAAATAAGCTTTTATAAGCTTATTGAAGTTAATTAAAGAAGTATTAAGGATTCCTAATGTTCTAATTCCAAGTTTGAAGGAAAGTCAACAAAAAGTCAATAAGCTCCAAAAAGCTGTTCTGGGTGTATAATCTGTTCTGAAAAGCTGAGGTTGGTTTCTAGCTTGGTAAGTGACAAACCAAGTTAGGTTCTGGTCCTAGTTCTTTGTCCTGTTAACATTTCAGTTGTAAGCATTTTTATATATTTTTGCATAATTTTTCCTTTTACTGTACAATAGCTTATTATTAGCTTATTACTGTTTTTTGTTGCTTATTACTAGTTTCTAATCACATTTCATCAATATAATCAGTTTTTAATAACTTTGTTTTCCTTTTACTTAAAAAACATAAAAAAAGGCCAAAATTAGCTTATATAGTAAACTACTTATTCCCAGCTTATTTCCAGTGTATACATACTAATTAATACTTAAATAAGTTAAATAGACTTAGTTCATTAGAAATTTTAGTCTAAAATAATCTGTTTTAGTTTTAAAATCATCACAGTCACATATTAAGGGTTGTTTGGTTTAGACCAGTCAACTTGTCAAAGTAGCTTGTTACTGTACATGTGCCATATTTCCAACTTTGAACTAGCCTAAATAAGCCATATCAAGCTGTTTTGAAGTTCTTATAAGCCTTGTAGATAGATTTGGCCTATTTGTATTGATTGTGTTAATTTCAGCCTCTTAAGTGATCAAATAAGCCAATATAAGCCACAAGCTTATTTGGACCTCAACCATGGCATTTCTGAGTCCCCCTAGGTTCATTTAGTGAGTACCCAAAAGCCTAGAACCTCTGCACAAGGCTACACCCAAAACAGCCCACACAAGTAAAAAATTCTGCACTATTTTCGTAACTTTCATTTTCAGCCCAGTTTTTGTCGATTTTTCATTTCTTCATCTTAATGAGTTAGAAGCTAAAATTTGGCACGCATATAGCTCCCTAGCTTGTGTACTTCGCCATATTTTTAGTTTATTTTTTAGAATTTTTTACACCAGCTTTTCAGTGCCTTGAAAAGCTGCGTTTCTGCCCTGCACCAGGGCTCTTGTTCAAAAGGCCTGATTTCATAAGCTCACACAGAGCTTATTAGTGGGACCCAGGGCTTGGCCCTTAGCTTTTTGGAAAGCTCTCATACCTATCTATTTAGTCCAGTGCTCATTTTCTAATTTTCAGCTTATCTAATAGGGCTGCAATAAGCTTTTATTTTGTCCCATCTTTCTCAGTATACTGAGTAATCAGTATACTTGAGCCTTTTCACAAGCTTCTCATAAGCTCTCCTGTGGGTCCCACAGTGAAAGCTTGGGCTTTTTGAGAAGCCCACAGACCCAACTTGTTAGGTCAGTGCTTGTTTTGAGCTTAGGAGCTTTTGCCCCTAGCTTATTCAAGCCTGGAAGTTGGCCATACAGGCCTGCTTGTTGACTCATTTCTTGGATTTGCTTATTTGGCTTTTGTAGCTTATTCCAGTGTTCCTATTTAGTTTTTATAGCTTGTTTGGTCTTCATTCAGTATATTTTAGCTTATTTATTATCCTAGGTATAGCTTGTAGCTAATTACCAAGCTTTTCCATTTCTAAAATTCAACTAAGCTTGTAAAAGCTTAGCTGTTGGTGGATTAAGCTCACACATAGCTTATTCCAGCTTTTCCGAAGTTTTGGTTTTGTAAAAGTTTGATAATTTCAGTGTTAAAGTAGTTTTGCAAAAAGAAAAACAAAAGAAAAAATTGTTTGTGAATTTTGCACTTGGTGGGATTCGACCCTGTGACCTCTTGGTCAAACTGGTAAAAACCACACCGGAGGTGTGCACCATTTGGGCTAGGTGATTCTTAGTGTTTATTGTTTCTTTATATACTAGTACTAGCCAGTTTAGTATTATTAGATTATTTACTTACCAGCTTATTTGTAGCTTATCAAATTAAGCTCTCTCTACCACTATATTTTTATTAGCTCAGTAATAACTTAAAGTATTTTATAAAAAAGTTTCGTAATTTTTAGAATAGTTTTACTATTTTTAATCTATTTATTTAGTTTAAGTAGTAATTAATTCATAATAAAAAATATAAAAGTCCAAAAAATATAAATCTTTTTTAGATAATTTTCTTTTGTCATTATTAATCTATAAAAAATATAAGAACACTTTTAGGGTTAGTTTTACATATATCTCAGTAGTAATCACGTTTTATTTAAATTCCCGATTCGCGTTTTAGAATAAACGAAATAGAAAAATAGTGATAGCTTCTATTTAATAGAATTTAACTTTTTAAATTTTAAATAAGTAATTTTCATATTTCTAGCTTTATTTCATACTTCCCTAGTGTAATTCACTCATAACCTTATCCGTTCAATCGTCACGCGATCACAGATTCGTTCTATTTCAGAATTCACACCTCGTTGGGACTTAACGACCTGGGGAAACACTATACTCCTTGGTTAGTTGTCTTCAAGTAGTTTGACTTTATTTGACCACATCCGTGGTTGATTTAAGTTGACTGTTTGAGGCCAATCAAATTTTGGCGCCGCTGCCGGGGAGGTGTGCTGCGTAAAAACGAATTTGAAGCATTAGTGATTGTTGAATATACATCCATTGTATATTTACCATCCTTGTCCATATTTTCATATTTTTCATATAAAAAAAACCAAAATTATCGTGAAGTTAATTCATTTGACGGATCGATTACCAAAAACATTTTTATTCAAGTTTTCAACAAACACAAAAAACCCAAAAATATTCATCTTTACCCTCTTACCCTTTTTGATTCTTTATCCCTTTACCCTCTATCCATTTGATTCTAAACTTCTTATACCTTTCTTCTATGGCGTCTCTCGGGTACAAATGTTTTGATTGTAAAAGCCCGTTGATTGACAGCCATCGTTGTTCTAAGTGTGCGTGTGAGCGGTGTGGAAAGCATGCACCAAAGGATCGTGGATCTTGTTATTGGTGTGAATTATCCACTAAAGAGTCTCTCAAGGATTCTCAAAGTCCTTCCTACTACCCTCCACAGCCCGAGATACGTGCTATTAATGACAAACCATCGAGAATCGATCCTAACCTTTCAGGATTTACGGTTAAAAGTTTGTCAAGCAAACGTACAGAACTTAGAACAGTGACTAAAAAGAACGACTTGCCTAATCTTCACGTTTATCAAAAACCAGAGACCATAACGGAAGTGGTGGAAATTCCTAGCTCTCAGAGCACTCCACTTGTCCCACCTCCGGATTTTATTCCTTGTGTCGGTTGTGGTGAGTCGCTTTTCGGTTTGCCATGTCGTTGGTGTACATGTGAACAATGTGGTAATGATGTTCGAGACGGAAGTTGTTTGTTTTGTGGTTCGAGGAATTCATTTTCTTATGATCCTAATCCGAACTCATTCAACGACTCTTCAAATTTCTCCAACTACCCATCACATTCATACGAGCAAGTATCATATTGTCCAAATCTCAATGATGCATCGTATCAAAATACACCGAACTTTTCTTGTGAGTACTGTGGAGATCCACATTTTAGCTCTGATTGTCAAACAGGGAATCCATTTCCTTGTAACAATTACGACGATCCATATCACGACCAACCTCCACAGTGCCAAATAACTCAAACTCCTCAGCAAACCCAGCAAGACACTTATCTAGAGCTTCTAGAGTTAGTGAAAAGATCTGAGGAGTTTAATAAAAAATCATTTCAGAATGCTCCCAGTTTTTCTTGTGTATATTGTGAGGGTCCTCATGATGATTATCAATGTCAACCTTCCGGTTTTGACAAATCCCCACTGCCACAATGTCCCGTCATTAAAAATTCACATGAGAAATCCATGGTAGAATTGTTAGCTGAAGAGCGGGCTGCTAAAATAAATTCCCAAGATGCATTTGAAAAATCTATTAGGGAATCAATTGCAAAAGAAAAAGCAGCCAGATCTAGCTCTCAATTTCGTTTCATTCCTGATGACAGTGATGATGAAGATATCTTTGATGATGATTCATCAAGTTCATCAGTTGAAACTCAGTCTGTTGTTATCACACCCGAGGTTCCCGCTAACTCTCTAAGCATGGGAGACGAGCATCTTGACACTGTTCCTGCAAAGGAATCAGACGAATTCATAAAGTCTAGTGTTGAGAATCTTGTCCCAATCCCAAGTGAGTCATAGGGAACTTTTGATCAAATGTGTGATATCCTTCCTCCTCTTGATTTTTCAAAAGATCATATTGAGATGTTCTCCGATTCCACTAATGATGATTCTTTATCATGTGGAGACATCATTTATATGGAGGAATTTCCTTCTGAGCCAGTCAGCTTAGAAAAAGAGAATGATGAGGAAATTGACACTGAAATCAAAGATGAAGCTCTTCGAGCAACATTATTAAATGTCAATCTTCTCATTTCTAAAATCGAGGCTTTCAAAGAAAAACCCATTTCATCTCCTATCCCCATAAAGGATAGTGACATATTTTCCGATGATTCTATTCCGGAAATGGAAGCCTTCTGTTTTGATCAGATGGGAGAGAAAATTAGTGGCAATACCACTTCTCATTCTCATAATTCTCTCCCCGATTATGAATCATTTACATTTGAGGAGTTCGCTGATGAACTCACTCACATCCGATCCGAATATGATTTATTCACCTTTGAGGAGTTCTCCGATGAACTCACTCATATCATATCTCCGCCGGAGTATGATGACTTCTACTTTGATCTTGACAAAGATTATCTTTATGTCCTGGAGGGAAATATTCTCAACACTGAGAATTTGATTAATCTCAAAATCCCATCCCTCCCTCCCAGAATATGTCTTGATCAAATGAGCTTAAATGACGAGATTCATGATCATGAAACCATGAATCCTCCTTCTGATGATGATGAGTTAGTCATGATTTTTATCACGACTTTCTTTCTTTTCTTCACCTACACGGTGACTTCTCCTGTTCTTCACTCCTTCGGGAATGAAGACACTATCTTTGACCCCGGCATTTTTATTCATCATTTGTGAGCCGGGTCTATGTATATCTCATCGGAGTGGAACTTTCAAGTACTTCAATATTTATCCAAACATCTTAAATGAAAGTCCGATGGAGATTTTTTGTTCCACATGCTTCCCCAAGAACCAATGAATGCGGGGTCGAGTCAAGCTGAGTGACTCGGTGAACAAAAATATTAGCTCACCATATGGGTTTTCACCCATATTTCTGACTTCTTTCTCTTTTCTAACACCTAAGTGTGGGGGAGATGCCCCACATGTTGTATATATGTACATTTTCAGTTAAAAAAAAAAAAAAAAAAAAAAAAAAAAAAAAAAAAAAAGTGTGTGTATATAAATAATGGCTATTAGTATTTCCCTTTCACGTTCTAAGTGTCGGCATAACAGCCGGTACTTTGAATATTGAGGGCAATATTCAGTTCTAAGTGTGGGGGGGGAATTCTGGCGAATTTGTTCACATATGTACCTTTTTAGTGCCCCAGTACCCCCATTTTGGCCAAAATTAAATTTTTTTTTTCTCACTTAGAACGCAATAAATGGTTATCAGTCCACCATGTCTAACCCACATAAGGATTGGCTAATCCGATAGCAAACGGCTCTGGGTAAAGATAAATCAAACCCGTTGATGGCTGACAATTTGCCTAAAATTGTATGGTATTCGACTCATCATATCTTTATAAGTAAAGAGTTGGCTAGCCCGCAAGGTTATGGCTTGTGGTAAAGGCAGTGGAAAAACCATAATTGGTAATCAGCTCACCAAAGATAATAACTGTATTTTATCTAAGAGTTGGCTAGTCCAGAAGCAAACGGCTTCTGGTTAAGACAAATCAAATCCGTTGACAGCTGATGATTTGCTAAAAATCATTTGGTTATCATTGTACCAAGGTATCACATACTGAAACAATGGCTACTCCAGAAGTAATGGCTTTTGGTAAAGAGATAAAATCCATTAAATTTTCATAAAAGATTGCTAGGGACTAGCAATAGTTTAGTGTGGGGGATTTGATATGCGTCTAAATACACATATATTTTACATTGTTTAAACCCACAAAAACAGTCAAAAACACTTTAAAATGCTTCAAAATACAGAAAATATCATTTGATTGTGTTTTTATGTGTTTCACGTGCAAAAGGATTAAAAACAGTTGAAAAACGAACATATTTTGCATAATTGTCAATTTCAGTCCCTGAACTTTCAGAAATTGGCAGAAATAGTCCCTGGTGTTAAAAATGTGGAAAATATCATTCAAGGTCCCTAAACTATTTAACTTTTACAATATTGGTCCTTGGATGAAAGTTTTAAAGAAATGGCAGTTTTGGTCCTTCAACTTTTAAAAATGACATAAAAGGTCCTTGAACTTTCAAAAAATGGCAATTTTGGTCCCTGAAATTTAAGCAATTCAAAATTCCATTTTTCTAAATCCCTTAACCCATTTCTATTCCCCAAAATCCAAAATAACCAAATTTGACCACAGAAAAGTCAAGGCAGCTTAAATAAAACAGAGTCAAACTTCTACAGTAAATCAAAAAGTCAAACCTAGCCAAATATCTGCCAAACACTGCTTATCCCTTCCACCTCACCAAGCCAGCTGCTACCCCTTATGTCCTCTCCTCACCCACTCCCTAACAATCCAAAATAGCCTTTAATGCTTTCCCACTCCCCCCCCCCAATCAGTTCCAGTACCAAGTGGGTTTTCCCACTTTAGACTTTTGGCGCCAAATTTACAAGTGCACGGCTGGGATTAATTGAAGACAATTCAAGAGCTGGGATTGATCTGAGGGACCCAAGGAAGATATTTGAAGGGTATAAGAGTACCACAAACACACAGAGAAGCAGAGTAGTAGTTTTTAGAATAGTGTAATTTAGTTTAATTAGTTAAAATAATGTCGTAGTTATAGTTTTCATGCAATTTTCTACTGGGTTTTGTAATATTTGAATCAATTAAGTAATTTAAGTTATAATTTGAGTGTTCAATCAAAGTTATTACATGTTTTCAGTAGCAACTGATTTTCCCGCCAAAAGTGTCATGTTTGATTTTTATGTTTTAATCTGAAATCAGTGTTAAAATAAGCTTTTATAAGCTTATTGAAGTTAATTAAAGAAGTATTAAGGATTCCTAATGTTCTAATTCCAAGTTTGAAGGAAAGTCAACAAAAAGTCAATAAGCTCCAAAAAGCTGTTCTGGGTGTATAATCTGTTCTGAAAAGCTGAGGTTGGTTTCTAGCTTGGTAAGTGACAAACCAAGTTAGGTTCTAGTCCTAGTTCTTTGTCCTGTTAACATTTCAGTTGTAAGCATTTTTATATATTTTTGCATAATTTTTCCTTTTACTGTACAATAGCTTATTATTAGCTTATTACTGTTTTTTGTTGCTTATTACTAGTTTCTAATCACATTTCATCAATATAATCAGTTTTTAATAACTTTGTTTTCCTTTTACTTAAAAAACATAAAAAAAAGCCCAAAATTAGCTTATATAGTAAACTACTTATTCCCAGCTTATTTCCAGTGTATACATACTAATTAATAATTAAATAAGTTAAATAGACTTAGTTCATTAGAAATTTTAGTCTAAAATAATCTGTTTTAGTTTTAAAATCATCACAGTCACATATTAAGGGTTGTTTGGTTTAGACCAGTCAACTGGTCAAAGTAGCTTGTTACTGTACATGTGCCATATTTCCAACTTTGAACTAGCCTAAATAAGCCATATCAAGCTGTTTTGAAGTTCTTATAAGCCTTGTAGATAGATTTGACCTATTTGTATTGATTGTGTTAATTTCAGCCTCTTAAGTGATCAAATAAGCCAATATAAGCCACAAGCTTATTTGGACCTCAACCATGGCATTTCTGAGTCCCCCTAGGTTCATTTAGTGAGTACCCAAAAGCCTAGAACCTCTGCACAAGGCTACACCCAAAACAGCCCACACAAGTAAAAAATTCTGCACTATTTTCGTAACTTTCATTTTCAGCCCAGTTTTTGTCGATTTTTCATTTCTTCATCTTAAGGAGTTAGAAGCTAAAATTTGGCACGCATATAGCTCCCTAGCTTTTGTACTTCGCCATATTTTTAGTTTATTTTTTAGAATTTTTTACACCAGCTTTTCAGTGCCTTGAAAAGCTGCGTTTCTGCCCTGCACTAGGGCACTTGTTCAAAAGGCCTGATTTCATAAGCTCACACAGAGCTTATTAGTGGGACCCAGGGCTTGGCCCTTAGCTTTTTGGAAAGCTCTCATACCCATCTATTTAGTCCAGTGCTCATTTTCTAATTTTCAGCTTATCTAATAGGGCTGCAATAAGCTTTTATTTTGTCCCATCTTTCTCAGTATACTGAGTAATCAGTATACTTGAGCCTTTTCACAAGCTTCTCATAAGCTCTCCTGTGGGTCCCACAGTGAAAGCTTGGGCTTTTTGAGAAGCCCACAGACCCAACTTGTTAGGTTAGTTCTTGTTTTGAGCTTAGGAGCTTTTGCCCCTAGCTTATTCAAGCCTGGAAGTTGGCCATACAGGCCTGCTTGTTGACTCATTTCTTGGATTTGCTTATTTGGCTTTTGTAGCTTATTCCAGTGTTCCTATTTAGTTTTTATAGCTTGTTTGGTCTTCATTCAGTATATTTTAGCTTATTTATTATCCTAGGTATAGCTTGTAGCTAATTACCAAGCTTTTCCATTTCTAAAATTCAACTAAGCTTGTAAAAGCTTAGCTGTTGGTGGATTAAGCTCACACAGAGCTTATTCCAGCTTTTCCGAAGTTTTGGTTTTGTAAAAGTTTGATAATTTCAATGTTAAAGTAGTTTTGCAAAAAGAAAAACAAAAGAAAAAATAGTTTGTGAATTTTGCACTTGGTGGGATTCGACCCTGTGACCTCTTGGTCAAACTGGTCAAAACCACACCGGAGGTGTGCACCATCTGGGCTAAGTGATTCTTAGTGTTTATTGTTTTTTTATATACTAGTACTAGCCAGTTTAGTATTATTAGATTATTTACTTACCAGCTTATTTGTAGCTTATCAAATTAAGCTCTCTCTACCACTATATTTTTATTAGCTCAGTAATAACTTAAAGTATTTTATAAAAAAGTTTCGTAATTTTTAGAATAGTTTTACTATTTTTAATCTATTTATTTAGTTTAAGTAGTAATTAATTCATAATAAAAAATATAAAAGTCCAAAAAATATAAATCTTTTTTAGATAATTTTCTTTTGTCATTATTAATCTATAAAAAATATAAGAACACTTTTAGGGTTAGTTTTACATATATCTCAGTAGTAATCACGTTTTATTTAAATTCCCGATTCGCGTTTTAGAATAAACGAAATAGAAAAATAGTGATAGCTTCTATTTAATAGAATTTAACTTTTTAAATTTTAAATAAGTAATTTTCATATTTCTAGCTTTATTTCATACTTCCCTAGTGTAATTCACTCATAACCTTATCTGTTCAATCGTCACGCGATCACAGATTCGTTCTATTTCAGAATTCACACCTCGTTGGGACTTAACGACCTGGGGAAACACTATACTCCTTGGTTAGTTGTCTTCAAATAGTTTGACTTTATTTGACCACATCCGTGGTTGATTTAAGTTGACTGTTTGAGGCCAATCATGTATGCACTTTTAAAGTATTTGGACTAAATCTGCAATTTCGCCAAACGTTAGGGATGATTTTTGCAATTAACTCTATAAATAAATTAAATATAAGTTACACAGAAATCTATTAAACTTTGTAAATGTTAAATGCATTATGGGCATTGGTGCATAAAGAGTGTAATGGGGATGTGGCGATGATATGACAATGTATTTAACCTTTTATCGCATCCCACATTAGAGATGCTCTTAGACTGTTGATTAGTTTGATTGTATGCATAAATATTATACGAATTGAAACACCAAACCGCAAATTCGAAACTAAAAATATTCACCGCTATACATCATCAACACCATGCGCATGTACTCAGCTCGTAATACATAAGTCAAGAAAGACACCCATTAACCACTCGGGCATCGACCCAATGCCTAATTCATTTTAGACGTTCCATAATCAACTTCCTTTCGTCTCCCTTGACAAATACATATCACTTGAAATAAAATATAACATTTTATATAAAATAGAAAAATCTCATCTGAGTAGACTAATAGAAGGACTTGATAAATACGGATCACTTGATATATAACCCTACAATACAATAAAATTGTATGCATATGAACATGATAATACAAAAGTTATAGTATAGAATGGAAAATTATTAAGCAAAACAACTATACACAATAAAGATCAAAAGAGTCTTAAATGGGTACATGTAGTTTCTGGAAGAGCTGAAGATACATGCGACTTATTTGATTATGGTTAATTGCTTAGAATTTAAGATAATTTATGTCTTTTAGCAAATATAGTAACACGCTGCGAAGTTTATTACCACTCTTAGATCATGTGTAGTGGTAATGGGTGGAGAGTGGGGGTTGTTTGACACGTGGCATGTGAGGGTATTGTGGGGCTTTGTTGAAAAAGTGGTGTAGTGGTGAGTGGGGGGTTGTTTGACACTTGTCATTCATTTTCTTTTCTTTTTTTCTTTTTTTTAATCACTAAAAACTTATAAAAAACCTAAATATTACATGAAAAATACTACAAACCATACTTTCTAGGGAGTAATGATGTATTAGTAATTAACTCTAAAAAGAATTTACTCAGTACTATTCTACCTCTTTCAGCCCTAAAATACATTTTCACATATCTTTCTTTCTTTCACCCACCAGAGCAGCAGCGCCTTCTTCTTTCCATTATCAGGTTCGTTTTCTTCAATCGATTGTATTAAATAAATTACTAAAATTTCGAATACTTATCTGCTGTTAAATATAGCTAATTTGAAATACATTTGGGGTAAAATAAGCTTACCCAAATAAGTGATTGTTACGGCAACGTTCATATTTTATGGAAAGGAGCGAATGAAGAGGGCGCTGTCAGCACCACCGGTGGTAGCAAAATTTGGCCAACAGCGCCCCTACGTTTTGGAGGAGGGGGCGCTGTTCTGGCAAATCCATCCAACAACGCCTCGACTACGCATGGCCACTCTTAGAGCAATAGGTGCAATGGCAAGCACAAATTACTCATTCGGGCCCCACGGGGTGGCACGTCACCATGACATACCTCTCTTTACAACCCCCCTTCTAATAACATACCACAACTTACTCATTTTGGCCCCACCACTATCTATTTCTTTTTCTAAAAACTAAATTCATTTCATTAAAAATAAAAATACATTACAACATATTAAAACACATACGAAACATAAACTAACGATACGAAAAAAAAAAAAAAAAAAAAAACGATAAAAAAACATACGCAACTTAAGGAATACATCAAATTATAAAGAAACTAATTATGTTGTTGTTGTTGCTGTTGTTGAAATTCTTCCCACTGTTGTAGTTGCTAAACATGATCGATGAGATTTCGTTGAAGCGCTGCGGGTACGTGTTTATCACGTAGTTCCCTCCCCTTCTTTCGTTGCACATCGCATCGCTCAATCCATGTCCGTTGTAAATTTATTCTCCCATTTGTAAATATTCATCAAATGAATCAGCTGTTATGTCATACGCCAATTGGCGTAGGGCGTTTGTGCATTTCATGATCACACTAAAACTCATTAGACCCGCGGCATTGGGTCGGACTCTAAAGAATTCAAAATGTTTGGGAAGAGGATGATGAGTTTCAATAAATGTTACAATATCTTGTACTATTTCTAAAAATAGTTTACGGCTCATACGGTAGCGATGCCTAAAATATTCGTCCGTATATTTTGGGTTGTTACCAAAATAATCACCCATTAGATGTGCTTCAGCAATTTGAGGTTCTCGGGGAATGTGTGTCCGTTTCCAACTTCCAGATTCTTCTTGCTGCAACGATTGCTCATTCTCATATTCTTGAAGAATCATCTCGAGCTCTGAAATCTCTTCAAGATCACTTTCGCCGGAATGAGATGATTCACTCATGTTTTTGGGTTATTATTTTATAGAGTTTAGTGTGAAATTTTGTGTAGAATGTGTAAAAATATGGTAAGGTTTTTATTGCGTATGTATGTGATTTTTATAACCCTTCTAATCTGATTTATATACAAAGCAAAAAAAAAAAAAAAAAAAAAAAAAAAAAAAAAAAAAAAAAGGGTCAAATCATAAATTTTTAAACGTTTTATAAGGTTAATATTTGAAAATACTGACAACAAGTACACATCTTATACTCTTCGTGCACACGAGCAAGGAAGCAACGGCGAGCGATGACGAAGGAGGAGGGTATAATGGCGAGGGACGGCGAAAGGCTACGTAGGCCACGGCGAGGGACAAAGAACATTACACCGTTTGCTCTTAAGTACTATACTTTCTGAGCCATTATAACAAGCATATTTTAGCAGTAACAAAATGCAGGTATAGGACTATTAATAAGTTCTTGTGATGTTACCATAATCGGTAAAAACAAGTTAAATTGTCTTGATATATTAAGCACTTAACTTGGTCGTTTAATAATGGCCCCATTTAGGTATTGTTTGTAAAGCAGGATTCCAGCTGCATTTACATTTGCACATCACAGATGGTCTTTTACTTCTACCACTTCACCATTATCTGACCCGAAATTCTATCAACAGGAGATGTCAATATGGTCGTAGCACTTGTGTCCGGTGGGTGGTGTTAGATAGTTGCCCTACTAAATATTTCCTTCAATTTAAATTGTGTCAACACCACATTCACCCTCACACTTCTCTTCATTGTGGGAGTTCTAATGGTTGTTACCATGATGGCTGCGGCATTATCTGTTGGTAAATTGAACGTCATTTTCTTCCTTTTCTTGCAGCTCTTATCACTGCTGACTACTACCTGATCATGCAGTGTGGGACTTACTAGTGGTTTTGTTTCTTCTGGTTTATCTTATTCATCGGGTTCCTGATATGATCTTCGGTTTTTGGCGGTTTCCCATTGTAGACTGAGGGTAGGAGATTGCCGTGGTGCGAAAACTGGGAGAAGTGGAAGGAGGGGGTGGGAGTTCAAAGATGCTAGAGTTTGGTTTAGCAAGCAAACACGTTCTCTTCATATCACACAGTCATGAAAAACAAATTATTTTCTAACGGTTTTAACCCCTCAGCTAAATAAATTAAAATTTAGAAGATTTGATTTGTGAATTAAAAAAAGTTAATATAGAAGATGAATAATAATCAGTTCAAATAGCAGAATATTTATTTGCACCGATGGGTAAAAAGCAAATACATTTTCGAAAGTAGAATTATTTCGAAAGATAAATAGATAAGAGTAACTTTAAGAAAGACCTGTCAACTGTCACCGTCAAACCGCGCACTAGCGAAAAAATGTTCAACTTTTATGGAAATTCACAGTAACTTTTCGCCATTTAACCAGACATCCTCTGCCTCCCTTGGCGCTCCCTGTATAACAGAGTCAAAATCTAGAACAGGGCACTCTGAGAATCTGATAGCTTTGACAGATGACATATTGGTTAACCAAATTGGAATTTCTAGTATACCAAAATCATCTATATATAACCCCTCCAGTGAGGTGAGATGTTTTACATCTTCCCGAATTGACTCCCAATGACTCCAACCAATCAATCTTAAAAACCGAAGGTTGCTCCTCAGCTTCTCTATTCCTTTAAGACTTGGGAAACAATCAAGCTCCTTTGAGAATTGCCCAAGTGCTAACCTATCTAACAAGGTAAGATGGTCAAATTCACTAGGCAAGGAAGTCAGTTTGTCACAATATTTAATTCGCAGTTCCCTCAAAGAACTACCAAGGTTGTGCAAATCGGGTATTCCTAAAAGACTAGGACAGTTGTAGATATTTAGAATTTCAAGAGATGTGAGCCCTTGTAAACTCCGAATGGACTCGAGATTTGTGCACTTGTATATAGTTAACTTGACTAGAGGATGGAGAAGATCTTCATCTAAGACAACGATTTTCGGGCAATTTTCAATGGTCAACGTCTCGAGGACCGGCGATATCATCGTTGAAGAGTTCACTGCTGCATCAGTCCACTTTTCCAGGCTTTTCATACCATTTAGTTCAAGCTTTCTCAACGATATAGATAAGGGCTTACTTGATCCTAGGCCAGAAGAGCTACTTAAACTTGTCAAGTTGTCCATATCCTTCAACACAAGATCACGAAGAAGTGGTAGGTTCCAAACCGTTGGAAGATTGAAGACGTTGCGACACCGAGATAATGTGACATCCACAAGCTTGTCAAGGGGAATCCATTTCCCTCTGATATTGGTTGACATATTCATTACCCACTCAGGAAAATAGTCACTCGGATAGTTTACGATTGTCAAGCTTTTCACATTTGCAGGAGTTTGCAAGCCTTCCAATACATCCTTGTCCTTTCTTCTAGCACCCTCTTCGCTTGTATTCCAACATAATTCTATTTTGTATGGATTCTTCTTTCCAACTAAGTCTGCCTTGATAGCTTCTTCTTTGCTGCCAACATCTTCAAGATTAAGAAGGACAAGCTTCCCCCCAAGGTGTTTCAAACGGCCTAGCTCTTCAATTTGACATCCTTTCTTTCGACCCACTCTAAAGAAGGACAATGTTCGAAGAGAAGTCAATTGTCCCACGTCTTTAGGATAGATAACATTATACTCAAACTCGAGATGTCGCAGGCTTATCAAATTACGCATCCCTTCTGGGAACACATTTAACTTGAAACAGGAACGCAGCTTCAATGTTTGCAGATGGAGAAGTTTACTGATAGATTTCGGAAGAACATTGATTTTGGAATCTGACAAATCAAGATACCTGAGATGCACCAAATCTCCAACTGACTCATCTATCCTTGTTTGTCTAATGTCAGTTAACTTTAAGATACGCAGGCACTTGAAATCTTGAAATGAAATCTTCTTCCCAGCTCCTTTCAAAAACAGTGTGTGCAAACTTCTACTTCCCGTTTCCTCTATGAATTTATACAAAACTGAACTGCTGTCTTTTTCTTGGTACATAGATAGATGTTTTAAATGAGGGTTGTGTACTTTATCGCTAGTTGGAACCAACAAACACAAGCTTTCATCACCCGAAATATGTAAAGAAAGATCATGGACTAGATCATGCATCTTACAACTATACACGTAACCATACTCATCCATTTCAATATCTTGGAACAAGGAATTGCTTACCAAGAATTTGAAAATATCATTTCCCACATCCTCCATATTACTGTTTCTCGTGCCATCCACTTGAAGCAACCCTAAAGCCATCCAAAGCTGGATAAGTTCTTCCTTTTTCATGACTGTGTCCTTCTCAAATATCGAACAATATGCAAAGCATTGCTTGGTAATCGAATTCGGCAAACTATCAAAGCTTAGTTTCAAAGTGCTTAGAACCATGTCACCTTCTTCTTCACCCCAAATCATGCTTTCTTTGACGGACAACCACTTATCTTTGTCGCCACTGTAATTTTGCAACATGCTTCCTATTACCTTTACTAACAATGGCAAACCATGACATTTTTTCACAACATCACGCCCTATTTCCTCCAATTCTGGCAACGGGTTTGCTCTTTCTTTAAACATGAACCAACCATCATCATCTGAAAGACCTTGCAAAGTACGAGAATTCTTTTTCATATCATTTGTTCCGAGTTCAAGTTTTCGTGTGGTGACAATAATGGCATTTCCATTCTGTGAATTCACATTTACCACACAATTCTTAAAATCCTCCCAGTAACTCCTCTCTTCGTCCCACACATCATCCAGGACTAGCAAATATCTTTTTGATCCCAAAACTTCTCGAAGATTTTTAATCAAATTTTCTCTAGTTGTTATCTCACATTTCTTGCCGGTTAGGGATTCATAGAACATTTCCAGAAGTCTATTGATGCCAACCTTAACCGACACACACGACCAAGCTTTAACATCAAATCGTTTTTGGATTTTTGGATTATTGTAGACCGACTTAGCTAAAGTGGTCTTCCCAATCCCACCCATTCCCACAACAGGAACAATTGTAAGTTTGTCTTCTTTTCTTGATTCTGTTAAAAGCTCCACTATAGGTAGTTCATCTTTCTCCCTCCCAACAATCTTGAATTCATCTAAATATGAATGAGTCTCCTTACAAAGACTATTTGGAACAGAGCCTTGCGGTTCATTTTGAAGTCCTAAATCGAGTGCTTGTTTGTTGATCTCTGACAACTTTTTGTTAATTTTCTCTATTTTATGACTCATTTCTCTACAAAATGAAAACTTTTTCAAATTCGGGAGACATTGTATCTTTCTAGTCGTCTGATCTCGTTTCTTTACCTCGCGCCTTAACACTTCATACTGAACCTCATCCAAAAGATCATCAGCTTCGCTCACCACATCTTTTAGCTGTTTCAGCCACTCCGTCACACCCTCTGTAACCTCTCGGCGCTCAACATCACGTAACCTGGCCCGAATCATCTTTATCTTGCCATGAAAGATCTTCAAGTTATCTGCGAAACCCCAAGCAATGGCAATTTCGTTAGCAGCTAATGAAAATGCCTTTTCCAGTATCACCTCGGCAGCTGCAGTTACAAAGGCCTCAATCATTTTCACTGTTAAGAAAAACAAGAAAAACAAAAATGAGGAAAGTTTTAATACTTGTAAGAATAAGAGTATGTCTGTTATGGTTTCATATTTTGTGTTAACTCCTAACAAATATTCAAATAGAGTAATCAAACTAGGTAAACACCCGTTTTTTTTTTTTTTTTTTTTTTTAATCCAAATCCACAATATTATAATTTCAAAATAGATATTATAATGCATCAATCTCTTCATATTTTGTGTTAACTCTAAAATTATAGATCGTATACAAGCAAGCAAACATAATATAAGCAATAATCAATATGTGTGTAAACTGTAAACTAACATTTAAAAGAAATTACCTATGAGACTGCTTTCTTTATAATCCTCTCCTTTGCAAAAACAAGTGCTCAAACTTTGATTGATGGATATGAAAGTTGTGAAGAGAAATGAGTTTACGATACAACCTATTATATTTATATAATTTTTTTTTTTCTTTTCTTTTCAAATTTGATGGCTGTACCAAAGGACCTACACGGCTGTTAGCTTCTGTCGACACCAAAAGTCCTATAGTCCAAGCTTTAATTATATGAAAATAACCAAAGCAAGCCATATATCAGCTGCCATTTGATTTATGTTATCCGATTATATGGCCCAAATCTAACTAAATTAAGCATGTTTCAATTATATACTAGCATAGTACTCGCGCGTTGCGGCGCGGGTACCCTGCAATACAAATTACGGCGAAAATAACTGTTCAATTTTATATTTTTCATTACAATATCTTTATAGATAATAATAATTTTATATTTGAGTAACTTTAAACAATATCGAACTATTTCGTATATAAATTGTACAAGTACTCGCACAATGTTGCAGCAATGTAAAAATGGTAGTCGGTAGTACTATTGAGGCATGAAGACAAAATATGTCAAGAGTAGATAAAATACAGTGTAATCTTGTTTTTTTTTTTTTAGTAAAGGGTTGATACCCGGTGAATAACAGTATAATCTTGTTATATTTATACGTTATGAAAATCTATACATACTAATCATTAAATGTGATATTTATTTTAAATAATCGACTCCTTTGCTTTTACATATTAGTCGCGTTATTTTCAGAGTTTTTCCGTTGACAAAATATTGGCGGTTGATAACTTTCTTTAGACAAAGTATGTTTTTTTCTTGGCCGTTGACAAAACCTTTGCATTTTAGATTAATTTATTTAGATATTTGATTTTTTTTTCTTTGGTGATCTATTTTCGGATCATGCTTAACTTCGCTTAGCCCGGCGTATTAACAAATAATCGCAGCCCAAACAAAAATTAATAGTCCAAAAAATGATTTGGCTAATACCTGGCGCAACTTGTAATACTCGGTGAAAACTTAAAAATGATAGTCAACCCATTTTATTTCTTTGTTAGTACTCGGCCCAATAAATTTTATTCTAACACACATTGATACGAGCCAAATACAAACTTTATAGTCTGTCCAAATTTAAAACTGATAACCTACCTTATAACTCCTAGAAAAATAGAGTACTACTCCATTCATTTTATGAGATAATTACCAAAATAGTATTTGAAAAAAAACATGGTCCATTTAATAGTCACTCTCAACACCTCTTTCTCATTTTGGTCATGCTCGACTGCTCGACTCCACCAGAATCATGACACGTGTAATTCCCTTGTACTTGCAAAAAGTACAAGCAAATCTTTAGTGAATCTTTGTTACTATTCCCTTTTTAAAAGTCAATGCTCGACCGACGGTGCTCGACTTAAAAACTACTCGACTGACGGCGTACCTTTTTGAAAAATATATTTCCAAAAGATTTGATTTGTACTTTATGTCAGAACTTATTATTTGTACTTTTAGTTATTTTTTTATTCAAAAAACACATACACACACACTAATTACCTGTTTTTGGTAAAAAAAATTCAAAAAATTTACAATCCTTTCCACTTTCCAGTAAATCTTTCAAGAACACACACCAACACACACTAAACATTGTGCATGCATTAAATCCTTCAAGAACACACACCGATTAAACACACACCGATTAGAACACACACCACACTGCATTAAACCCTCTTTCAAATCCTCTATTATTCCGATCAAAGATATGGCTGCTAGAGAAGTAAGTAATATGTGCGATTTGCACAGTAACGCACACGTTTTTTTGTATAAGCCCTTTTGTTTGGTATTTTTTTGTTTGATTGATAGAGCATTGTGGTTGTTTTGAATCATTGTCTGCATTGTATTTTAAGTGCCATACCTGGAATAAATAATTGTTGAAGGTGCCAAATCATTGTGGTTGTTTTGAATCATTGTCTGCATTTGTGGTTAGGGTTTGCTCTAGGCATTTAAGTGCATATTTTAGGCAGTTTATGGTGCATATAAGGAGCGTTTTAGCAAAATCCAAAAGCTAAATAGCAAAATCCACACTGTAATCTAGTAGCTATTCTAAGATTTCTAGAGTTAGTTGCTGGTTAATTTTCTGTTAGATTGTGTATATGTGTGTTGATGTTTAAGTAATGTGAACTATTTTGTTAGAATTAAGGCTATGTTTGGCAAAAATGAATAGTCGGTAGTAGCAGTGTGTTTTATGAAAGCATTTAGTAATGTAGCTGCATCTGTAAAATGTATAATGACGTAACAGCTACACACCAAATGCTTCATTTATTAGCGGAATTAGGAACGTTTATACAAAAAATAAAAGCTAAACGCTCGTTGCCAAATGAAAACCAAAAGCTATAAGTAAGATAAATGTTAAACAATCCTAAATTCCCCAACCCTCAACAAAACAGCTATTGCATTACGCTAATAAGTTAATGCTTGAGTTCATATGTTTAGGGGTGATTGTAAGCTTGTTAGCAGGTCATTACTAACTCTAGCATGTGGTTTCATCCTTGCCATAGTCTATGGCCGCAGGGGTAATGTTAAGCGCGTTAGTAGGCCATTGGTGATAGCAAATGCCCTCCTGCAACTGTGTGGTTAGTTATATGATTAATATTTGTAATAGCTCATGATTTTTTACTAGGGATATTCATTATGGCGTGTTTGCCAGTTGCCAGCATAACCAACTTATATGGTTGTGGAGGAATTTTCTTGGGGGCCTATATAAGGCGGAAATTTATCTATCCATTTGGAGGCAATTTGGCTCACCGCTCGCATGTCAAAATCTGTATTTTTTTTCATGATTGACTATTAACTTTTTTTAAACCAAGTCATAGTTAGCTATTTAGGAATGCTCTATTAGTTGGTAAGCGTGTGCAATGTATGTTATTGCAATCTTCTGTTTTTTTTTCTTTCTATATTTGTTAAATGTTATGTTAATATCTCTTTGTAACATATGCTAATATCTCTTTTTATCCTGTGTAGTTGTATGCTGCGAAGGTGAGTACCAGAACTAAGTTGCACTACATAAAAAAGATAAGCCAAAAATTGAGCTTCAATCAAGAGCGGCTTAACTTTTTTAAAAGCACCGTTTTTGGTCAATGGTTGAATATCAAAACATACGAGCATGACAACCATGTGCTTCACTACTTACTTCAACATCAACGCGATGTTGTAAACCCCGACATAAATACTCCTATGTATTTTGATATTTCGGGACACACTCTTGAATTTGGTCGTGAAGATATGTGCTTGGTGTTAGGCTTTCGTTTTGGTGATGTTTCTTTAGACATAAAGAAACGCGAATCTGGTTTTGGTAAGCGTATGTTGAGTTTTCTTAAAGAGAGGCGGTCCGAGAAAATTAGTGCCATAAAGACTGAACACCTCGTTCGCATTCTTAATGATCAAGATGAGTTTGATATGCTTTCAAATGATGATGCTGTGCGCCTTTGCCTGCTTATATTCTTAGAGAATATTTTTATGGGCAAACAGGAAAGAAATGTAATCCCCAATGAGATACTGGTTTTGGTAGACGACTTTTATGCATGGAATGCATTTCCATGGGGCGAGTATATCTGGGTAGAGTTTCACAAGAAGGTTTATAATGCGGTTTCAAAGGTGAGAGACCGTCACTTGACAGATATTGCTTCCAAGGGCGATCGCTACACTGCCACATATACGTTGTGTGGATTTGCTTTCGCTTTGAAGGTTGGTACATTTCATAACTTAGGATTCATTAATAATTATTTAATTCTGTGATGTAACTTGTCATTTTTACGCTAACGTTAATTAAAAAAAAAATCATATTTGGCTTTTGGAAACCTACCACAATTCAAGAAATTGGTGGAATAAAGAAGAAAATGTGATCCCTCGGCGTGTTGCTTGGGAGGATGGACAGAGGTTTGAGAAGACTGATTATGATCTTCTTTTTCATACTACTCAATGTTTTCGCCTAGTACCGACAGGTTATAATATTCTCTTTTAGACACATTGTTTATGATTTTTAATGTTATTAAGAGCATATGGTCAGTTTATAAATACATTTTTTTACTTCAGAGACTGAGATGAATCAACTTTGGTGGAGATCAAGTGTAGACTATTTCTGAAGGTATGATACGAGGTTGTACATTGCTACTACACCTAGTCCAGCCATTGCTACACGAGCAGCAACCAATAGATCAGTTCGGCCCCCAAAGCTGACACCACGTAGAAAAAGTGGTTCGGCTGTTGGTCCTGATGTTCATAGGAAGGTGGGGGAAGACATGCCACCTACAGGAGCAATTACTTCTCAAATGGCTAACATGCAAATGCAAATTAATGAATTACGTAATTTTGTAAATCATTTAAAGCCTGATGAGGTTACCCCCATTCCTACTCGTCATGAAGAATTGCCTTCTGGTGCAACAGTTCCAGCCCAAATGGCTCATATGCAAGATCAAATTAATGAACTTCGTGATTATATCAAGAATTTGGTGGCTGGCGGGGTTAATCAGAAGAATGGTGATGGTAGTCAATCCGACACTGCAGAAGCTTTTGTTGAAAAGGTTATATTACTAACAATCCTTTTAACCTGTTTTTTATATTTAGTTTTGCTTCTAGCGATTATATAGATGAATTATGAACCTCCATATTACAATATAACAAGAAAGTTTCCTAAATCCTTAACTATCAATATGATTCAGCTTTCTAGTCCTATAATCTGATAATATATGTAGAGCCCCAAATTTATTAGAACAATATGAAGCTAAACTTCTACTTGGTATTTCGGTTACTGGCAGCTGTGTGAACTTTGTCTTGCTGTGAAGATTTGCATGTAAAAACCTGCATACCAAAGTGTTTTAACCCTTACTAGTAGAACATTATAATAAATGACATAGTCAAATGAAAACAATAAAGTTACTTGGTCAACAATTGCAAAAGATAATATACTAACTTTAATAATATTCTCAAGTTTGACAGTGCGGGCTTCCAAAGCCTTAACCCGTTCCTCAAGAGACATACTCACTGAAAAACCCTCTCCAATGCTTTTATTGTTGGCCCTTCTTGCATCCAGTTTCTGAAGGTATTCCTCCCATGGTCCGTCTTTTGGAGGAGGCGGTGCTCTAGGGGTATACCACCTGAAAAATTCCCAGCTTCTTATATACCATTCCGCTTCGGCCTCAAATTTTGTTGGGGTAATAGCCAAGTTTGGTTTCGAGTCCTAGGAAAAAACATATATGTTTAAATGTCACGTTGACCAATCAATTAAAAAACATATATGTTTACCTTGGCAAAAAGATTGTGAAAATTATCAAATTCTCCATATGATACGTATTTCGACCATGCCAGTGCTCTTGGTATCACCCCTTGCTTCTTGTTCCACCACATTTGAGGTGTCTCAGTACTCTCTATGATCCATATCTACAAAAAATTAAGAAAACATATATAATTTTGAACGGGGGAATGAACGGGGAAGGATTTTCTTAAGTTTTAGATATGTTTATAAATAAGCAGTACCAATAAGAAAAAGAATGTCAACAAAGTTTGTTAATATTAACCTTGAAAGCAGCAATGAATCCACTCAAACTATAGATATGAGGATCGTCGGATTCTTTATGACCCTTTCTTTGATGGTGAACGGGAATATGCTTTGAAGAGACATTTCTAATTGAATCATAAAGCTGCCTCCATATATGCTCCCCCCATGGCATTGCATTCCATTCATCAAGATCCTCCACCATCCTCATAAAAATATCATCAATGATACACCCCAAGTCTTTACCCATGAATATAACCTCAAGTGTTAGCAACAGGCAAACACGGATAGCATCCTCATCACACAGTTTTATAAACACCTCTTTATCCTCAATAACTGATAATAGATCGATTAATTTAACATGCTGACCAACCTTGTGCGGGAAAACACGTTCACGAAAAGGGACATGACCACTCCGCCATTTCCTAAAACTGACAAGACCAAATTTAAAGCCAGTGATCAGGCAGAATTCATGTCGACCAAAATGAAGCATGTGTCCATTCAAAGAGTATACAAGCGGAAGATCATAGTTATCATCATTTTGGTGGAATTGTCTCTGAAGCATGTAATGAACAAGCCCTTCTTCATTATCCACATAGGTCAGATCAAGCCATGGTCCAAAGCATGTAGCATTAAACATGGTACGCCGTGGCTGGTCTAATCGATCCTTCATAAGTACAAAGTAATGCAATTTGCTTTTGACAATAACTCTAGCATCATACGCCTACAAGAAATAACAATTCCATTATATAACACTAGGATAAGTGATGAACTCAAATAAGTACATTTTATTACTATCATTTATCCTATTAATTTGACTTGTTTTATTATACTATGTATGAGGATTGATACTTAATCGTTTACTTTTGTAATTCTCAGGTAAAAACAAGCATTTGGTGAAACTTGGCGATTTTGGACTAATTATGGAGCAAAACAAGCAAGAAGTTAAGAGTCTACCGAAATGTACAAGATCAAGACTATTCTGCTCCAGATGCGCCGCATCTTGCTTATTACATACGGCGCATCACTATCAAGATTTCACCAGATACGATCCAAGATACAAGAGGACATGCGCCGCATCTATTTATGGAGTTACGCCGCATCTTCTGGCGGTGTACGAATATTCCTGAATATATTAATCTTGGACCCCACGCGAAGTTAAGTCAATGCGCCGCATCTACTTATTAGATGCGCCGCATCTTACCCTCAGACAGAAACTATAAATACCCCAAAGACCAGACGAATTAAGAGTTCCGAGTTCCGAGGTTCGACAGAAGACCGAAGTACAGAAACCCTAGGACGAATTCAGTCAAGGCAGCAGCACAAGACACACCTTGAACAAAGATACAAGAGCTGTAAGAAGGTCCTGCATGTATTTAATTCATTAAGTAGTTTTGTTTTATTGTGTTAGTAAACTTTAATTCATCAGGATTGGTGGCTTGTGTAATGTGACAACGGAAAGATTGCACTCCCTTAAAACTGCTTTCCCATTAATTAAAGTTTATATGTTGATGTCTTTGGTGACTTTTATTAGTGCATTAATAACCTCTGTGTCTAGCTGAGCGTTGATCGGGTCGCCATGCCTCTGCCCTCGCCTATTTATTAGATCGCCTATGCATTCTATCGTCTGTAGAAAAGTAGGAAGAAAGATAAATAGGATAGTCATAAGTAATCATTAAGGGTTTACTCGCCGATAAGATTAGAACCAACGAGAAAGGACTTAATCTCGGTGCGTTGCATCGAACTATACACTTCATATAAAACTAGCAATAAAACAAGTGACAAACTATTTATCTATCAGGACAGGTCTTCTTATTGTCTCAAGTATTTATCTGTGTACGTGTGTGCTACTTGCTGATTCGTGCCTATTAGTTTAGTTTATTATTTAATTGCAACCAATCGTGCCAGTCTCTCAGGCTGAACCCTCTTGCGTTAGATTATGTTGTATAGCTAACTTAGAATATTAAAATACTGATTAGAATAACGAGATAATACGTTCCACTCTTGGTGATGAGCTCTTAAACATTGCTATGATTGATGAAGATGATGATTTCGACCCTATGAAGGTTATTGAGGAACTCGAACTTTTACTTGTCAAAGACCCTTTCTCATCTTCTGAGGAAGTCAAGGGACGCCTTACTACCAAAGAGACTAACCAAGAAGAAAGGAGACTCATTTTTCCTCAACATACTACTCTTTCAGATGAAGTGGTCAAGTCATCCAATTTATCAACCAAACCGGGTAAGGATAGGAAAGATGTACATATATTGCCAAGGTATGATCTTTATTTATTTCTTCCATATTTAATAGCAAATTTACACTCTTTTCGTGTTTATTGCTATTATCACCCGCACTTGATCCCAAGTGGGGGGAACAACACCCTATTACACAGTAAATAAGGGTGGAGTCAGGCTCGTGACTCGAACAAAAACAAGCGCTTCGTGGGAGGCAACCCATGCTTATCTTTTATTTTATTTTCTGATTTTGTATTGAGTCTGTCAGATCTGCAGTAGATGCGGCGCATCTCCATCATAGGATGCGGCGTATCAACTGTACAGATCATATCTTACTTTATTTTTCCGCATATTTATATTTCGACTTTAAAACTTTTTATCAGTTTATTTTAATGCGGCGCATCCCTGGTTAAGGATGCGGCGCATCTTCTATTCTGATCCGTATTTATTCCAGGCTCGATACGGCGTATCTTCTTCCATAAGATACGGCGCATCGACTGACCTGATGATTTTCATTTTTATTTTTAAGTTTTTATTTGGGTAAAGACCATAAAATAACAACCTACTTTCTCCAATTTACCGAGATGAAACACCTACTTTTTTATTAACATTTAAGCCAACGAAACTATCAAGTATTGTTCCGATATCAACAAAAAGTTGTATAAAATAATTAAATAATACTTGAAATGACTATATTACCCTTGTCTTCTTAAACAACTTTTTGTTGATATCGGAACAATACTTGATAGTTGCGTTGGCTTAAATGTTAATAAAAAAGTAGGTGTTTCAACTCAGAACAATACTTGATAGTTGCGTTGGCTTAAATGTTGATAAAAAAGTACGTGTTTCATCTCGGTAAAATGGAGAAAGTAAGTTGTTATTTTATGGTCTTTACCCTTTTTATTTTTCCTAACTACTAATGTATTATGCAAGTTTGAACCTTTCTTAACTTAGGTGTGTTTTAAAGCCTTGGTGGTATTATAGATTCCTGCATTTCCTGTGGATACATCAAATATGAAGCTTAAACGTTCTAATCCACGAGAAAGATGATTTTTGCTCTTATACAAATGGAGGATCATACCGAGCAAATCTCAGGGGAGTTTTTCTATTCTAATTCTTTTATTTTCCAGTTTTTAACCTTTTATACAAACAACGAGGACGTTGTTTAACTTAAGTGGGGGGATTGGAGAATTAGAACACTTAACACTTACTTGTCCTAAACTTTTCAAAATATGCTTAAAATGTGCTTAATATATCAAAATTTAAATTTTTCAGCATGTTTTTGTTTAAGATCTAAGTTGCATAGCTGCACACATGACGTTATTTTCAAAAATTGTGATTTTTCAAAAATTCACAAATCTATGAGTGTGTCGGTGACTTGTAAACTTTAGAACTTGGCTTGTATACTATTCGAGACCACCATAATAAGTATTATTTTATATAATTGGAATGACTTGTCTAAATTGGTAAATTTCTAGGATTACACCCAAAAAGCCTATTATATGTTTTGTGTTATTAGCTAACTACACTGGTTAGTTAACCCCCGTATAAACCCTTTTGTTTGTAACACCCCAACCCGACAAGGGCAAGGTGTCACATATACGGATTCTTATCAGAACAAGCACAGACATTTGACATAAATAATACAATGAAAATCCAAGGTTTACAACTGAAATCAGAACTACCAGCTTTACATTACAAAATTTCTATGTCTAATATAAGGTTCTTCTAGTCATCTTCCCAAAAGCTAATTGAAGTCTTCTAAAGTCAACACTTTTCACCCAACTCCCAGCTTCCAACTAAACCTGCTGCGGGAAAAGAAACGCGGCTGAGCTACACGAGCTCAGTGAACAGATATAACGGTAACAAATAATAATAATGAAATAGGGAAGATGGAAGGAATCGTACATGATGTAATAATAGATCAGAAGATATATGAGGGTTATACAGAGATATCAGAAAGTATGGATAGTATCATGAGTAATGGTGAAGTAATCAAAAGATCCCATCAAGCCCAAACATACCAAGCCCAGTACAGAGATAAGTCCAGTATCATGTCATAGGGTGTCAGTAATGAAAGGTAAAGGTCATAAGTCTATAAAGTGCATGGAAAACAGTAATCCTCTATGAGCCCAGAAACATGAACATGAAATCATAATCATACCGCCATGCAGAGAGATGTTCCTCTCACTAATCCCAGAAATCAGAAATATGGAGTGATCAGCTCCCAGAGTTGTGAAAGACGTGTATCGCACACACCATCAGTCACCATGCATATCATAACATATCATAACATGAACATAATACAGAAACAAATCTAGGATGCATCCATACGCCCCTGGTGGCCATAACACCCAACACACCAAATAAAATACAGAAAAGGGACGGGACAGGTCATCACTCTCCTGCCCTAGAGTCATGCCATCAGTGCATCGACTGACATGGACATGAAACCCTCATGCCTAGTGAGTGGCTCGTAGTATCAAACTGTGGGTCAAGGTCAAGTATCATGTATCCAGTATTTAATTTAGTTTCATAAGTCAATTTCCATTTCAGAATATCAGAGTTCATAATCAGAGGTTCATATCAGAGGTTCATACCATAAAGGTTCCATGTCAGAAAGGTCATATATCAGAAATGTTTAATATCAGAAAGGTTCATAACAGAAAAGGTCATGTCAAAGGTTCATAATATCATGAAAGAAACCAGAAAGGTTCACAGAATCAAAGAACATGGCAGTGAATCAGAAATCAGAAATGAGACGAAGGCACCTTACTAAAGAAGGGCAGAATATCTGTACCTTATTACGGATGCAAATACGAATCACAGAAATAGAAGCACAGAACAGATCAAGGTCTCCCTTCCTCACACCTAAAGAATAGAAGACGGATTACAAAGGGTTCTAACTCAGATTACTATTTAGTTTACTTCTCCATTTTAAGTACTTTCCATTTTTAGTAACTTTCCAGATTTAGTAACTTTCCATATTTCTATTTTTAGCAGGTTTCCAGAATTAGCAAGTTTTCACTTTTAGAAAGTTCCCTTATTTAGCAGTATTTGATAGTATAACTTAGTTCAATCATTATTAAATGGAAATAAGGTCTCTTTGATCAGATTTACACATTTGGTCCTTAGGGTTTCATAATTTACATTTTACACCCTTTCATTACATAAGTTACACTTTAAACCTTCAAATATTCATAGTTACACATTAAACCCTTTATTTATCAATTTTACACAATGAGTACTTATTTTAATAAGTTATATGAATGAACCTTTAAATATTCATAATTTACACATTAAGTCCCTCAAGTTATCAAAGTTACATATTAAGTCCTTTAATTTACAATTTCAACCTTTAATTATCAATAATTACATATTAAGCCATTATTTTACCAAAATAGCACTTAACCCCCTGAATATAATTAATTACTCAAATCAACCTTAAGTTTCCGGAAATTACATATTTAGTCCCTCTATTTTAATTATTTTCAAAAATCGATTTATACTTTATCAAATAAACATTTTAACCCTTTTAAATGTAAAAATTACACATGGCACCCTCAACTTATATTTTATTCGAAATGTTCACAGCCCATAATAAGTTATAAAAATAAGGGTAAACGCCATAGAATAACAACTTACTTTCTCTAATTTGCCGAGTTGAAACACATACTTTTTTTTGTACCATAATTACCAATGTACTTTTAAATTTTGTTCCGACTTCACCAATATACTTTTTTTTGTACCATACTTACCAACGTACTTTTAAATTTTGTTCCGACCTCACCAAATGCTTGTTGAAGAAGACAGGGGTATTATAGTCATTTCAGTGATTACTTTAATATAAAAATGGTTATATTGGTGAAGTCGGAACAAAATTTAAAAGTACGTTGGTAAGTATGGTACAAAAAAAAGTATGTGTTTCAACTCGGCAAATTAGAGAAAGTACGTTGTTATTCTATGGCGTTTACCCTAAAAATAACCCTTGAGTTTTAAAAGTTACAAAACACCCCCTTATACTTTAAATACAAAACGTTTAACACTTTAAATCCACAAATCCAAACCCTAACATATCCAACACATTTTTAATCATTAAACCATCATTAAACACCATTAATTATCACCAAAACAAACCCTAATTCCCCAAACCCTAATCGAATCCATTTCTTTCCTTTTTCTTTCTTTTTAGCCGATTAAACATAATTCCAAAATAATTGTTCTAGGCCTCAAAAATTCGAAGTATCATTTTTCCAGGTCTATTATGATTGTATAGAGCCCAAATAAAATAAATATGAAGCCTCAAAATTTCGGATTGAATTATTTAGGGTTTATGCATGTTTTTAAGATTTAATTCACAAATATTATGTAGAGCATGCATGGATCGATTTAGACATTTTATTTGGTGTTCATATGATGTAAGGGACCTGAGAAAATTACCAAACCAAGGATCGAGCGTGTGAAAAGGGCTGTACCAATTTAGTGATATGCGCATGATCAAATCGAACCAATTTTCCAAAACGACTCCAAAAGCTTCTTCACAACCTTTCCAACATTTTTCCCAGAGTATAAACGATATAAGGATTATGAGAAAAATCATGAACGAATTTTATATAGCTTGATCGAATTTATTTAGAAGATACCTTAAAAATAGGCGCGATAAGAACAATAATCCACAAAACTCGAATTCAGCCAAGAACAGCCTCAAATCTATTTTTCATGGATCACATATGATACAAGGAACATGAGAAAAATAAGAAACGAATTTTTAGAAGGTCGCATGAATTATTTCGAATCATACCCTTTTTACACCTAGCGACAAAGAAAGAATTCACCAAGATCGAATCGAGCTTCAAACAATTTGAAGGTTATTTTTCCTAGCTCCTTTAGATGATGATCTAACCCAGAAAAATGATCCTTGAATTTCTTGGTGGCCGGATTTTGATATACGAATTATTTGTGTGGTTTGGTTTTGATCGGATTATATTTTAGGGAAGGAATAAATGGGATAATTATGAATAATGGAAGATACCGGTTTTAGGGGAGGGAATGGGCTATAATTACGGATTTTCAGTTTGGGAATAATTATTAGGCTTTAATTTGCCATTTAATGTATTTTAATTATCATTAAAACTATAATAATATTGATATAAATTCTATTCGGCACATGAAGGGAAATTTGGTAATTTTATAGCTTGCAAAAATATTAAATGGAGTTGTCAAAATTATTTGGTATCATATCTTGTTCATTACCAGAAGTTTGGGATTGATTCGGTACTTTATAAGCTTTTAAACAAATTTTTAATCTTGCAGGGGTATTTTGGTCATTTAAGATCGTATAAATTTTGGGGTTTTACATTGTTACTCTTACTTTTAGAGTAAGATACCCCTAGAAAAACACTCAGAGCCATTCCTTTCGTTTCTTACACCTTTGTTATAATGTTTCGTTACACCCTTACACCTTAGCATACCCTGTAGATTAGAATCCGTGGTTGGTTAATTGCTTTAGGCAAAGTGTGTTTCCTTACATTACCTGTGTTCGCGTGCGTAATTCATTATCTTTGGTTAGGTCGGGAAATTGCACAATGCAATTGGAGTGAAAGTAAATATTGTATACCTTTGAGTTTATTTTTCGTGTGTTTCCTACTTTCACTATTACCGTTATTTCTGAAGTTATGAAAAGTATGGAAAATTATCCAGAATTATCATTATAGTGATATGGTGAAATTTTACACATCTATGTTTATGCAAAAAAAAAAAAAAAAAAAAAAAAAAAAAAAAAAAAAAAAAATAGAAAAGAAAAAGAAAAAAAGAAGAGTTGGATGTTTGTTTTAACCAACTTATGTAAAGTTTTGTATTAAGTGGTCGATATCACCACTATTTGTTGTATATTATATCTTTGGATTGAATGGGAGTTGGCAGTTATGGGAACACCAACTAAGGTTTATTCTTTGATTGAGATCTTGTTGAGTATAATTCGTGTCTACCTAAAGCGTGTGTTTCAAGTGTTAAAGCGTGAGTTATTCTATGATATGAGTCTTATTCATGGGATGGTTGGGATAGTGATTAACCACACTTAGGATTTTAATTTATTTGTTTCGTTTATTTTTCATTTTACACCAATTTATATCCCAAATATTATCCATACCCTATATTATTCTTTATCCAACCAAACCTTTGATTTATTGAGATTAGGGATTTGAGCAATCTTAAGTATCGTAGTCGTGGATTCGGCTATGTATTTATGATTTTGTCGCCCTTTTTGATATAATATTATTGGTAAAGTTTGGACCTATCTTTAGCCTATTCGAGTTAAGGACTTGAGCAATTGCAAGTATCGTGTTCGTGGATTCGATCATGTATTTGTGATTTTGTCGCCTTTTCTGGAATTTGAGATCGATAGAGATTAAGGAGAATGATTAACCCTTAAACCTCAAAACCTTTTTTACCGCTTTAGACTTGTTATTCCTTGGCTTTAGTGGGGGAGATGTGTATACTTGCCAAGCTTATGATAGAATATTCGTCACGACTGGACAGTTAAACGATTAGATTTGCTTTTATCGAAATTATTTTATTTTACTTCTAATTCGTTAAGTGTTTGGTTGTGTGATTATGACAAAAATGAATACATGCTTAAATATAAAGATAAATCCTAATATCTTTTAGGATACATTTTCATAAGATTTAATTCTAAGGTTTACTTGGGGACAAGTAAAGTTCAAGTGGGGGGATATTTGATGAACTCAAATAAGTACATTTTATTACTATCATTTATCCTATTAATTTGACTTGTTTTATTATACTATGTATGAGGATTGATACTTAATCGTTTACTTTTGTAATTCTCAGGTAAAAACAAGCATTTGGTGAAACTTGGCGATTTTGGACTAATTATGGAGCAAAACAAGCAAGAAGTTAAGAGTCTACCGAAATGTACAAGATCAAGACTATTCTGCTCCAGATGCGCCGCATCTTGCTTATTACATACGGCGCATCACTATCAAGATTTCACCAGATACGATCCAAGATACAAGAGGACATGCGCCGCATCTATTTATGGAGTTACGCCGCATCTTCTGGCGGTGTACGAATATTCCTGAATATATTAATCTTGGACCCCACGCGAAGTTAAGTCAATGCGCCGCATCTACTTATTAGATGCGCCGCATCTTACCCTCAGACAGAAACTATAAATACCCCAAAGACCAGACGAATTAAGAGTTCCGAGTTCCGAGGTTCGACAGAAGACCGAAGTACAGAAACCCTAGGATGAATTCAGTCAAGGCAGCAGCACAAGACACACCTTGAACAAAGATACAAGAGCTGTAAGAAGGTCCTGCATGTATTTAATTCATTAAGTAGTTTTGTTTTATTGTGTTAGTAAACTTTAATTCATCAGGATTGGTGGCTTGTGTAATGTGACAACGGAAAGATTGCACTCCCTTAAAACTGCTTTCCCATTAATTAAAGTTTATATGTTGATGTCTTTGGTGACTTTTATTAGTGCATTGATAACCTTGTGTCTAGCTGAGCGTTGATCAGGTCGCCATGCCTCTGCCCTCGCCTATTTATTAGATCGCCTATGCATTCTATCGTCTGTAGAAAAGTAGGAAGAAAGATAAATAGGATAGTCATAAGTAATCATTAAGGGTTTACTCGCCGATAATATTAGAACCAACGAGAAAGGACTTAATCTCGGTGCGTTGCATCGAACTATACACTTCATATAAAACTAGCAATAAAACAAGTGACAAACTACTTATCTATCAGGACAGGTCTTCTTATTGTCTCAAGTATTTATCTGTGTACGTGTGTGCTACTTGCTGATTCGTGCCTATTAGTTTAGTTTATTATTTAATTGCAACCAATCGTGCCAGTCTCTCAGGCTGAACCCCCTTGCGTTAGATTAGGTTGTATAGCTAACTTAGAATATTAAAATACTGATTAGAATAACGAGATAATACGTTCCACTCTTAGTGATCGACACTCTACTTACCATTATATTCATACTGACCGGGTACACTGCTCGTTAAGTGTGTGTGTTATTGATAAGTCGGCTAAATATAAATTTAAAACTTGAGTAGGCATTAATACTGCTAAACCGCAACGACACATCGCACGCATCAATAAGGTATAAAAGAAATAATAAACACCCCTTAATATAGGCAATCACAAGCATTTCCAGTTTACAAGCATCAAATGACATACATTAATTATAGGGAGGCTCCGCCATCACACACTCAATACATCGTGCAAGAGCATTGCTATAACAACTTGAACCATATTACTAAAGATACTACTCTACTTTAGGGTCAGTTCTTAACATAAGATAATTAGCAAAAGAACCTCCATTTTGTCCAAGTACAAATGCCTATGCAAACTACGGACACCTCTAGACTGCAATCACTAGGTTATTATGCATGTGCCGAAACTTCTATACCAAATCCATTAATAAGAGAGCACAACATCACTAACAAGAGAATCATGTAGCAAAACTAGTATAAATTTACAGACGTTTATCTCAACATGTTGGCCGTTCAACCCGCTTAACTAACCTATAACCAGCACGTAAACTATTTAATTTATAGGCCGACTCAGTACTTGTTCAGACCCTGACAGACGGCTCGCTACCATTGGTCGAAATTGTCAATGTTTTTCTCCTAAGTGCTACTCGCGAAGGAAAGATCCCAAATGTGCTATTGACAAGTGGATAATGTCTTTTTCTCCTGAATGCTATTCACGCAGTAAAGATCCTAAAGTGTTGTTTGCAAGTAGATAATATCATTTTCTCCTAAGTGTTATTCACGAACGAATTTTATCAAATGTGCTATTCATAAGTGGATAACGTGTTTTTCTTCTACGTGCTATTCAGTCCTAACTAGATGGGGTACGAGAAGGGAGGTAAGTTTACTAGCTGGCTTCCCCCATCCTCTATTATCCTATTCTGTTCCCTTGATACACTTCCGCAAGATTCCTTTTCGCAGCCTGTTCAAATTTATCTATGCACTAAGAGAACTACTAAAAACTAGCATTAAACTCGTTAATAAGCTCACATTCAAAAAGTACACAATCCTAGTTTAAACTAAACTAAACTAAACTCATTAAAGCTCTCAATCCTAGTTTAAACCTAAGACTAAATAAGCAGTTAATCACAAAAATAAGCAGTTACAATATGGAACAAAGCCCTAATAATCAGTTAATCACAAAAATAATCAGTCGAGCACTTCTATAGAACAAAGCCCTAATAAGCAGTTACAATATGGAACAAAAATAAATCAAAGCCCTAATAAGCTGTTACAATATGGAACAAAAATAAATCAAAGCTCCTAATAAGCACTAAAAAAAAACTTACCATTTCGTTTTGAGGCCTCTTTCGTTTTTTGCGTCTGATTCTTGCTACTGGAAATATACTATAGAACAAACATGAAGATGAACCGAGGAAGATGAACAAACATGAAGGTTAATGTAGTGTGTGTTTGCATCTGATTCTTGCTACTGGAATTGCTAGTGTGTGTTTTAGGAGATGAGTGTAGTGTGTATGTGTTTTTTGAATAAAAAAATAACTAAAAGTACAAATAATAAGTTCTGACATAAAGTACAAATCAAATCTTTTGGAAATATATTTTTCAAAAAGGTACGCCGTCAGTCGAGCAGTTTTTAAGTCGAGCACCGTCGGTCGAGCATTGACTTTTAAAAAGGGAATAGTAACAAAGATTCACTAAAGATTTGCTTGTACCTTTTGCAAGTACAAGGGAATTACACGTGTCATGATTCTGGTGGAGTCGAGCAGTCGAGCGTGACCAAAATGGGAAAGAGGTGTTGAGAGTGACTATTAAATGGACCATGTTTTTTTTCAAATACTATTTTGGTAATTACCTCTTCATTTTAACCTATCACAAACACTCTAAGGGCCTGTTTCTTTGGCACTTAATGGATCCTTAGCTAATATGCGTGGACCACAAAACATAATTTAGTATTTCTTTTTTCTCTATATCTAGTGGGCATGAAATATGATTCTCTCCCCTAATAAGACCACCTGTAATCGGGCGCTGAACTCGCAAAAATACCCACTTCCGAGCCACATCCACGCCCCACCACCATTACCTCCAGGCACTGATCAAGCAAAAATCAGTTGGGGCGTCCAGCCTTCCACGCCCGTGCCCTCTCTTTCTTCAAAAAATCTAGCCGTTCAAACTCAGTCAATCTCCATCACCAAACTACAACTAAAACTCAAAACATACACGATACGAAAATAAAAAGATCTAAGGTTACCACTTATTTCAAAATCATTCAAGATTTTATAAGTAGGAAATACATAACCCATCATAGATCTATTCGAAGCATAACTTCTTTTCAATATTATATCCGAAAATTAAAAAGAATAAAGGAAAGGGTTTGTTGTTCGGATATCATATTGAGGAAGAAGGATGTGAAATTTTTTGTGTTTGAGATTGAAGGAGAAAGGAACGATTTTTTAGATATGTGTTTTAGGTAAAAAGGGAGAAGTGTGAGTTTGGTGATGGAGATGGACTGACTTTGAATGGGTTTGATAGTTTTATTTATTAGTTTTAGTGATTAAAAAAAATAAAAAAAGAAAAGAAAAGAGGTGCCTATCTATCATTACACCGCTTTTCCTTTCGATCCCTGGCCCACAATGCCACACGTCAAACCATCCACATCCTTCTTACCCTACCATGCCATGTATAGCCTAACTCTAAAAACATTTCATCTTTTCTCAGCCACCATATTTTTTCTTCAAAATTAACACAATCTCATCGACACTAATCTTTAACACAGAAAATCCCAGCCACCTAATCCAAACAACAAACACAAACTCGTCTCTTGTGATTCTTGTTTCTTGTATTCAAATCGAAATACAAACACAATAAGCACCCTTGTATTTCTTATCTTTGACCCACAAAAATAAGGAAGAACAACAATTTCTTTGAATCTTGTTTGTGAGTCACGAATGAGGTAGGTGGTTTAGAGTTTTGTTTTTTCCAAGATCAGTGAAGAGTTTTGTTGGATCTTTGAGTGTTTAGAAAACCAAACCCGAGATCTTGTATTTCTTTTTCGTTTAATATTTTGAAAAATATAGGGGTTTTGTTGTGGTTTGCTGTTGGTTAAAGTTGTAACTATGTAGTTGTTGAGGAGATGATTTGGGGCAGCTTTGTTGTAGTTAACTGTTGATGGGTAGATGTTGAAATCTTGTTGAACTTTGTTGTTGCTTCAGTTTCTTGGCTATTTGTTGTTGGCTTGTTACTTTGACTTGGTCGATGAGGCAAAAGCTGAAACCATGGGAAAACAGTTTATAGAGGGTGCATTTGGTATCCCGTCCGGGAATGAAGAATATGATTCTAAGTGTTTGGCTAAGATGAGGGGCTCACATTATATGGGAATGAAACATAGATATTGTCGATACTCGTTCAAGAGGGGAGGTATAAATCTATCATAGGTGATGGACCCATCTTATACCGAAATCGATACCGATCGTAGCAGCATACGAAACGCACCCAACAAACAAACCTTTTGGTGGTAGGATGACAGAATGTGTTTAAATGTTTTAGATATGTGTGAGAGAGATGAAATAGTTTGTGTGGATTTATATGTGGTTACACGTTTTTAATAATCATTATTATTGATATTAATGATTTTTAGTGGTTACACATTTTTAAAAATCATTAACCAGGGTATTTATTAGTTTTGGTGGTTTTATGTGATAGCAAAAGTAACACATTTCCTTTCATTTTAAGCATGTGTGTTGTCTGAATTTTGTACAAAATGTCTCAAATACATTATAAAAGTAGTATAGATATATACGATTGGCGTTAGGCCACTACTGCGTTTTAGGCAAGAAGAAAAAAGAAGTTTCAAAACACTCCCCGAATTATGCGGCAAGCTATGAAAATTATCTTGTACTTTCAATTATTTACGATTTTATATATAAGAAACTTTGTATACCAAATACTTAACAAATACTAATGACTTTTTTATTAAAAAAAATAATAATAATAATAAATAAATAATGAAAATGTGTGATTTTATAAAAAATGTTGAAGTTTAATATATGTTTAAAAAAAAAAAAAAAAAAATAGTTAATTACATAAAACACGCAAAATTGGACCTTTAAACTCTTGATTCGTTTGTTTTCTTTACTTTTAATTTTATTATACCCTTTGGGCGTTTGTTTTAGTTGTAAAAAAAAGACTAAGGGTCTGTTTGTTTTTTTTTTATTAAAAATGTCTTACCAGCCCTCTTACTCTTACCAGTAAGAGGTGGTCAGACATTTTGCTTGTTTGTTTTTTTCTTTTGAGTCAGACCCAGTTAGACATATAACATCTTAATCAGTAAGAGGTGGGAGACTTGTTTTACTGCCTCTTACTCGATAAGAGATTGAAGACTCGTGGTAATATAATATATTTGATGGTTTATTAACTATGTTATATTTATGATAAAAAGTCTTGTTTCATATTTATATAAGTTACTTAAATAAATTGCAGAAACGAACACTTAAAATCATTCGGACAATTATAAAAAAATAAACAACATTATTTCGTTCAGATTTAGGCTTTCTAGCCACCACTTACTGGTAAGATGTGGTAGTCAGATTCAAACCTAAAACATCTTAGAGAAACAAACACACCCTAACATGGTCTATAAAATTGGTAGATGAAAACCCTAGGTCGTATGCAATTTTACGTGTTAATAACGATGTTTACTTGATTAATTTTTAAGAAAACCCTAGGGTACGCAAGTTTTATGTTCCCTCAAAATGTGAAATTTGACTATTTTTAAGAACCAAAATTAACCCCATCAAACAAAGACATCAAACTTCTAAATAAAATGAACCAAACACACAAGAAGTTCTTGATTACCAAAATAATTTGAGCCCCAAAACAAATTTCACAAACAAAATTACTAACAAGTCTACAAATGTCACTATCCTATGTACAATAAATAATACTACTAGTACTTAACAAACGTTGAAAACGGAAACGAACAATATTTCACTAACTGATTCCTAAATCACATTAAACTCACCATATCAGGTGTTATCATTCGTGGCTAAAATTTAAAAATAACACTAAAAATACACAGTTTAAAAGAAAATAAAGCACACATATTCACATGTTATCAATGTATCCTCATTTGATTTTAAAAAAGTGGATCGAACGGTAATTTGAAGAGTTTTGACTTGGTCCTTTGAAAAGAAAGCACCCTTACGGACAAGTACTTTACCCTTCCATCACACCTTCCACTTTGTTTTATAATGCACCAAAACTATTATATTATGATAGTTTGCTAAATGACAACAACATACAACTTTTTAAAGTTGGTACGGTTTGTTATTTTCTAATAATAGAGCTCAGTGCAACTTGTTATAAGCACAACGCAGCTATAACTGCACCATATGGGTGCGTTACAGATGTACCGTTGTGGCCATAACGAGCAGGTTTTTGTGTGTGATTCTTTTTATTTATTATTTTTTTGTAAAGCGAGAGTTTTTAGTGGTGTGTCATAAGAATGTTATTAAAGAAAGTGCTTTTGTGTTTTTATGTTATAGAAATGTTACAGGGTAAAAAGATGACGCGTCTATAACTTGACGATAACACAAAGTGCACCTTGCACTCTCAACATATAGTATAGTCGTTTCTACAAAATCGGAGTCATTTTATTCCTCATGGTATTTACCAAAACTTTAATTTTACAACAATAAGCTTTGCTGTTTCATATTAGAACCGATCCTTAAACCATGTCATGATAGTCGATATATACATGAACATCATTGTTATGGATTTTGTTCAATGGCATCTTTCTTAACGGTTTTCATGTGTCCTACACTATTGATGCTTCTTTATTTATTCCTAATGGTAGATTATAACATAAGCAAACCAGACGAACAACGAGATCATATGTACAGAACCAAAATACTCATAAATGTTCTAAGCGAAGGCAAACTATGTATAGTTCACATTTTAACCATACACAACCGAGTATTTGATCAAACACTGCTAGCTATGGTACAAATTTTACATCAGCCCCACAACAAGTGGCTCGAGTTGGGATTAAAATTTCCAATGAACTCCGCCATCTCTTGTGCTCATGCCTGCATCATAATTTCATTGTTGTCTTCATCCTTTTGGCCTTGAAGCAGTTTGTTTGCTATCATTTCACTATGGTGCTCGAGATACTCTTTGCTGTTCATTTCCGTCAACCTGTAAAATATCAAAACATTATTATATCTATATTTTGAACGAAAATTAAGCTTCGAGGTGTCAATTATGATCAGTTTCCTTTCAAATGGACATTTGTCATCATGTACTACTTGTTTAGTTTAAGCCAATAAGTCTGAACTCGTCCTGTACCAACATGGCCCGTTTTCATTTGTTACCAACCTGTCTCACCAACCCATTTGCCATCTCTAGAGAACATCACAAGTAACAAATCTAACATCTTGAAAACCAAAAAGAGTTTACACAAAGTGCATCTAAGTGACTGTCAAAAACATACCTACTAATGGTACGGTCTTTAGCAAAGCCCAATTCATTATCAACACAAAGGTCAAAATCGTCATTTTTCCTTGATCTCGCAGAGGTTCTAGGTGCTACATTATGTGCATCCGCAACCGTAACAATCCTTTCGAAAATATCAAAAGGAGTACCCTCGGCAGTACACAACAACCTAGCCTTGTTCTCATACATCACCTATGATTACAAAATAGTTATATCATTTTACAGTTTATGCACCAAACTACACCACATGAACCACATGAAACCAGAAGAAATGACACTAACATCAACCAAAGTGACGAACCGGTATGCTGCTGTCCTGTTTTGGAGCCCGAATATCGGGACACCATCCAAAGCCAGAGTGTGAAAATTTTCTGCAATTGCAAATATGTTAGCATTTTGACTTTATGGTCAACTGTTTGACTTCCAACTCTAATTCTATGTTATGTAGTATCTGCTATAAAGATTGATTAATGATCTGGATGCCAATTTCCTTTTTGAAATTTGAACAAGAAATTATTGCGTTGAGCTTAAATTATGACTCCTTGATATGCAACAAACTGAATGAACTTTTCTTTGGTATTAAATTACTTACTGCATAACCCAAAATAGTCAGCAGCGCCAAGAGGTTTGTCACAAAGTTCCTCAAATGGAAAATATGCACATCCGTTAGCACCCAAAGGTACCTATTCATCGTGCATAAATAAAATTAATTTTTTCTTACAGTCCTAGCAAAATTGAACGAATCTTTCATTCAAACAAACTTGACATATTTGAGACACATTTCCCATTGAAAATGAAAGCTAGTCAAACTACTTTCTTTTTTGACAGGAAAATTGAAGTGGAATCGTTTTTTCTAATGAAACTGACTCATCGTATACCTGGAGTGTCCTTCCCATAACAAGTTTGGCCTCTTGAGGGTGAGCCGTATGTTGCCCAATCAACTCGTTAAACCTTTGCATAAGAAAACCAGATGTACTATTTTGTATGAAGTAGAAACCTTCTTCTGCCTGCATTCCAGATAAAAACTCAAAAACTATTGAGATGACAATCTCAATTCATTTACTAATAACTTACAAAACACGCTTTGTGTTTTACCTCTAATGGGTTAAATAGCTATAATATAAAAAAATATAGCTTGAAAAAAAAGGGCCAAAAGTTGTAACAAAATGTATTATTAATGCATACAGACTCCTAATTTACATTTACAGTAGAAAGATTTAGCATTTTACCGAGGTCCTTCTTCTATAGTCTACGGACGAACCAATTTCATGTACCATGCATCTTTCCTGCATCCATGGAATAATACAAGGCTAAAAATAGTAATCATGAAATAGGGGTGAATAATAAAAAATGTCATTACAGTATGTTATAAATTATATCTAATATAAATTCTGTCATATCAACTGACTTGGTTGTCTCGTGACCTCGTCATTGTTTAGCATACCTTTAGTGTGGAAATGAAGGGAAGAAAAAGATCTCTTTGCAATCCCCGTTCATAAAGATTATCTGGAGCGCGGTTTGATGTAGCAACGAGTATCTATACTTGCATCAGGAACACATATAAACGAAGTATCATTTAGTTATTTCCATTTTAACATTGGGTTTGGTTATAAAGTAACGAACATAAATTCATAAAATTTACTGTAATTACTTACTGTGCCATTGCTGAAAAGATGTTTAAATAGGCGGTTTAATATCAAAGCGTCAGCTACATCATTAACCTGATAAATAGTACCCCGTAACTAATTAAGTAGATAACAACAAAAGTACTTAATAGGTACTTTAGACTGCGCAAGTCGTAACGTACCATGAATTCATCTAAACATAGCAAAATAGATTCATGAGAAATCTCGCCTGCAACGACTTCGAGAGGGTCGGCTACTCCTTTGTGCTTCTGCATTAGAAAAAAATACCAAGTCAAACCTGCTTCTTTAAATTCACAACTAATACAGGTTTCACTAAAAAACGAGACCAGCATATTTCTATATAGTATTAGTAATAGTTTATAGACTAAATTATCGTATTTAGTAAAGATACTTTTTCTAATTTTGAAATCGAAAATCATGACTTCAAAAACCAAACTGTGCCTCTTTTCCTAACGAGTTTTGTATCTAAGCGCAAACCGAAGTAAACATGTGGTAGGTATCTAACCTGCAAGCGGCTATGAACGTTCAACATAAAGTCATGAAAATGAATCCTCTTTTTCCTCCAAGTGCATGGCCTGGTGAGAAAATACACATCAACTACAGGTAACAATTTTGACCCATTAACTTATGAATGGGTCGATTTAGGTTATACTTTATCTATAAGGGTCGATGTATCATTTACTTAATCCATAGTTCCATACAACCTGTTCAATCACTACGTTAAAAAAACTAGATTATTACTGTAAGAATATTTTTGGTAATCCTGTATAACACAATCAACTATAAAAATATTTAAAAATTGGATAAAATAAGGTACTTCTGGCCAATATAAGAACTACAGGTTTTGACCCGTTAAGAGGATGGTAAACTAAGATAACAATTTTAGCAAAGTGTAACAATGAAGCGCTTACAATTGATCAAAAAATAAGTCCATCAACATAGTTTTTCCGGTACCAACTCCGCCATAAAGATAGAGTAACAATTTTAGCAAAGTGTAACAATGAAGCGCTTACAATTGATCAAAAAATAAGTCCATCAACATAGTTTTTCCGGTACCAACTCCGCCATAAAGATAGAGTCCTTTCACCGGTGAGACCAAAGACTGTGGCATAAAACGAGACCATAACCACCTACTCCTGAAATTCAATAAATTAACCGTTTAAATTAACTTTTGAGTGTCAAATGACATTGTTTGACCTTGAATTTGATTAAAGTCTAATTTACAACATTATTTACCTCCCGGTTTTTCCAGGATCTGAATAATGATCCAAGTGACAGGCATGAACGGAGCTACAAAGCTCGTCATAGAGTCGCTGTATTTCTCTTAAGGTACCCATCTGCAACATAATCGTCATAAATTTGCAACATTTGACTTGACACGCCAATTATGTTTTCTAAAAAATTCAAAAACTTTGGACAAAAGTTGTTTTCATAACTGGGCAAAAGTTGTTTAACCCATACCAGAGATGACCCATGTTGACCCGTTAAAAATTCAAAAACTATGGACAAAAGTTGTTGCCAAAGCACTAGGAAATACTATAGAATATGATGTACCTGACAATTATCACCATCTTCAAGTTCACCAGCACTTATTCTTCGCTCATACTCCACAAGAGGACCGGTCCTCTTCACTTCTGTTATTTAAACACAAAGTTTAAAATGATATTCATCACGAGCAATTAAAATGAAACTAGAAAATAGTCAAATAGTGAGAACCTTCGTAATTTACTTTAGCAGCATCAGCAGAAATAGCTCTTGAAAATATATATGATGAATGCCCATAATTACGCGTATCAATGTTGTTTTTTACTTCATATAACATCGAGGTTGCATTCAACAGCGGTCTTTTTGCTTCACAATGGCGAAAAGCCGAGTGAATTAGTCCAGAAGATTTGACCAAAGCTCTCCTCATCTTATTAATCCAATGGTTTAATGTCTGTTTACAAACTCAAATGTTGATATATACCTTCTAAATAGCACCAAATTCTGAAACAAGTGGCAGATAAAAATATAGACATAAGTTGGGAATATATTTATACCTTCTAAATAGCACTCAAATGTTTGATTTTGAACCTCAAAATTGATGAGCACTAATCTAATTATTGATAAACAACTTTATGTTATCATTATCGTACTAAAATTTTCTTTTGGTAGAAATTGTTAAGAGCCACAAAACTCAGAACATCAATGTCAATTTTCGAGTTTCCGATCTCAAAGTCGACTCTAACGTAAATCTAATTGTGTTACGTCTATGTCTATTAACAAATTGTAACACTGATTTAGAGACTCTGAATACAACCAAATTTTGGAAACAAGTTGCATGTAAATGTATATACACTATTAAGGAATAAACTAAAGCAAATGATTCCCAAACTAGTGTTCAGTTGTCGGTCGAATTTTAACATCAAAATTGATGTTTGGTTAATTATTTGACAAAGATCTTTGGAAATGGATTTTCATACAAAAGGGTACAATGTTAGAAAACATTGCAAGCCGTAAAAATATAAAAGTACCTAAATTTAAGATTTCCAAACTCAAAAGTGAACTTCAATTACCGGAGAAACTCGACTATTGTATATATTACATTTTCAGTGAAAAAGAACATAACTTTCAGTAGTTGACAGAGAGTCAGATTTTAACTTTTCATGTGTTGCATGCATTGTTTTCTTCATCAACTAGCCTTAAAAATTTACTTATAAAAATTTAAAAATCCAACATTTTCATTACTTTCAAGATGAAATCACAATCAAAACTTACAAAATCATTCAAAAAAAAAAACTCCGGAAATTGGTGATAATTTGTATAACCACCAAAACATCATGAATCTTGATTCATGGCCACTGATCATTTAAATATGGATTGAATCTACAAAAAATTTATCTCCAAAATGTTCATGATTTTATATAAAAACTTAAAGTTTGTATGCATTTAAGAAACTGTAAAAAATGATTTTTTTGATGATTATCCAATTTCCAAAAACAAAGTTGATCACTAAAAGATGCATAGTTTTTTTATTTTTTATTTTTAAATTATAGTATTCCAAATTATACAAAATCAAGAACACACCTCAACTGGGTAGTTGATCAAAAAAAAAAAAAAAAAACCCTGCAGCAACCAGAAACATGGAGGATAATATCAGTTGACTTCTGTTACCTAATATTTAACATCTTTGACCACCAAAAGTCAACATTGATTTGACAAAAATTGAAGATATGGATGCAAGCAAGAAACAACTCATCATGGAAATTTAGGAACAAGCATGGATGATAATTTCATAGCTAAACACCAAATCATTTCACTTCATTTTTAAGAAAACTAATTAAAGAGTTCATATTTTCATGAGAACAAATTTCTTGGTAAAACTCTATGAAATAAAGAATCTAAGAACAAACCTCAATTGAGTGATTGATGAAAAAACTAGACTATTGGAATCCTTTAAAACAAAGTCCTCAAGTTTTCTGAATGCATAAAACACATGTTCATACAACTTTAAAAAAAAAAAAAAAAAAAAAAAAAAAAGTTATGACAAGTTTTCTGAATGCATGAATCACACCACTAACTAGACATTAAATAAACTCAAAAACTTGCCTAAAATTGGTGATTAGTATAATCAACACCAAACAACCAAAAATAATAAGCATCATTTTAAAAACATATTGATGCATGCAAGTAGCCCAGAAAGAAGATATATACAAAATTTTACTTCAAATTGATTCTCTAAAGATTAAACATTCTTTAACCAAGTATTTTATAAAACTGATCACCCAAACTTTCATAACTCTACAAACATTAAAAATAACTGCATGCAACAAAAACAAAAACTACATAAACTCAAGAACATACCTGAAATGCTCCAACTTAACACTCAGAATTCAATATAGTTCAACTTTGCAATATTTATCAACTTACTATCTTTTAAGGTTATGGATATTTAAATCCAAAAGAAGAAGCTAATAAATAAATAAAAAAGAAGCCAAAAGTTTTGGAGGTTATAGAAGATGGATGAAAAGATAGAAATAAAGGATAATGGAATATTGTGTGTATTTTATGCTTTTTCATTTATTTAAATGTTTGAAATTTTGGTAGCAAAAGGAAGTGTCGTAATCATATTATAGGATTAACATTACCAAATACCAACATTTTGATTGATAAGTTTAGACTAAGAAAATTTGTTATGTGCTGGCTAGGCCTTGTGTGGTGGGGAATTTTTGTCAAGAGGACTAGAGGTTGGTCGACTTTTAAGTCATCTTACAACCAGTGTTTTAAAAACCGGTTCGAACCGGCCGGTTCGACCGGTGTCCGGCTGGTCGGCCGGTTTAAAAAACCCCGGTTTTTTATAGGTCCCGTTCACTGTTTAGAACCGGTCGGTTTTTCCGGTTCGACCGGTCCAGTTCAACCGGTTTTGATTTTTTTTTTTTTTTTAAGTTTTTTTTTTTAATTTTTTTGACTGGTCAAACGGTTGAACCGGCCGGTTCGACCGGCCGCGGTGAAAAATCCGGTTCGTCGAAAAAACCGGTTTTTAAAACATTGCTTACAACCTTATCATAAAAGATCAAAAGTTCAAGACACAAGTTATGTATTTAGGCTAGAAGTAATGGTCATTATTCTTCATTTTTTCATCTCAGCGTAACCTCATCATTCATTAGGGGTGTGCATAGTTCGGTTTGGGTCGGTTTTTGGCTAAAATCGAAACCGAACCGAAATATTCGGTTTTTGTAGAACCAAAACCAAAACAGTTCGGTTTTTGGCGGTTTGGTTTTTTCGGTTTATTATCGGTTTCAGTTCGGTTTTTCGGTTATTTTGGTTTTTAACCGTTTATATTTGGGCATGGCCAATTTATACCAACAAACTTGTTTTATATAGAAAATTGGTTATTCTTCTTTACTTTTTGTCAATCTAAGCCTAATGATGTTTACCCCATATTTCTATAATTACACACATATAAATGAGACACACACAAGCAAGTGAACATACACATAGTATGATCATTGTCACATATGTATTAATAAATTGTCAAGTAAACACACGATACGACAAACACACATATAAACGTTAATATAAATATATTATAAATCCACCCACAAAATGAATATGAATTTATAAATTTGATTTATTTGGTTATTTATTTATATTATATTTATTATATAATCCAGGTTCAGAGAACTTCTTTTGAGCCGAGAGGGCCACCAAGCTGACATTACCACCGCTGAAGAGAATTATAAAGTAGCTAAAAGAGAAGCGAAAAAGGTAGTAGCTTAGGCGAAGGATAAGGCATACGAAGATTTTTATAAGAAATTGGACTCCAAAGAGGGGGCTAACGATATATTTAAGATTGCTAAAGCTCGAGAGAGAAGAAGGAGGGATTTAGGAAATGTTAAATATATCAAAGATGAAGGCGAACGGACCATTGTGAACGTAGAGGATATTAGGAAAATATGGGGAGGGTATTTCTCCTCTCTTTTCAACGGAGGAAGTACTGAAGGAAACGGGGAAGAAGAGAACCCTAGCCAACGGCCAGAGTGCTACTATTCGAGGATTAGCCAGCAGAGGTGAAGGTTGCAATATAGAAGATGGGAAGAAACAAAGCAGTAGGGCCGGACCAAATCCCCATAGAAGCTTGGAGGTGTATGGGTGACGAGGAGGTAAAATGGCTGACTTGCCTCTTCAACAAGATCTTCTCCGGGGCTAAGATGCCAGAAGAATGGAGACTCAGTGAAGTCATCCCCATGTGGAAACTCGTTTTAGAGGTTACTAAACTAACAACGAGTTTACTTGATCGTTTATAGGCTCTAGGCTGTTAAGCCTTTGATTTAGGAATTCTACGTTTAAAGAACAATGATAATATTGGCGGAATATTCAAACAAATAATACAATACTATCATGACAAGGTTTTGTGGAATTCACCGTTTGTTATTTCATTAGCCCCAATACTACTTGATCATTGGTAGTACGATTACACTCTAATCAGGGATCAAAGATCCTTGAGGCTAAACAAACCTAAACAACATTAGACCCCATGTCCAATGTTCATCAGACCCTCGTCTGATGTTCCCACACACACTCTTTAAGTGCTCTTACATTTTAACACAACTTTGTGTTGTTGTAATTTGAGAGTACGAAGCACTTTGGTTGATCACTAATCTCACAGTGACACACTCACTGTCCACAGTGACCCACACCTTTATCTAAGGGGGTATGATCTTCCTTTTATAACATAAGGAGATCATTTACAAATTGATAAGCTTTTAGTCATCCACTTGCTTTTACATGTGTCAAGTCAATAAGATACAACTACCAACTGTGGAAACTCGTTTTAGAGGTTACTAAACTAACAACGAGTTTACTTGATCGTTTATAGGCTCTAGGCTGTTAAGCCTTTGATTTAGGAATTCTACGTTTAAAGAACAATGATAATATTGGCGGAATATTCAAACAAATAATACAATACTATCATGACAAGGTTTTGTGGAATTCACCGTTTGTTATTTCATTAGCCCCAATACTACTTGATCATTGGTAGTACGATTACACTCTAATCAGGGATCAAAGATCCTTGAGGCTAAACAAACCTAAACAACATTAGACCCCATGTCCAATGTTCATCAGACCCCTCGTCTGATGTTCCCACACACACTCTTTAAGTGCTCTTACATTTTAACACAACTTTGTGTTGTTGTAATTTGAGAGTACGAAGCACTTTGGTTGATCACTAATCTCACAGTGACACACTCACTGTCCACAGTGACCCACACCTTTATCTAAGGGGGTATGATCTTCCTTTTATAACATAAGGAGATCATTTACAAATTGATAAGCTTTTAGTCATCCACTTGCTTTTACATGTGTCAAGTCAATAAGATACAACTTGTATCTTGAGTGTTCAACTTGATGACTTGATAAATATCTAGATATTATATTTGTATAAACATGACTCATACAAAATAATATCTTCTTCGTTCTTATCTTCTGTAGCAACAGAGTGACTCATTGATTCAGCAGTTACTTCATTTGAACTATCAACAGGATTGTAATACTATCAGCAGGAACACTAATCAGCAGAAACAATATACTATCAGCAGAAATGAAACTTTTGCACTATCAGCAGAGTGCTCTGGCTTATCAGCAGAGTTCTCAGCAGGAACAGTACTTTGCTCTTGAATCAGCAGTACCTTGTTGGTCTAGCAGTACCTTGTTCTTGAACTAACAGTACCTTGCTCTTTGGACCAGCAGTACCTTAAAATACACTAGCAGTACCTTGTTGGTCTAGCAGTACCTTGCTCTTGGACCAGCAGTACCTTGTATTTTGCTTATCATTCAGTATATAATATGTTTCATTCTTCTTGTTTGTGATCATCAAATCTATGGAATATTTAATTCCTTACAATCTTCCCCTATTTGATGATTACAAAACAAACACTTTCTTGTACGAATTTCCCTAGACGAAGTAGAGAAATTGAGATAACTAAATCTCACCATGAATGAAACTATACTGACTTCCCCTTAATTTATGCTATCCACCACATCTCTTCCCCTTTTTGTTATCAACAAATAGGAAATTTACAAATATGATTTTTACAACTACAAACTAATATTACAAATCAAATCTATCCTTCTAATATCTCAAACTACCCTCCATTAAGCTTTCCGCGCTAAAAATGAACTTGAGACATCAAAATTTTAAATCATCAGTAGCAATACAAATAAAAAGTAGCAATAATCAATAACTTTTCCTGTGGTGATACACATATACAATAAATGGTTAAACATCTTTAACATTGAAGCTTCCCCTGAAACTAATATGTTAACCATTCGAATCTCCATTCTGTAGGCTTTTATGATTGACAAAGAAAAACCAATCATTACCAACTTGTTGATGAAGTAGAATAAACCAATCTTGTGTCCTATATCTTGTACTAAAACTGACTTTGAACTTATACTAACACCATATAAGTAGATCGAAATCTCTTGATAAAATCCTCATTTCATATGAGACACTGAGCGCGACAAAGCAACTCCTTTAAGTGATAGTTAACTAGGTATTCGTCCATCCTCCCCTTGACCTATGAAAACTAGATTTAACAAGTCATCACCATAATTATTTAAGCACAAACAAGTTATCTTTTCTTCCAAAGATATGACAAAACACAATCTTGAAAAACTCAACCTCAACTTCAAATAAGCAACAAATAACCTTTTTCACCAATAATAAATTGATAAACAAGCCTTTTTATCTTTTAAGAACCAACTCTTCTCTGTGTGTGATTCTTCCCCTATGTGTGTGAACCAAGAAAGAAAACCAAAAATTCGACAATACCTCAACTGTTTCTGCAGCAGTATTCAATGATGCATATCTTGCAACCTAAGGCTCAGATTGAAGATCCCTCTGGTCAGAATCTACCTTGATATACCAAGAACCTTCAACAAAAATTTCAGCCCAATCCAACGGTTAACGAAGGAGTTATAGCCTTTTGAAAACAGCTCTGCAATAGTTTTGTAAAATATAAGCAACACGAATTTTTCTTCTTTCTTTAGCTAAAACCTTTTCTTGTCCTAAATCCAGAGCCTCCCGCTCTGATACCAACTGTGGAAACTCGTTTTAGAGGTTACTAAACTAACAACGAGTTTACTTGATCGTTTATAGGCTCTAGGCTGTTAAGCCTTTGATTTAGGAATTCTACGTTTAAAGAACAATGATAATATTGGCGGAATATTCAAACAAAGAATACAATACTATCATGACAAGGTTTTGTGGAATTCACCGTTTGTTATTTCATTAGCCCCAATACTACTTGATCATTGGTAGTACGATTACACTCTAATCAGGGATCAAAGATCCTTGAGGCTAAACAAACCTAAACAACATTAGACCCCATGTCCAATGTTCATCAGACCCCTCGTCTGATGTTCCCACACACACTCTTTAAGTGCTCTTACATTTTAACACAACTTTGTGTTGTTGTAATTTGAGAGTACGAAGCACTTTGGTTGATCACTAATCTCACAGTGACACACTCACTGTCCACAGTGACCCACACCTTTATCTAAGGGGGTATGATCTTCCTTTTATAACATAAGGAGATCATTTACAAATTGATAAGCTTTTAGTCATCCACTTGCTTTTACATGTGTCAAGTCAATAAGATACAACTACCAACTGTGGAAACTCGTTTTAGAGGTTACTAAACTAACAACGAGTTTACTTGATCGTTTATAGGCTCTAGGCTGTTAAGCCTTTGATTTAGGAATTCTACGTTTAAAGAACAATGATAATATTGGCGGAATATTCAAACAAATAATACAATACTATCATGACAAGGTTTTGTGGAATTCACCGTTTGTTATTTCATTAGCCCCAATACTACTTGATCATTGGTAGTACGATTACACTCTAATCAGGGATCAAAGATCCTTGAGGCTAAACAAACCTAAACAACATTAGACCCCATGTCCAATGTTCATCAGACCCCTCGTCTGATGTTCCCACACACACTCTTTAAGTGCTCTTACATTTTAACACAACTTTGTGTTGTTGTAATTTGAGAGTACGAAGCACTTTGGTTGATCACTAATCTCACAGTGACACACTCACTGTCCACAGTGACCCACACCTTTATCTAAGGGGGTATGATCTTCCTTTTATAACATAAGGAGATCATTTACAAATTGATAAGCTTTTAGTCATCCACTTGCTTTTACATGTGTCAAGTCAATAAGATACAACTTGTATCTTGAGTGTTCAACTTGATGACTTGATAAATATCTAGATATTATATTTGTATAAACATGACTCATACAAAATAATATCTTCTTCGTTCTTATCTTCTGTAGCAACAGAGTGACTCATTGATTCAGCAGTTACTTCATTTGAACTATCAACAGGATTGTAATACTATCAGCAGGAACACTAATCAGCAGAAACAATATACTATCAGCAGAAATGAAACTTTTGCACTATCAGCAGAGTTGTAATACTATCAGCAGAGTGCTCTGTCTTATCAGCAGAGTTCTCAGCAGGAACAGTACTTTGCTCTTGAATTAGCAGTACCTTGTTGGTCTAGCAGTACCTTGTTCTTGAACTAACAGTACCTTGCTCTTTGGACCAGCAGTACCTTAAAATACACTAGCAGTACCTTGTTGGTCTAGCAGTACCTTGCTCTTGGACCAGCAGTACCTTGTATTTTGCTTATCATTCAGTATATAATATGTTTCATTCTTCTTGTTTGTGATCATCAAATCTATGGAATATTTAATTCCTTACAATCCCCATCTACAAGAACAAGGGAGATGTGCAAGTGTGTTGCAATTATAGGGGCATTAAGCTTCTTAGCCACACCATGAAGCTTTGGGAGAGAGTTATCGAAAGAAGGTTGAGAAGGGAGATGAGGGTGTCTGAGAACCAATTTGGTTTTATGCCAGGAAGGTCATCGATTGAGGCTATACACCTTCTCAGAAGTCTCATGGAGAAGTACAAAGAAAGACAAAAGGACATGCATATGGCGTTCCTTGACCTCGAAAAGGCTTATGATAGTGTCCCACGTGAGTTGATTTGGAGAACTCTTATCGATAAAGGAACCCCAAGGAGATACGTGAGGGTCATTAAGGATATGTACGAGGGGACTAAGACCCGTGTACGGTCCACAGTGGGGATCTCAGAGTTTTTCCCTATGGTTGTTGGGCTCCATCAGGGTTCTGCCATTAGCCCTTACCTCTTCGCCTTGATTCTTGATGAGTTATCTCGAGGGATACAAGAGGGCATCCCGTGGAGCATGATTTTTGCCGATGACATTGTGTTGGTGGCAGAATCAACGGAAGGGTTAAACAACAGATTTGAGAACTGGAGGGAAGCTCTTGAAGACAAGGGTCTTCGGGTGAGTAGAGAGAAGACTGAGTACATGAGATGTGATTTTGGGAGGATCGAGTCAGGTCACCACGAAGAAATTGATATTCGTATTAGGGACCAGATCCTGCCACCCAAGGAGGCTTTTAGATATCTGGGATCGATGATTCACAAATCAGGGAGGATAGATGAGGACGTAATCTACCGGATTAGAGCTGGTTGGGCGAGATGGAGTTGTGATAGGAAAGTCCCCTTAAAGTTAAAGGGAAAATTTTATAAGGTGGCGATTAGACCGGCTATGTTGTAGGGGTCTGAGTGTTGGCCCATCTCCAAGGCCCATGCTAACAGGGTTGAGGTGGCGGAGCTGAGAATGCTAAGATGGACCTGTGGTAAAACCTTACTTGATATGATCCCGAATTGGGTTTTCAGAGCAAAACTCGAAGTTGAGAATATTATCTCGAAGATGAGAGAAGGAAGGTTGAGGTGGTTCGGTCATGTCAGGAGGAGGCCTCAATCAGCGCCGGTAAGAAGAGTCGAAGCGCTTGTAGTAGATGGTGTGAGAAGAAGGGGTAGACCCAAACTCAGGTGGGAGGATAGACTTAAGCTCGACATGAAGGAGCTTCTCTTGTCCGAGGACATGACCTCAGATAGAAAGGCGTGGAGAGATAGAATTAGGATATGCGAGTAGTCTCAGCTAGGTGCTTTGTGGGTTTAGGTTGTTTTTGGGTGCCTTGTTTCTGCTTTGCTTTAGTTTTAGGCCCCCGTGCGTTGCTTTTCCTTGCTCTGTGTTGCTCCCGTAGGTTTGCCTGGTTTTCTTGCCCCCTGAGTTTTGGTTTTTGGTGCCTCGTTTTTTTGCTTTGCTTTAGCTTTAGGCCCCGTGCGTTGCTTTACTTTGCTCTGTGTTGCTCCCTTAGGTTTGTCTGCTTTTTTAGTGCCTTGGTCTTTGTTTTTGTCTAGGCTTTTTTGTTGTGCTCCTTTGCTTGTGCTTTTGCCCGTGTCCCCTTCCTGCTTGCTGGTTTTTCGCTCTGTTTGGGGGTTTTTCCTGCTTGCTTTTGCCTGCTTTCGTTTGCTTGTTGTTTACTGTCTTTGTTGCTCTCCCTTTTTTTTCTCCCTCACCCGCACACCTGCACTTGCCGGAGGTCTCGTTGGAAGCAGTCTCTCTACTCCCTGGTTTATCTCGGGGTAGGGGTAGGATCTGTCTACGTTCTACCTCCCCCATACCCTGCCCCGGCGGGATTGGGTTTGTTGTTGTTATTGTTGTTGTTGTTGTTTATTATATAATAAAATCGGTTCGGTTCGATTTTTAAGGTTTGGTTTTTTTATGAAAACCGAAATCAAACCGCATTTTCGGTTTTAAAAAAAATAAGAACCAAACCATTGTTTCTAGTTTCGGTCGGTTATTTCGGTTCGGTTTTTTTCGCTTTGATTTCGGTTTTTTGGGTTTTTTTGCTCACCCCTATCATTCACTTCTCCTCACCCCTTCTCATCTTTCACTCATAATGGTCACAACTCTTATTCACATTTCATTAAAATACCTACTTTATACAAAAATACTTCACAAAATACCCACTCACACTCAAAAATCAAATAAGTTAATAATAAAAACATTTAGAAGAGCCACTTTTGCACATAACCCAAGTGGCCAAGCCCCTCGCCTTTCGTATGCATTTTTGCCTTCTCTCACGCGTGACATATGGCTAGGGTAGTGGGGTCACGAATGACTAGAGGCCTCAAGAGTGAGGGGTAAACTCATTGCCTCTAGTCTTAGGAGTGTTCAAGAAAATGTTTGGAAAGATTCATCAGGATATCACAATTAAATCGCGTACATTTGAGTCAAAAACTCATCCTGTCTAAATAACTGAAAAAGATGACATAAAAATAAAATAAAGAAGTATAAGTATGTGAAACGGCATGAAATTGGACTCCTGGGTGGGTGTACCGGTTTTTAACGGGGTTTCGTCTTACACAGTAACTCCAAACATTAGAAAAGTTTAGTTAATGAATTAAGCTTAGTTTTTTTACGGAGTATGTAAATCATTTTCATGAATATTAGTACGATATTCGTATTACACAATGGATTATAAGGCTCGAGCTCGTTTGAGGGTTCGGGTCATTAAAGTTTATATGTATCAATAAATGTGTCACTTACGTGGTTTATACATAATTCAACAATTCGTACATAATGACGGTGATGAACTGGAAACATATTTGTGTATGTAGCAGTTAATTAAAAATTTAAAATAAATCTACGAATTATGTGTGGAAATGGCCTCAAGAGTGGTATAACAGTTTTCCAGAGTTGAACCATGTTCATGTGCCTCTGTTAGATGATGACAGGAATGATATAGTGAGATGGAGAACAAAAAATGGAGTACTTACTAAGTTTTCTACAAAAGAGGTATGGAAAGATATGAAGCCTGATGCTCCAAATGTAGACTGGTGGAAAACTGTGTGGTTCTCACAATGTAATCCTAGGTGTGCTATGATTCTGTGGATGGCTTTTAAAAGAAGACTTCTTGCTCAGAATATAATGCATAAATGGAGCAATGATGTGCTCCTATGCCCTTTGTGTAAGAAAACAAATGATTCTCATAATCACTTGTTTTTCTCTTGTGAGTTCTCTGCTAAAATTTGAAATATATTAAAAGATAAGATAAATGGTAGAAATATGCCAATGGAATGGGATCAAATCACTCAAACCATTACCACTTTGGCCTGTTCTAATTCTATGTGGAGTGTGCTGAGAAGATTGGTTCTTGCTGCTGCTGTTTACTACATCTGGAAGGAAAGGAATGCTAGAATTTTCAATGCTACTCATCAAACTATGGAGAGTGTGTTGTTGTCTATTACTGAAAACATTATACTGCAACTTTTGAGTTTAACTGTGAAGAAGAATATCAATACTGTTAAAGTAGTAGAGATATGGAATGTGAATCTACAATACAGAAACAATAATGGTGTTGTCTGAAGTGGAGTCATGTTTGTGATGGTGGATGGAATAAAGTTGGAATAATTGATGTTATTGTTGGTTCTGCTTATAGCTTCTTGCTGATCTTTAAGGGGTGTTTAGATATGGAGTATACAGCTGCTGAAAGTATATTTCAGTCAATGGTATTCTCTTTTGATGATATATCAGTGGTTATATGTCACAGTTAAATACCACTGCTCTTATATTCAGACCATTACAATGGAGTGACACCTTGTATCTTGGAGTTCTAACTGGTATGGTTGTACCAATGGTAACCTCTTGATTGTTCAATTTGGCCTTGGGAGGGAATTAGACAGTCAAGCATGGCTAAGTAGGAGGCCTAACTGGTATGAATGTACCATAAAGTAGGGTCCCCATTGTGAAGGGTAAATGGTCTAGGAGGATGGTGTATGATGAGTAGAATAGAGAGGTGTGCAAGATGAACCTTCTTGGTCCTCTCAATACACCATCACAGGAGGTAATGGTTGGTCATCATGGAGGGAGAGTGTTCCCAAACAACTGAAGCCTTCCATTGAGAGGGAAATGTAGATTGTTTGGCAGAGCCCCCCCCCCCCCAATGGATGGGTTATGGGTGCCTAGTGATGTCACTCTCCATTTCTACCTTGTCTACTGTGGTGGCAGGTTGAGTGGCTTGGTAGAATGAAGAAGTGGAAATGTAGCTAGATGGTAGGTGCATTAAAAGGTGAATTGAGATAAAGTGTATAGTTGGAAAAGAAGTTAAGCTCTGTTCTGGTTGTCAGTTCTGTTATCAGACATAAGGCTTGTCTGATATCGAGTAGAGCTATTTTGTTTAGTTTCTGAGTTTGTCTTGTGTATATTTCAGTTTGTATTAGAATTGGGAGATGTTCAAATCTTGTTTCGTATTCTTATGATGTAAATCTTTTGGAGAATCAATATATATATTTTCACCTTTGCACCAAAAAAAAAAGATTGAAGATGTAGTTGTTGATGTCATTGTATTTCAAAATATGAAAAAGAATAACATGACTAGAAACAAAAAACTTGAAATGTGTTAATTTTGACATATATTTAAGAGGGTGTTTGGGATTGTTATTTTTTCTGTTTGTCTGTTTATATACTATTTTTTAAGTAGAAAAATATTTTACTAATTGAAAAATGAACCCTAAACGCCGCCACCACCATCACTAAACGCCGCCACCACCATACCCCACCATCACCACCGCATCTAAACACCATCTTCTTCTAATTTTAACAAATTTTGTAGATCTTCCTTCAATCCAAACAATCATGGGAGGAAATGAATGGACCGAGGTAAGAAGAAAGATTGGATCGAAGCCAGTGAATAATATGGGTAAGTTTCAATCGAAGGAGGATGATGTAGCTAGGATATCCACGTCCGTTTATATAGCTAATCCTCCTGATTCTGTTTTGGCTAAGGATTTATTCAAGGCGTGTAGTCAATATGGCCATGTGGTTGACTCCTTCATTCCGTTTAAAAGTGACAAGAATGGTAAGTGATTTGGATTTGTTCGGTTTATCAATGTGTTTAACCCGGAGAGATTGGTGAATAATTTGTGTACCATTTGGATTGATCGATATAAGATTCAAGCAAATATTGCGCGTTTTCAGAGAACCCCGGGTAACGTGGTTAAGAATGTGTCTAGGTTTGAACGACCTATAAATCAACCTTCGTGTGTAAAACCTTCGTATGGACCTGTTCTTAAGGCTCCTTCGTTTGCCTCGGCTGTGAAAGGTGATTCACCTTCTATATCTGCTCCCACACCCATTTCTACAGCACCTGCTCTTGTCATAGATGATGCCTTCGTGGTTCAACGTGATTTAGAAAATTTTGTTCTGGGGGAGGTTAAGCAACTATCGTCTATTGTTAACATTCGTTCACTTTTATCATCTGAGGGTTTTAATAATGTGAAACCCACTTACATGGGAGGTTTGTGGGTAATGTTAGAATTGGAATCTTCTGATGTTAAAACCAAGTTTTTGAAGCATGTGGGGATTGCGTCATGGTTTACCAGTTTATGCAATGCACAGTCGGATTTTGTATCTAGGGAGAGAATTGCTTGGGTTGATATAGAGGGTGTTCCCCTTCATGCTTGGTCTCGTGCTACTTTTGAAAAGATTGGCTCCAAATGGGGAGAAGTGATGGACCTTGAAGAATGTAATGATGATTTGTTCGCACGAAAAAGGATTTGCATTAAAACTAAATAGGAGGTTAACATCCTTGAAACTTTCAAGATAATCGTGAAACGGAAAGTATTTGTGGTACGTGCTAAAGAGCTTTTTATCTGGTCCCCGGTGCTAAAGGATGCTGAGAATGTGGTGTATTGTTCGGATACCGAATCGGAAGATGAAGATGTAGTTGCTAAGGATGGGAATAAAGATGAGAACGTTATTCTTGACGCTGAAAGTGATGTAGAGGGTGTTGTAGAAACTGATTTTGGTGATCCAAAGGATGGATTGGATACGGATCAAGCCGAATCAGTAAAGAATATGGAGTATTCTAGTGACCCGTTCAATATTTACCCGATACTTAACAAGCAAAAAATAGATCATCCTCATCCAAATGAGGACTCTAGTCCCACTCACCCTCCTGGTTTCACTCCTGAGAGGGCTGATCATGTTTTAGGTGATCAGGAGATTCGTATGCCCGAAAATACTTCTCCTCAAAATCATTCTGTCGGGTTGAACTCTAAAATTATGCAAGATGCGTCGCATAGTGATGATACTGGTGTATTAGATGGTAAGTTTAAGGTGAAAGAGTTACATACAGGAGGATCGATTTTGGAAGTCCTTGATGATATGATCAAAGTAGGCCAAGCAATGGGTTTTTCTATGGGGGGATGTTTGAAAGATATGGAGGGTATTATTAGTTCACGAGGAGGTCATGAGGGTGATCGATGAATTGTCTTTCCTTGAACATCCAAGGCCTAGGATCCAAGGCTAAAAAATCATGGATTCGGGAGTTAAATATTAAGCACAAGGTGAGTTTCTTGTCCATTCAAGAAACAAAAACGGATGTTATTTCTGACATGGAGATAAAATTCTTATGGGGGAACAGTTTGTTTGAGTATTCGATGAGTGAAGCTGTAGGCAACTCGGGGGGTATCCTTTGTGTTTGGGATCCCAACGTGTTTTCTAAATCTAATCATGTTATTTCGGACAATTTTGTTGCGGTATACGGGAATTGGATTCCTAATAATATGGATTTGCTTATGATATCAGTTTACGCTCCTCAACCTCTTGTGGAGAAGCGAAACTTATGGAGTTTTATCTCGTCTCTTGTATCTCGTTGGAATGGTGAATATATGGTTTTTAGGGATTTTAATGAAGTTCGTTTTGAAAGAGAGCGTATGGGGTCGGTTTTTAATCAACACGGGGCGAATATCTTTAACTCGTTTATCTTGAATTCGAATCTTGTTGAGGTTCAGTTAGAAGGTTATGATTTTACTTGGTCACATCCGTCGGCTTCCAAGATGAGCAAATTGGATCGTTTTTTAGTAAGTGAAGGCTTAATTTCTATTTTCCCACATATGTCTGCTATTTGCCTTGACCGGCATCTTTCAGATCATCGCCCCATTTTTCTTCGGGATGTTGTGAGATCCAGTAAAAATCCCTCGTAATAAATTTCACTGATTTATGATAATCTCAACTTACTGTTTAATAAAACCCATTTTTATGGAAAAATTTAAACTTTTCTCTTATTGCTATCGATATCACGTTATGTTTCGTGATATATATTAAATAGCAACCTTACTCGAAACACAATTAAATCACGGGATTCCATTCTCACTACATTTAAAACTTCACAAATAATAATAGTTGATAATGATAAAACCCTACACAAAGATATATGCACTTTTCCTAATCATTCTTAATTATTTCACTTAGTTAACACATATTACTAATAAACTCTTCACTAATTTATTTCAAAATCGAATGGGCCACATCATCCTCAGCCCATTACACGAACCAGCCCACTGATCCAAGCCACTTCCAATTCAATTTCTAACTTGTGATTTTATGTAAGAATCGACCAGCCACACCTCTTCAAAAGCGACTCGATATCTTTCAAATCTTAAACGTAACCCTCGAATATTTTTACACAATCTCATACACGACCCACTATATTATTCGTATGCCAAATTTTAGAAACTCAAGTCGAGAAGTGATATGGTTTTGAGGACCCTTTCGTTTGTCCCGATTCACCCAACTCGACATATGTGAAAATCACAAAACCCAACTAATTCGAACCCGACTTTTTCCTAGGCCTTCTCGATGATAATATTGGCACAGCATGATGTTAAGGAAACATTGAGGACGGAGGTTTATGAAGTCACACGCTAAATCTATCTAACACCCATTTCAATATCAATCGAATATGGATATAGTCCAACAACATAAGACAAGCCCTATAAATCTTCCCATACCTCCTGATGATTGCTAAGTCAGCCAAGGCAGCAGTAACGTGTATAACTTGCTTAACCCACTTGACACTCAATTAATAATATCAATCGAATATGTATATAAACCAACGACTAGAGACAAAGTTCTACCAATCCTCTCCATGCTTTCCCATGATTGCTATAGCAGAAACATGCGAATATTTTCTGTCACTGTACAGTAAAGAGACATGATTAAGCTTGAGGGCAATCTAGTCAAAAACATTGCGTGGTTTATCTCTATAAAACCCACTCGTTTCTAGCAGCCTCCACTGCCAAATTCATACACCTTTCGATCTCACTAAATAACCTTAAAAACTCAGAAGTAATTCTTGTCTCACCTTGGGAAGCAAATAGAGTAAGGAAGTAATACGTTAAACGTATTGAGCTCGCCAACTTACTGCCTCCTTCTCGTGTTTCGCTCGATCATCACTGCCTTTCTTCACCACCTTTTTCTAAGGTGTAGTAAGTATCCTATAACCCTCATGCTCTCATTTCTCACATCCACACATGCATGCATTTTACTTTTACACTCGAACGTATAAATATTTCTAGTTTAGTTTACATGCAACTTCTTTTCGTATAACTCACATCTTGTGTCGAAAACTCCATCATAAAAGGCTAAAGATCGATTCACAACACCACTCTCACAACTACACTAAATCACATGCATCGTTAGAACATATCAATTATTTTTGCAAAGATTGTATATGTTCTTTTATTCGAAGTAGATTGCATGAAACCCACTAGTTCATAACTCTCAATGAGGACCAGTTAAAAACCACACTAGTACATGATAGAAATACATGCATTTTACTCTTTTGTTTTCCACTCGAACGTATAAACTTCTACATTTTGAAAACAAGTTAAAGTAGTTGGAACCATGTAGAATGTCGAACACTCTTTTGAGAGTCTCGGTAGTCACCTCACAACCCACGTTTATATCTAAAACATCACCTCATGCATCATATCATTTTCACTCGAACATGCGATATATATACGCTACGTATCTTTTAAAAGATGTAGTGAATATTGTATACGTTAAATAGATACAAAAAGAACCTTAAACCACTCACCTCTCTAATCCTCAGATTTCAAAACATATCAACATAACTCTTGAACACATAAAAATGCTACACGTTTAACATATAAGTAATCACACCAGAAATTTAACTAAGTTTTCCTACTATAAAACGTGCCCAACTCGCACAGAAAACACATAAATATTTAGTAAATTCGACATGCGACCCACGTATTTCTTTACACGACCCATTTCACGACCCAACTAGCTATGTTTTTCGTATAAACCTCTTACAAAAATAATCATGTTTCGACTCTTTAAAACAGCCCAAGCAAAGTGCACAAACCATATTTGAGAAACCACTAAAAACAATATTGGGCTTAACTTTGTAACTCGTTAAGGGCCCATTTAGTATATAAATAAGCTACTGATCGAATAGGCTAGTGAAATAAGCTTCATTTATCTTAAATATAATTTATAAAAAGTCGCCCACTTTTTTCTTTACCATTTTGACATTTTTGGACTAAAAATGTAACGCGTTTCAACTATAAGGACTAAAGCTGTGAACACAGATTATAAAAGACTTAGAATGACATATCATTGAACTTCAAGCCTTACATGGACATTTGGATTATTTTTAGACTAATATTGAACTTTAGGCTAACGAAGGACTAACGACGTAACGCAAACACGGTTAGGATAAAAGTGTAAACCTGGGAAAGGACAAACTATTTTTCACTTGACATTATTATTTCGTTTTCCATTTTTTCACCACCACTTCACATGCATTTATTACATTCTAGTTACATATATTTAATTTTCGTTAATTATTAAACGATTTCACTCGCATATCATTTCATCATATTTTGAGGAGATAATACCTCGAGTCAAGTGACATAAGAATCAAGATAATATCAATGTATGATATTATATTTTCTTAACTTGAGGCATTTTAAGCATATCACACTCACATCACCAAATCGTTGTACTATTTCTCACTTTCACACTCATCGTTAGATACAAGTTGAATACTTAGATATTCCTCATATTCAGGTCTTGTATTGAAGACGTTTCCGTGATCGTTTCCATAGATCCTATTTGTTGATATAAATAATGCCTAAACACGTTATTAATATTTTTCGATATCTCTACGTTTTGATAATCACAAAATGTAAAATCATTAATCGGAAAATTATGACGTAAACAAGTATTTAGTTGTAAATATCTATTTCTCCAACTCAAATCACTTAAGGTATGAATGAACTAATGCTTAATGCATTATATGATCAAATGAACATTTTCTTAATAACTAGATTTTTTATAAAACATCAAAAACATTTTATATATTTTTGAAAAACATTTTTGGTATTAAATAAAAATGTTTAATCTTTTATAAAAATATGAATTCAAATTTTTAACCAAAATCAGTTAAAATGTTCCAGAAAAACCTTCCCACAAAAGGACAAAATTGGCCAACGGCCAGTAGGGGCGGCCCCCTTAATTATTAAGGGGACCGCCCCCGCTCCAGTAGACCTCCAGCTGTCCAATTTTTCTCCTATAAATACCAGTCTTCTCCTGGACTTTTACTCACCTTTTGCACACTAAAACTTTCTGTTCTAAATCCTTTCTAAACATTGTAAATCCTTTGATCATATTTTCTTAAGCATTGGTTTCTAAGTGATCCAAGCTTCCACCACCAAAAGTGCAAAAGAAGAACTCTACTTCAACTAGTGAAGAAGTGTTATTACTTACCTCATTCAATTGTGTTGTTGTGTAAAGTGTTGTGTAGTTGTGATAAGTAGATCTAAGTGTAATTACGTAGTGGTGTTGTAAATTAGTTGTGAAGTAGTTGTGAATAAGTAGTTGTGAAGTAGTTGTGAAGAAGTAGTCGTGAAGTAGTCGTGAAGAAGAAGTCGTGAAGCCGTTGTGAAGAAGTCGTGAAGAAGTCGTGATTAAGTCGTGTAGAAGTTGTGTATAAGTTGTGAGATTGGTTCTAGCTACGATTAGGACTCGACATCTTGCTTTGTGTCGTTAAGCCGGTGTAAGCTAAAGTTGTGTAAGGTTTCTCCGCCATAAGGGAGTTTGTTGACATAGTGAAGAAAACTCTCGAGTAGGTGACTCGAGGAGTGGAGTAGGGCAAGGAAGGTGTCCTTGTAGCCGAACCACTATAAATCTCCGTGTTGTGGTTTGATCTTTCCATCTCTCTCTCTTATTTCATTATATTTATCTTACTTGCATTACTTATCTATATTTGCTTATATATGTTCATATTGATCAAGAGTTGAATTCAAATAAGATAGAATCGAAGTTTTAAAAAGTAAACAAAAGTTTTCATAAATTAAAAAGACGTAAAACTATTCAACCCCCCTTCTAGTTTTCCACACTTATAATTCTATCTTGTCAGATACACTCCAGGTGAGTCGTGGCCCCTACTTTTAATATTTGTTTTAATAACTCTTTTGGGGGGAGATACATGCTTCAACTGTTTTAAGTATTTTTATACTTTGAAAACTCTCATGATTTACTCAAAATCATCAACTATGCTTTACATGTTTTGAATCATCCTTTGGAAGGGATATATGCTAGTTATATTTGCAAAACGGCTTGCTTAGCTTAATTGCTATATTTGAAAAATAACATTTTCAAACTACTTGTTGTAACAAGATACTGAGACTTATTTTATACATTCATATAACAGTTGAATGTACTGTTAACTTAACTATGATGTTTATACATCTCAACTGGAAATAATTGCCAAAACTAAAGTACGCATATTCTATGAAAACCGGAACCCTATATTGCCTAAGTTTAACTATATTGCCATAAAGTCCCTCGATCATGAGCCATTAATCACTGCGGTGAGCGCGAATATAGTGGACAGCTTCGAAACCTGTAAAGGCTGACGACCTATCCCACTAAATACTGGATGGAATGCCGGATGGCTAGTCGTATTTAGTCGCGATACACTATATTTGACACATAATAGGATGAGGAAATCACCTATTACTTAGGGCAAAACCATCAGTAACCCTGATGTGACTTTCACCGTTTTACGGTACTTTTGTTAACGTTTTGCGCGTCATGAGGCTTAGAGCAATATAACCTTATGAATATATATGTCTTCTTATATATATTCGGATACAGCTGTATTTAGTAACGACCACTCCACACTGATAGACATCAGACTTTAAACTATTGTTTTCACTATGTGATTTGAATATGTATCATGTACTTGGAACTTAACTATTATCATATGTGACTTAGTAGTGTCTTATGATAGGGACAACTCGATGCTTGGCATATCGTTACTTTTAAAAGTTGAACTATTATTTCATTGCAAGCATATAACAACGTAATTCAATTTCATTTAAACTTAAAAACTTATGATCATCTGAGTTCATAAACGATTTACTCATGGATTTTCACCAAATCGCAAACTTGCTAGTTACTTCAAGAAGTACTAGTATTTATTTCAACTATCAACTCTTGAATTCATTGAAAGAAAGTTATTTTCTATCAAACTCTACGAACTCACCAACCATTGTGTTGATGTTTTAAGCATGTTTATCTCAGGTAATCAACGGAGCAGGACAAGACACGGAGCGGGCATTAAGTACTCTGATAACTTAAATGGTGTGAAAATCAAATATGTCATTCTTTCCAAATTACTATACTTTTGTGGGATTTTCAAATCAGATATTTTAACCTGTGCATCAAAAACTATTATTTTGAATGACATATAACTTTCAAAACGCCTTTTCAAGCCGTTTTCTAAAAATTTTAACTTCGATCCTCAGTGTAACACCTAAATATTTTCCGCTGCCACAAAACCAAATTAGGGGGTGTTACAGATTGGCATCAGAGCCACAGGTTATAGAGAATCAAATGTTTTCAAACATTGAACTATAACCACACTTTCAAAATAAATGATTTTACACCATACCATTTTACGCCCTCCGTGTCTGCAGACTGCCGTGCTCAATATATTACCTACTAAGATTGTTTTGTACTAATCTTACATGCTTAATGTTTACTCTTCACACATTACACACCTTATTATTGTACACTCAATGTTACACCCTAAACGCATGAATATTCATAATTACTGTTGCTACAGTACCATGTCTTCCAAACTAGTCGGTATCACCAAGACTACCTCTCCTACTACACATGCGTCACCTACCTACCAAATTGCACCAGATACTGAAGATCCTTATGTAAAAATGTCACAACTCCAGCCTGACATAGAACTCACTCAGAAATCACCTCTGTCATCACCTACTTACTCACCTCCACGTCAGAAACTTAGGAGAGCAACCGAATCCTATTCAGATGAAGATTTGATTGGTGGTCAACCAACATTTGAATCTGGACAGAGTTCACACCAAGAAATGACTTGGAAGAAGATCGAACTAAATTCTCCTTTGCCTGACATCTCAGATTTCCCCATGCCAGATGTCCCAGAGAATGTATCCTCACCCAATACTCCTGACTACAATATAGACACCCATGACCCCATATGGATTCGCCTTCACCAACACACAAACATACTAGACACTCACTCTGAACAGCTAAAAGAGTTACAACCATTACGATTCGAATGGTATGATCGTAACATTGATACCCTGTTTAAGAGGACAGATGCTGAAAGACGAGAAGTGTTTGATCTAGGAGTAAATGTTGGTAACATGAAGGACAATTACGAACAAGAACTTAGAAACTTGGATGCCAGAACCCGCTGTTTGGGAAGAGGCCACACCCAAACACACATTAGGATTGAGGACATCGAAAGAGCATTATGGTTAGCTAGAGACACAGCAAGAACCCAAGGCCAAAAGATTGCAGCCTTGGAAAACATGTTAGCTAATCGGATGAATGCGTGCCAGGAACGTTTCTCAGCCATGGAAGCTGCACAACTGGATCTTGAGGCAGAAGTTAGACGTCTACGTCAGAGACGTAACTGATCTTAAGTATAGTTGTTGTGCTCAATAAACCAAATAGTTTTGGTTAGTATTCCATGTATTTCTCAAATAATTTTGTAATTCTCAGAATTTGTAATCGACTTTTAAGCTATGACAGACTCTTTCCATTATATCTTTCTGTTGTAAACAAATTCCTTCCACTGAACCCTATTATGGTGCTATAAATGCAAAAAGCCATGCAAAACCTCACCATCTGTTACTCTCTTAGGTAAACAAATGACTCCACAAGAATCAATGAGACATTAATAAAAGACCTTGTGTTGGTTGTTTTGATCAAACAAGTTATTAGAGTTATGTCCATATTGATGATTGTAACAGTGATTGTGCATCAAATATACCACAACTAAACAATAAACCCTAGAAGTCCAAGAACAAATCTTCAAAAGAGAACTTGATAAATGAAGAGAAAGTTGATGAACTTCAGCTTTTGATGAATTCGTTTGTTCCTTAGCAATCCCATGTCAAGAGATAATTAATTTACGATGTTACCCAGACACATCGTATCTCTATGATCCTCAGTTAGTTTTGATTTTGTATTAAGATCACGTGGTTAGCAATAATATACAAATACCTTGTTATTTGAAATTATTCTAATGATAAAGTGAATACTAAATCAGTGTTTCTTGTTGTAGTCATTGAAGATGGCCAACATGAGCAACACCCATACCCCCTCAGCACTTACAACAACCATGACTCCTAAAACCATCGAAAAGTTGGTAAAAAATATCGTTGCAGCAGTACTCGAAGTGACCACAACAGTCCATCCAAGTGACAATGACATGACAAGAAAAGAAAGAAAGAAGGTTATACCTTGTAAGCATAACCATGAAAGTTTCATGGGGTGTAAGCCAATTTACCTAAAGGATTCAAGAAGAATAACTAAACCTATACGCACTTGTGCCCAAAGAATTAGGCAAGATATTGCACTTAAGAAAAATAACCAAAAGCGAAAACTTGAGGAGAAAAGATCCTTTATCCTCAACGAATGTGAGTTCCACAATGATGTTTGCATCCGCAATCATCTACAAGACTGCATTGACTATCTTCGCCAACAAAGGCCCAAATCAGAAGTTGGAAGAAACGGCGTCACCACTTCTACTAAAAGAGACAACTACTATGGAAAGCAACCTATGTGCCAAAGATGTAAGTTGCATCACACCGGACATTGCATTTCTAAATGCGGAAGGTGCCGGAAAACAGGCCACAAGACAAGAGATTGCAAAGCCATGGAAGGAAATGAGCAACCCTCATCCATAAAATGCTATGAATGTGGTGAAATGAATCATTACAAGAGTTATTGCCCGAACTACAAAGCCCATTGGGAGCCCAAGAATTGTACAAGGGAATAAGAACTCGTCGAGGAATCTTAACCATGTCGAAGAATGACCTCCATGTTAAGCAGATGAATGGATTCCTGCTGTAAAATAAATAAATTCTAGTCTAGAACTATCTAAGTTATATCTCCGTTTGTATTTACCTTAGGTACGATGGATGTAACCTAAGTGTAACAGTTATCCTTCTACCGTGTAAGAACTTTACCTTGTAATATTTCCATGATGATTATAATCTACGTCTATTCCAATTTCTATTCCACCTCTCTATTCATAAATCGTTATGTAACAACACACAGATATTACCCTAAGGATTTAATTAACTCCATTTTGACCAAATCATAGGTTGATACCACATTGTAAGAAATCCTCACCAAAAACTTAGGTCTATACCAAGAACATCCACATATCACTTTAGAAAATTTCTGAATTATCCTCGGTATATGAACAACAACTTTCCAAATTCTTTTGAAAATAATCAAAGGGTGTCTGATTTTGTGACGAAACTATGATAATTAAATCATATAAAATTCCTTGAAGAGAACAAGAATATCATAACAACTGCACCAAGCGTTACATCATTTGGTCCTCAATTATACATAGCCTAGCTACCTATGTATAATTTAGGAAGAATCATGTCATAAATGGAACAGCTATCTTTTCAAAGTTTTTATAACAATTTTCATTCCAAAGACAAAATTTCGAGACAAAATAAATTATTCATAAACCTCACTTTTAACCGAACCCCAGTAAGATCTACACTTATTACCCATTACCTTATTATAAGAAGTCGAGAAAAGTACGAAATTAGAAACTATAAGAATTCACAACAAAATGAGGAAAACACAAATAACATAAATTTTATTAGAACCCACGAAAATTAATACATAGCGAGATGATTAACATCGGAAGTGCTAATAGTACAATGAACACAATAAAAGGCATAGAGTCTTCAATAGGTTGGCCCGCCATAGCAACAAAAACCACCACCAACCCAGCAATAGCAAGCGCCACCATAGGATGAAGTACCCTGATTATTCTAGAAAACAGACAAAAGCGAACCGTTAACTAAACATAAACGAGATCTCCTTCCACATTTATTAAAGATTACATCGACACACAACAAAGGTACATTCTAACAACGCTACGCGAGACCCTCACCCCCAAAATTTATCCGCAAAAATGGCTAGGATTGTGAGGGGTACGATAACCAACAAGTATCCGATCAAATGGCCGGAATCTTCTCTGGGGAGAAGAGCCAAACAGAAGGCGGCAAAGAAAATGAACATGGCTGCGAAAACTATGGCGATCGGCGGCATGTTTTTTTTTTTAGTTGGGAAAAAGTGGAATGAAAGGGATGGAGTGAAAAGGTGAAGTGGGGAGGAAAAAGGGGAAAAGTAAATAGGGTATTAATAGGAGAAAAGTATCCGTTATTTTACTATTCACAATCATTAAGTTTCAAAATCACTACCATTAAAAATCCACTAGTCTCGAATCGCTAGAACACTGAACATTAAGTGTTAAATACTTCCTACTCTCGATCAATGTTTCACCATTCATAGACTATGAATGCATTAGTTGGCCAAACATTCAAATTTAAATTCGTCTGGTACGAATAAATCAAATTGGATCCTGTTTCCTCGATATTCAAATGAAAACCTCTCGACAACATTCTCCATAAACTCTCATCTCAGAATACTACATTTTCAACACCTATCATGGACTGAACTTCGGGACGAAGTTCAAAATTAGGGGTGGATACTGTGAGATCCTGTAAAAATCCCTCGTAATAAATCTCACTGATTTATGATAATCTCAACTTACTGTTTAATAAAACCCAATTTTATGGAAAAATTTAAACTTTTCTCTTATTGCTATCGATATCACGTTATGTTTCGTGATATATATTAAATAGCAACCTTACTCGAAACACAATTAAATCACGGGATTCCATTCTCACTACATTCAAAACTTCACAAATAATAATAGTTGATAATGATAAAACCCTACACAAAGATATATGCACTTTTCCTAATCATTCTTAATTATTTCACTTAGTTAACACATATTACTAATAAACTCTTCACTAATTTATTTCAAAATCGAATGGGCCACATCATCCTCAGCCCATTACACGAACCAGCCCACTGATCCAAGCCACTTCCAATTCAATTTCTAACTTGTGATTTTATGTAAGAATCGACCAGCCACACCTCTTCAAAAGCGACTCGATATCTTTCAAATCTTAAACGTAACCCTCGAATATTTTTACACAATCTCATACACGACCCACTATATTATTCGTATGCCAAATTTTAGAAACTCAAGTCGAGAAGTGATATGGTTTTGAGGACCCTTTCGTTTGTCCCGATTCACCCAACTCGACATATGTGAAAATCACAAAACCCAACTAATTCGAACCCGACTTTTTCCTAGGCCTTCTCGATGATAATATTGGCACAACATGATGTTAAGGAAACATTGAGGACGGAGGTTTATGAAGTCACACGCTAAATCTATCTAACACCCATTTCAATATCAATCGAATATGGATATAGTCCAACAACATAAGACAAGCCCTATAAATCTTCCCATACCTCCTGATGATTGCTAAGTCAGCCAAGGCAGCAGTAACGTGTATAACTTGCTTAACCCGCTTGACACTCAATTAATAATATCAATCGAATATGTATATAAACCAACGACTAGAGACAAAGTTCTACCAATCCTCTCCATGCTTTCCCATGATTGCTATAGCAGAAACATGCGAATATTTTCTGTCACTGTACAGTAAAGAGACATGATTAAGCTTGAGGGCAATCTAGTCAAAAACATTGCGTGGTTTATCTCTATAAAACCCACTTGTTTCTAGCAGCCTCCACTGCCAAATTCATACACCTTTCGATCTCACTAAATAACCTTAAAAACTCAGAAGTAATTCTTGTCTCACCTTGGGAAGCAAATAGAGTAAGGAAGTAATACGTTAAACGTATTGAGCTCGCCAACTTACTGCCTCCTTCTCGTGTTTCGCTCGATCATCACTGCCTTTCTTCACCACCTTTTTCTAAGGTATAGTAAGTATCCTATAACCCTCATGCTCTCATTTCTCACATCCACACATGCATGCATTTTACTTTTACACTCGAACGTATAAATATTTCTAGTTTAGTTTACATGCAACTTCTTTTCGTATAACTCACATCTTGTGTCGAAAACTCCATCATAAAAGGCTAAAGATCGATTCACAACACCACTCTCACAACTACACTAAATCACATGCATCGTTAGAACATATCAATTATTTTTGCAAAGATCGTATATGTTCTTTTATTCGAAGTAGATTGCATGAAACCCACTAGTTCATAACTCTCAATGAGGACCAGTTAAAAACCACACTAGTACATGATAGAAATATATGCATTTTACTCTTTTGTTTTCCACTCGAACGTATAAACTTCTACATTTTGAAAACACGTTAAAGTAGTTGGAACCATGTAGAATGTCGAACACTCTTTTGAGAGTCTCGGTAGTCACCTCACAACCCACGTTTATATCTAAAACATCACCTCATGCATCATATCATTTTCACTCGAACATGCGATATATATACGCTACGTATCTTTTAAAAGATGTAGTGAATATTGTATACGTTAAAAAGATTCAAAAAGAACCTTAAACCACTCACCTCTCTAATCCTCAGATTTCAAAACATATCAACATAACTCTTGAACACATAAAAATGCTACACGTTTAACATATAAGTAATCACACCAGAAATTTAACTAAGTTTTCCTACTATAAAACATGCCCAACTCGCACAGAAAACACATAAATATTTAGTAAATTCGACATGCGACCCACGTATTTCTTTACACGACCCATTTCACAACACAACTAGCTATGTTTTTCGTATAAACCTCTTACAAAAATAATCATGTTTCGACTCTTTAAAACAGCCCAAGCAAAGTGCACAAACCATATTTGAGAAACCACTAAAAACAATATTGGGCTTAACTTTGTAACTCGTTAAGGGCCCATTTAGTATATAAATAAGCTACTGATCGAATAGGCTAGTGAAATAAGCTTCATTTATCTTAAATATAATTTATAAAAAGTCGCCCACTTTTTTCTTTACCATTTTGACATTTTTGGACTAAAAATGTAACGCGTTTCAACTATAAGGACTAAAACTGCCAAACTGTGAAACTTGAGGACTAAAGCTGTGAACACAGATTATAAAAGACTTAGAATGACATATCATTGAACTTCAAGCCTTACATGGACATTTGGATTATTTTTAGACTAATATTGAACTTTGGGCTAACGAAGGACTAACGACGTAACGCAAACACGGTTAGGATAAAAGTGTAAACCTGGGAAAGGACAAACTATTTTTCACTTGACATTATTATTTCGTTTTCCATTTTTTCACCACCACTTCACATGCATTTATTACATTCTAGTTACATATATTTAATTTTCGTTAATTATTAAACGATTTCACTCGCATATCATTTCATCATATTTTAAGGAGATAATACCTCGATTCAAGTGACATAAGAATCAAGATAATATCACTGTATGATATTATATTTTCTTAACTTGAGGCATTTTAAGCATATCACACTCACATCACCAAATCGTTGTACGATTTCTCACTTTCACACTCATCGTTTGATACAAGTCGAATACTTAGATATTCTTCATATTCAGGTCTTGTATTGAAGACGTTTCCGTGATCGTTTCCATAGATCTTATAATTCTATCTTGTCAGATACACTCCAGGTGAGTCGTGGCCCCTACTTTTAATATTTGTTTTAATAACTCTTTTGGGGGAGATACATGCTTCAACTGTTTTAAGTATTTTTATACTTTGAAAACTCTCATGATTTACTCAAAATCATCAACTATGCTTTACATGTTTTGAATCATCCTTTGGAAGGGATATATGCTAGTTATATTTGCAAAACTGCTTGCTTAGCTTAATTGCTATATTTGAAAAATAACATTTTCAAACTACTTGTTGTAACAAGATACTGAGACTTATTTTATACATTCATATAACAGCTGAATGTACTGTTAACTTAACTATGATGTTTATACATCTCAACTGGAAATAATTGCCAAAACTAAAGTACGCATATTCTATGAAAACCGGAACCCTATATTGCCTAAGTTTAACTATATTGCCATAAAGTCCCTCGATCATGAGCCATTAATCACTGCGGTGAGCGCGAATATAGTGGACAGCTTCGAAACCTGTAAAGGCTGACGACCTATCCCACTAAATACTGGATGGAATGCCGGATGGCTAGTCGTATTTAGTCGCGATACACTATATTTGACACATAATAGGATGAGGCAATCACCTATTACTTAGGGCAAAACCATCAGTAACCCTGATGTGACTTTCGCCGTTTTACGGTACTTTTGTTAACGTTTTGCGCGTCATGAGGCTTAGAGCAATATAACCTTATGAATATATATGTCTTCTTATATATATTCGGATACAGCTGTATTTAGTAACGACCACTCCACACTGATAGACATCAGATTTTAAACTATTGTTTTCACTATGTGATTTGAATATGTATCATGTACTTGGAACTTAACTATTATCATATGTGACTTAGTAGTGTCTTATGATAGGGACAACTCGATGCTTGGCATATCGTTACTTTTAAAAGTTGAACTATTATTTCATTGCAAGCATATAACAACATAATTCAATTTCATTTAAACTTAAAAACTTATGATCATCTGAGTTCATAAACGATTTACTCATGGATTTTCACCAAATCGCAAACTTGCTAGTTACTTCAAGAAGTACTAGTATTTATTTCAACTATCAACTCTTGAATTCATTGAAAGAAAGTTATTTTCTATCAAACTCTACGAACTCACCAACCATTGTGTTGATGTTTTAAGCATGTTTATCTCAGGTAATCAACGGAGCAGGACAAGACACGGAGCGGGCATTAAGTACTCTGATAACTTAAATGGTGTGAAAATCAAATATGTCATTCTTTCCAAATTACTATACTTTTGTGGGATTTTCAAATCAGATATTTTAACCTGTGCATCAAAAACTATTATTTTGAATGACATATAACTTTCAAAACGCCTTTTCAAGCCGTTTTCTAAAAATTTTAACTTCGATCCTCAGTGTAACACCTAAATATTTTCCGCTGCCACAAAACCAAATTAGGGGGTGTTACAGATGTGATTGCCGTCTATGGTGCTATTCCTTTCAAGTTATATCACTCTTGGCTTGATTGGGACGGTTTTGGGCCATTGGTATCTAATATTTGGAAGTCAACGATTCTTACTGATCATAATGGGATGGTTCGGTTTGTTAAGAAGTTACAAATTTTGAAGAAAGAGATTTGATCATGGACTATGTCTATGAAACAAAAAAAATCAGGCCACATAAATGACATCAATTCTAAGTTAAAAACTATTGATGCTATCTTAGATCAAGGAGGAGTAAATGATGATCTTCTCTTAGCTCGAATGGATTTGATGAAACAACTTCTTGATTCCAAATATAGTGAAGCTCGTGATCATATTCAAAAGGCCAAGATTAAATGGGCCATAGAGGGGGACGAGAACTCTAAGTTCTTTCATGGTACCATTAATCGGAAACATGATAGTATGTCAATTAAGGGTCTCATGGTTAATGGAGAATGGGTAGATGATCCAAGTCGTGTCAAAGAGGAATTTCGTACTCATTTTTCCTCTAGGTTTCAAGATCCTGGTTCGAGTCAATGTCGTTTAAATTTCACTTTTCCTAATCACCTTACTTCGGATCAGATTTTAGATTTAGAGAAGCCGGTTTCCTGTGATGAAATTCGTGATGCGGTATGGGATTGTGGTACAAATAAATCACCTGGGCCTGATGGTTTTTCTTTTGAATTATTTCGAAAATTTTGGGATATAGTTGGGCCGGATATGTGTATTGCGGTGGAATGGTTCTTTTCTCACAACACGTTTACTAGAGGATGTAACTCTGCTTTTATTTCTCTCATTCCGAAGGTTCAAGATCCTAAATTTGTGAGTGATTATCGTCCTATCAGCCTAATTGGGAGCCTCTATAAGGTTGTGACTAAAATCTTAGCCAGACGACTTTCGGTTATTATTTCCGAGCTTATTTCGGATGTGCAAACGGCTTTTCTTCCTAATAGGCAGATTCTTGATGGGCCTTTCATTATTGAGGAGATTCTTTCTTGGTGTAAACGGAAAAAACATAATGCGATGGTTTTTAAAGCTGACTTTGCTAAAGCATATGATTCCATCCGATGGGATTATTTGGATGACGTTCTCGATGCATTTGGTTTTGGAGTTAAATGGAGGGCTTGGATCAAAGGGATTCTGTCTTCTGGTATGGCGTCTATTTTAGTTAATGGAAGTCCCACTTCTGAATTTCATTTTCATTGTAGATTAAAACAAGGCGATCCACTTGCTCCATACCTTTTCATCCTGATAATGGAGTCGCTTCATCTTTCTTTTTCGAAGGCTGCTGATGAAGGGTTCTTTAAAGGTATAAAGGTTGACTCCTCTCTTACTCTCTCTCACCTTTTCTATGCGGACGATGCCATTTTCATTAGAGAATGGTCTGATGATAATTTACGAAGTATCATGCATATGCTCAAATGTTTCTCGATGGCATCTGGTTTAGGGATTAATCTTAAGAAAAGTCACTTACTTGGAGTTGGTGTTCCTAATGATATGATATCCCATGCGGCTGGTTTCCTGGGTTGTGGGGTTTTAAAACTTCCATTTAAGTACTTAGGAGTCACTGTTGGAGGTAGTATGTCGAAAGTTTATGCGTGGAATGATCCTATTGGTAAAATTAAGGCAAGGTTGTCTAAATGGAAACTTAATACTCTTTCTATTGGAGGCCGTCTCACGCTCTTAAAGTCGGTCTTGGGCTCTACACCTATTTACAGCATGTCGATGTATAAGGTTCCAAAATCCATGTTAAATATAATGGAATCTTTATGTCGAAATTTCTTTAATGGTGTCCAAGGTCAGGAGAGGAAGGTTACTTGGATTAAGTGGTCTAAGGTTCTTGCTTCTAAAAAACATGGAGGGTTGGGAGTGAACAGTTTCTATGCGTTGAATAGGGCTCTTCTCTTTAAATGGGTGTGGAGATTTATATCACATGATGGTTCGCTTTGTTTCGTATCATTAAGGCTTTGCATGGTAGCAATATGCAGGTTCTTTCTTCATGCCCTTCTTCGCCTTGGAGTGTGATTCTTAAGGAGGTTAGTGTTTTGAAGTCTCAAGGTGTTGATCTTCTTGGACATTGTAAAATTCGTATTGGATCTGGTAGTAACACTCGGTTTTGGAGTGACGTTTGGTTAGGAGAGTCTCGACTATGTTTGCTTTTCCCTCGTTTATTTGCTTTGGAGACTCGTAAAGAGTGTACGGTAGCCGAGAAAATCCAAGGATCTATTTCTTTTACTTTTAGGCGTGCTGTTCGCGGTGGTGCGGAAACTCAACAACTTGAGCAGCTTCAATCGTTAGTTGATACGGTTATGCTTTCTAATGTCGATGATCGTTGGATATGGGATTTAAATGGAGAAGGGACATTTTGCGTGAAAGATGCTCGAAACCTCATTGACGAGGTGTTCCTTCCTAAAGATCTAGTTGCTACAAGATGGGTAAAACTAATTCCTATCAAAGTTAACATTTTTGCATGGAAACTTCGTCATGACCGTCTTCCTACTAGGGATAATCTGGCTCGAAGAGGTATTTTTATTCATCGTAATTGCTGCCCAGTTTGTGAGACGGAGATTGAAGATTTATCCCACCTGTTTTTCCTATGTGAAGTTGCCCGGGATGTTAGTCGTCTTATTTGTCGGTGGTGGAATATTTCTTGGATGCAAGTTGGTTCTTATGCGGAATGGCTAACTTGGTTTAATTCGATTCGATTGGAGTCCAAACTTAAAAGTCTTCTTGAAGGTATTTTCTTGGTCGCCTGGTGGAGTATATGTAATTTTCGTAATCAATTTATTTTTTCGACTCAGAAGCCTCGAAGGAATGTCCTTTTCAATGACATAGTTACTCGTTCATTTATTTGGATTCAAGCTAGATGTAAAAGTAATTTTAGTTGGGATAGTTGGCTTCAACACCCTTACTCGCTTTCTTTGTAACTTTTCTAGCTCCTTGCTAGTTTTCATTTATAAAAGTTGCCGTTCAAAAAAAAAAGTATAAAAATATTTTTTTCATCTAAATACTATCTGCTTTAAAAAAGACAGAAAAAACAATTTTTCATAAACAGGTCAGGTTGTGCTTTATTTTGTGTTAATTTATTTGATATTGAATTAAAAATGAATTTTAACTCATGTTTAACTTAAAACATTCTATAAATGAATATGATTGAGAATTTTATATCAAAATTATTATTTTTACAAATACATCGCATTTTTTGTAAAATAAGCAAATCCAAACACTGATTCAAAAAATACTTTTTAAGTACTTATATTTTAGCAAAACCGCAAGTAAAAAATAAATAAATAAATAAATAAATAATAAAATAAAAAAATTCAAACACGACTAAGTCACAAAAGCCACATCGTACAAAGTGCTTATCGGATAAAAAGTTATATATGCAATCTATCTTTTTGCACTTTTAGAAGATTAACAGTGTTTATTCCATTATATAGTTTAAAAAAAACTATTGATTATTTACATAGATGGTCCATATCAAGCTAGCTATCTATTTTTTCTTTTTTCTTTTTTTTTTTTTTTTTTCTTTTTTTATTATTATTTTTTTCTATTAGATGTTCGTTATGTTTTAGAAACAAAAAAGCAAAATTAGTTATATACTTACACATTGATGCTGTAACAATGAAACTAATTACATACGGAGTACTTTAAAAAAGGAAGCATCCAAAGTGTAAAATCCATAACAATTATTTGTGCATAAGGAATGTTACATTCATAAAGAGTTTACAAAATTATATTCATATAATGATTTGACAACTAAATGTGGAGGGTAAAAAAAAAAAAAAAAAAAAAACTATGATGTAATATGATTAAATCACTACATTTGTTAACTCATTGTGTGATTATAATTATCTACTCTCTTTGTGCATATAGCTAGTGTTGACAAGATATAATTTTGATCACGTGGATAAGTTATGTTATCATTATTTTTTAATCAAAAGGGCATATCGTAAGGGTGCTTGGTGTAGGGTCATATGGCCTAATCAATGGCAAAGGTAATGAATGATGGTGTTTGGTGTGGGGTAATGTAATGACCCATTACCCAGTAGTGGGTAATGGGGCATTACCTAATAAATTGGGGGGAGGGGGGGGGGGGTAAGGGAATGCATTGCATTGCATTCCCTTTGCATTCTCCACCATTTGAACCAAGCGGGCCCTAAATTTGTAATGAAAGTAAAAAAAATATCATATTGGTGCCAAAGTGGCGCAAAAAACAGATAAAAACATGCTATTGCTAATGGATGACACATATAAAAAGTATCTTTTACAATGTTGTAGCGGCAAGCGGAGGTCCTGTGCGGAAATTTATATACAGTAATAACTAAACACAGTGACGGAGCTTGAACCAAATTATTGGGGGGGTTGAAAGATCAATTTCTAATTTCAGGGGGGCCATATTGTCAAAATGAATTTTTTTAGCATTAACTCAGTTATCAAATACATTAGGGATAAGAAATTTTGGGGGGGCCAGGGCCCACCCCTGCCCCAATAAAGCTCCGTCCTTGACTAAACATGACGTTACGATGTATTGTGACGATCTAATTTTAATTTTTGTGAGGTTTTTTGTGGCTCACGCTGACTTGAGGTAGAATTTTTGTGAGTTTTGTGAGTTTTTAGATTATTATTTCACATATCAGATATTTTGATGTTTGAACTTTGAAGTATTTTTAAGGTCTTAAATATATAGAAAAATATATATATTTTGAGGAATTTAAAATTTGAAGGCTCTGTGCGATTGCACAAGTCGTACACCCTCATTTATGGTTCTGATCTTGTAACATACTCCGTATCAAATTTATGATTATTGGTTAGATAATAATATACCACGCTTTCAGTCGATAATACGAATTTTTACTCGAATATACTTTTACACGCACTAGACAAAAATCGTCCTCAACCACCACATGAAGAATTTAATAAAGCTCATTGAAGATGACGACCCATTTCGCCACGTAATGTAGATGTCTAATATTATGGGTTAAAAGATAGGGTTCTTATTCTATGCACATTATTATTATTATTGGAGTAAACTTCAAAATACATTTATGTGGTTTACCTAATTTCGTACTATACATTCTTTTCGAAAAAGTTGCAACATATACATAACTTCATTAGTAAAAATTAAACTATATATATCCACGAGAACGAACAGTGCAAATTTTGTGCTGTTAACTTGAACACGTGACAGTTAAGTAAAAGTATTTGTGTCATTTTATGATTCAATCTACTTCACCACTCTTTTAATACATTTTTCAATCAAACCCAAATAATAAAAACAAATCAAAATCTCATACACAAATCAAACAGACAAATAAAAAAACCCAAATCCACCAAGATCTAAATAATTCACCAGCAAAAGAGCAAGCAAATTAATATAGATCTAACTGACGCATATAGAACAACATAACCGACGAATCTGATTCAATTTACATAACTCTAGCTTCGCACAATCATTTTTTCATGATTATGCATCCAAACCATCATGATTTTCAATCACCGCATACTTCATTACTTGCATAACCTTATAAATAACCATTTATAAACTTCTCCAAATTACAAATTCCAAATCTCAAGCTATTAAACATGAACGCCAGGTCATATTGGTTCCAGTAACCGCTAACAGATTATAAACTAAAGTATTCACCAAACGTAAAATAAGCAACAAAATTAACTGACGCCTAATTTATCACTTACAAAACCTCATAATTACTCCTTTTCTACAACTTCTCCAAACATCAGACTCCAGATCTCAAACCAATAAACATGGTAAAGCAAACAAATTATGAAAAAAAGTATTCACCAGATGCAATTTAAGCATATAACACACGTCTAACTAACAAAATCGATTCAAACAATTCAATCCAACCTATAACTAATCATACAAAAACAGATCCTCAAACACATCACATATTCACCCAACACAAAATTACCGAAAACTGATAGCATGCAATATCAATTAGCTTTCCGCAAATATTACAATCATCGCCTAATTCATTACTCACAGAACCTCGAAACTAATCAATTCAACAACTTATCTACATAACAAACTACGCATAACAGTGTATTAGTAACACAAACACCTATCAAATTATAACGCATCTAAATTAACATCACCGATTTGTGTTTGTGTTTTTTATTTGTGTTTATGATTTGGGTTTATGATTTGTGTTTGTGTTTTTTATTTGTGTTTATGATTTGGGTTTGACTGAAATTCGGTAGAAAAAGAGTGGTGAAGTAGATGGAACCATAAAATGACACAAATACCTTTACTTAACTGCCACGTGTCCAAGTTAACAGCACAAAATTTGCACCGTTCGTCCTCGTGGATGTATATAGGTTAACTTTTACTAACGGAGTAATGTATATGTTGCAACTTTTTCGAGAGGGATGTATGGTGCGAAATGGGGTAAGCTACAGAGATGTATTTTGGAGTTTACTCTTATTATTGGCATTGTAGTTTCTACCCCCATCAACTTAGGAGAACCACCTCACCATAGACCAATAATTACAAATGATCATTATTATTTATTAAAGTTAACTACATTTTTTGTCCTCGTGGTTTACCGGGTTTAACGATTTTTGTCCAATAGTTTTATTTGTAACGGATCTTGTCCTATTTTCGCTGACCCGTAACGGGTTTGGTCCAATTTTCGTATCACCGTTAGTCAAACTTAGTTTGACCGTTAAAATAAAGGGTATTTTGGTCATTTCACTCAAAATCATATAATTTTGGGGGTTTGTGTGTTCTTTGTTACATAATACAAGGACCAAAACAAAAGAATCAAGCGTAAAAACAAGAAAAATCCCAACAATTTTCAGATCAAAACAATCAATCCATTTCATCACCATCTGTGGAAAACTAGAAGGGGGGGTTGAATAGTTTTTACAGTTTCTTATGTTTAATTTGTTAGTTCAAAATGAAACAATCAAAAATTTTAAGTTATCACACAATATAAACTAAAGATAAAGAATGAAAGATCAAACCACATAACACAAGTGTTTATAGTGGTTCGGTTTGCAAGAGATCCTTATCCTTGCCCTACTCCACTTCCTCGAGTTGCTTACTCGAGAGATATCTTTCACTAAGAAACAAACTCCTTTCCTAGGCGGAGAAAACCTTTACACGTCGCTTACTTCCTTTTCCGGTACTAAGCTAAACACCGGGTTCTTTTCACAAGGTAGAACCAACCTGACGTCGCCTAATTACTTTACCGACACTAAGCTAGATGTCGAGTTCTTTACTCGGGTACAACCACTCCCTACTCTCTTTGTGCTTTGAGGACTAAAGCACTAACCACACTTACTGATCTAACTGATACAAATGATAAGAAACACTTAAAGTGTTTACACAGAACCTATACTACAACTTCACAACAGTCTGCTTGTTTGAAGCTTGTTAATCTTGATCTTCTTTGCTACAAAAGAAACATCAATGATATTTATAACTACTATGGTTAGTAACTAAAGTGAATGTATGTGTTTTTCTTTTCTAAGTGGATGCCAAGATCAAATGCCCAAGCCTGCTATTTATAGGCAAGCAAGGAAAGGCTCTACGGATCCGAGGATCCCTTAGAAGGGATCCGTCCTTGTATGGACTTGGATCCGTGGGATGGTGACAGCTATGGATTAGTTGTCTCTTACCATATCTTAGTTGTATCTTACCATATCATCCAAGATCTTCAAATGTCAACTATGTTGCTTGCATATCTTACCAAGATATCACACAATCTTACCAAGATTGTATTTGTGATGTATACCATGATATCACTTAGTAACTTTTAAACTAAAGTTTCCTTTAAAAAGGAAATACACATGTATATAATGTTAGTGATCATGTTAATGTGTTTTGAAAAAGACTTTAACTAGTATTTATAATTTGCTTAAGGAATATACTTTGTGTTTGTCATGAACAAAACATAGGCAAAGATCGTAAAAATATAAATAACGTTTTAGTACGATATTTGTATTAACAATCTCCCCCTTTTTGTTGATGACAAAACATAAATTATATTTTTAAGCAAATGAGTAAATATAGTTTAAGTCCCTTTTAAAAATATAGATTAAGTTTTTAGTTATTCAAATTTCGATTACTATTATGAAATAGCTTAGTATGAACTAATTATGCAAATTTAATCCTTTTTCCTTTCTCCCCCTTTTGTCAAAACAAAAAGAAGAGGTGCGTGGCGGAAATGCGATTTGAGAACTTTAATAGCTCCCCCTTGTTTATACTCCCCCTAAATGGAGTAACCCAAGGAAATGATGCATGAATCTACAAAACAAACGGTTAGTATATGAGATGCTTATGAGATGCTCCCCCTCGATGTATACTCCTCACTTCTCGAGTACCAATGTATACTATTGAAGGGTATGATATGCTGCAAATGAAGTGTTATTTTATAAATGACTTCAATGAAGAAGTAGAATGCTTGTGAATTGTTCTTTCAAACAAGCCTTTCAATATGTTTGACTTTAAAAAGTCAAAACTCAGTGTCTGATCATAATTTGTACCTAAAGCAATCATATCAAGATATAATATATGCACTATAGGAATGTTAGTTCACAAATAATGAGAATATGCAATATGTTGATCACTCATAAGCATAAAAACATCACATTCATAGATATTATAAATTTTGTGATGAAAGTCACAATTACGAAATGATGTTACAAGTATAATAAAATATATCCTAGAAATAAATGAAGAGTCCTAAAACAAATGCCTATGATGAGGATATGAGTTGGGGTTAATGCTAGTGTTGGTTTTTAGTTTACTAGTGATAACTTAATTGCTAACTAAAGGTTGATGCAAGTAGGTTTTTCGCTAATCCATGAGGTTGATGATTAGTGAAAGGATGATGGAAGGTGGTGGTTTTAAAGAATGCAATGGATTCAGAAACCTAATGTATAGCAAATGCTATAAAGGTATTGGAAATACTAGATACTATATGTAGATGAAAATGACATCATATGCTGAGAAAGTTGGTTGGGAATAACGTGTTGAGAATGAAGGTTCTGTTTGTACTTACAGTGACGTGCTTGATATGAATCAAGAATGAAGATCATGAGATCCTATGATTGTGTTCTAGATACTTAAGATGTTTTAGATAATGAAGTTGTGAGATGAAAATTCTAGACTCGTTGGTTACGAGAATGTTGTTTTGGTTTCTAAATGGTTAAAAACTGAACTTGGTATCTACGGATTTGGCGGATCCAAAATTTTGGTTCCGTCGTTATTGTCTTTTGGTTCCGTGTGATAAAAATTGATTTGGTAAATTTTGTTGATTTGATCTAATGAAGGTTCAAGCTAAGGGTTTACTTACAATTATTGAGTTGATTTTAGTAATTCGAATCAAGGTTTAAGGAGACTCAAAACATCTCTTTAAAGAGGTTTGTTAAACACATGATTGTGTTTTCATAAGTTTTGGTGCAGAACTACAATGTTGAACTAAAAAGGTGTTATGAAGATAGTATTGGCTAATCTTAAAGGATGTTTATCTTGTATGCCCAAATTACTTTTTGTGTCAAAACAAGATATCATATTATAGAGCATAATTATATATTGAAAATTTGTTTGTGACGAAAGTTTCAAACATATGATTACACATGAAGGTTCCTAGAGACGATAAAATCTTAAAAGTAATTATTGCGATGATACTACAAACTCTTATTTTGCTTGTTTTGATGATGACATGATGGAGGCAAGCCATTTAGTTTCTAAGTTACTAATGTCGTAGATGTTAGAAACCATATTGTTGTCATCTTGAGTGTTTGTTTTATCGATCCACATAGATTCATCCAAGTGTTGAAGAGTGCTAATTATTTCATGTGATGGGTCAATTATTAAGCTTGAAGATGGGATGAGATTCTTTCTTTAGGTGGTGATGATTGTGGTGAGGAGTCAATTATTGTGGAAACACTTGGTGAAGTGACAATTGATGTTGCAATTGTTGTGTTGATAATTGAGGTGATATGGTATTGAGGTTCATGAATCTTTGGATGGAGAGAATGGACTATCATGGGTTCTAAGTTTTCAAGACTTATTTGTGGAGAAGTGGTTGATGTAAGTTGAAGATCTTCTAATTCTTCAGGATGTGGTTGTGGAGATGTTTGTTTTGGTGAAGATGGTGATAATGCAGACTTCTCAGTTTGTGGTGGAGCGGGAGCAAGTGGTGGTGTTGTTGCTACAGGAGTAATGGTAGAAGTGATGTTTGTTGTATTGAATGAGTTTGTAGTGGATGACATTTGAAAAGTGTATTGTGGGGGCTGATGAAGTCATCAATAGGGGTTGTTGATGGTTTTTCTGGATTAACAGTAGAGATATATTGGGAGAGGGGTTGGCATACCAATGAAAGCGTCTTGACACTAAATCTAGCGTTACGTCTGTATGGTCTGACAATTTTAAACTTTTCTGGCAGGACTTGATGAATTTGTGAGTTTTGTGAAAGTTTTAGTGTGTTATTTACATATCATATGGTTACTAATTTATACATCTAGTGTATGAGAACAATGTTTGATTAAATGAGGAATGTCTAATTGACTTGTGAAACAAGCTAAACTTGTTTGTCCTATTTGTAAAATGTCAAACCATAAAATATGAGTTATCATAAAGTACACTTTCAGGAAAAAATGACTCAAAAGGTTTAACTGACTAGAGAAAAAGTGCCAACGTGTACATGGGATAAGTCAAATTATGAGGGAGTAACTCTCGATTTCACTAATGAGTGTTCTAAAATGGTTTGAAACAGAGATAGGTCATATCAGAAGTCATTATTTCATTGAGCTTGGGTTTCAGAATGATTTTTGGTAATTTGCGTAAATACAAAATTCGTGGAAAATTGAGATTTGATATTTCACGATTTGAAAGATTAACCTAAATAGTATCCTCATTGAATGGTTTTGGTTAACTAACACCTAAAGTTTAAATTTAAAATTTTTGGTGGAATTTTGTTCTTACTTCTCTGATTCCTAAATGAATTCATAAGACCAATTATATTAAGAATAAATCCTCAAATAAACAAAACCCAAATCACAAGAATCGGAATGATCCAACAGAAAAAGTTAGAATTTAGATCTGAAACTGCGACCAATTTGATAAAACGGCGATTCATTTTCTCTGTATCCGCACAATCCCATTTTTGTCGGTATGGCGATCCAAACGATAAGCCTTGGCAACACCATACTTTTGGAATCCGTGGAATCCGTTAGCCTAAATACAATAAGATCAGTAATACATGAACATTATGGTCATAACTTCGCATTTTATCGACGAAAACCCAAAAACTTCCATCAAGATCCTTACACAACTCAAATCTATTTCTACAACTAAACACAGACTCAAATCTGATAAATTAACACATGATTGCACATAGTTTAATCCATACTTAGAAACTTACCGTTTTAGGTGTTATGCCAAACATAGTTTAATGGTAAATAAATACACCGATGAGTTTGTATCAATCTGCACAACAATCAGTTTCACAACACAAAACTAAACTCAACAAGTATAAAAATAACCTAATCAATAATATTCATCATAAAAGAGTTTGACCAAACTGATGGCATAATGTTTTGGAAAATTGAAACCATGCATATCTCATTAACGTTGAGCTAGAACACATAACATAAAATACTAAAACAACTTTCTCTAACAAACTAGCAAATATGATCATTAGATAACAAGAACAACTGATTCCAGACTTCATTTATTCTCGCTATTTTACATCAGATTTTTGAGTAGTTCTTTTACCCTTTCGTAGTTTCATCTCCATCGTCCTGAGTTTTAAGATCTTTGTTTGTCGTTTTCTGCGATTCATGTGTTTGATGATTGGAGTTTGACTTAAGTAATCTAAATAGAGAGTGTTTTGAGTATAGGTAACCATTACGCATACTTACTGAGATGAGATGAAGATAAAAGATAAGAAAGTCGTTCCCTTTCCTACTGTTCACCTATGGTCACTTAAGAGGACTAAGTGTATGATTCGGGTTAACTGGACAAAGCCAACAAATTTGGAGGGATAGGAATGTGAACTTGGAACAACAGTGAGTAGCATTTCCTTATGTAATGTGGTTTCTCCCTAACACTTAGAGTTAACCATCTTCCTTGCGATATATAACAAGAATTGAATTTTGATTGAGTTGAAATACATTAGATCACTATGGTCATAATCCAGCAGTCAACGATCTTTGTTTCCAATAGTACTAATGACATTTGCCTTTTGTGAATCCTCTTTGAGTCCTTTTCGAACTCACGTTTGAGTCAATTAGTTTCCATAGCAAATGGATCTCGGTACATTTTCCTAAGTTCTATAATTTTGGATTGGTTTCTAGTGTTTAAAAAGATGATCACGGATAAATTTTCTTCATAAGAGTTTACAGAGGAGTGTCGAAGGCATGTTCACTTCCTAATTGGAAATTAGAATCGGTTAAAGGACCATGCAGAATAGAAGCATCCTCACTTGGGAGTGTACATTCCCAACCAAAGGTCCCTAAAGCAAACCTTATCAGACCAATTTGGTACCCATGAAGTTGCAACCACACATGATCCATTGTCATCAACAAAAAGTTTTACTGAGGCATCAACCATGGCATGAATCTGAGCGAAGGACCCTTTGCATTTTGGCGCGAAGTTGATCACAAGGTTGATAGGGCCATTGTTTCACGAATGTTTTTCGTTCTAAAATGAAGCTGTGTCTATGGTTGGGATAAACCCGTCATGAACATGCGACTTTTTGCAGGCATTTGAAAAGTTTGGACTTGCGTTGTGTAGTTCGTGGTTGTGTTGTGATAATTGGGTAGGTTACTGGTCTTGTGTTTAACTTGTGTCGAATGATGTTGGGTGGGGAGGAGGGCAATGATTTTTCGATTCGATGAAAAATTTATTCTAATTGTTGTGTTACACTAAGTGTGGGGAGAGATATATGAATTATGTGGATCAAGTAGAGGTGGTGGTTTATGCATGTTTGATGGATGTATGTTAGGTAGTGAAAAATATGTGACCAAATTCTTGTTTACTAAATGGTGTCGATTTTTGTATTAGCATGGTTGTGAAATTTCAGTTTGACTATTAAGGTTTCTGGACGAAGGGAATTGTTTTGAAGTATGCCCAACAGATGGTTTGTATCATGCATTGCAATGTATTAGTGTTACGGAATTAAAAACCAAAACTTGAATTCCTATTCAACATTTAATGAAACCAACAATAATCGTACCATTGTTAGATTAATATGCTGATAAAGGGTCGCTAATTGGAAATGAATTGGACTTCAGTGAGTGATGTTATAAGCACGAATAATGATAGCATGCAACAATGGACTTATTAGTTGAATGTAGTAATGGTGAGAGTTCGACAAGGAGAAATATTGAGTGTTGCAGTAAAAGACTGCATTGGTGTGTTTAAGTGACCCATAGAGGTCTTGGGTAGAAGGTAATAACGGATTTGACAATTTCAGGAATTTCGGATCCTTAAAGGTTCCGCCCTTGTTGTCAATTGGATCCGCAGGATCAGAACAAGGTTGTGGTATTTTTGTTTTTGGTTAAATTAAGATTTGGACGAATGTTTTGATTATTTTCTAAATTAGTATATTTTTTAAGGAACGGAGATTTCTTACTTGAGATGTTTGTAAGAAGATTTAGTGCTATAATCCTTTGAGAGATTTTCTTAATACAGCATATTGTATTCACTGTTCAAAACAGTCGAGCAAAGTAATTGTTAAGATGATGATTGCAAGGTTGACGAAACAGGAGAGGATTGGTAATAGAAACTAAAGACATAAACTAAGGGTATTTTCTCCACTCTTCTCCTTAACTTGTTTAAGGAATGTTCGTTTCTTAGTGATTTGTGGGACAATGTCTTACATTGGCACACGGCATATTTAGAGATCTATCGATTTCATTATTAATGATCTAAGAATGATAGTTATACACAGGGTTTGGTTTTCTACTAATGTATTGCTACTTTTAAGGTTATCCAAAGAATTAACTATTTTTGATCCTTAATGCAGAATGATTTTTATCCTAAATTTTCACGATTGAGTGAAAACAATTTAATTTATTCCTAGTTGTTGGTACTTGAAGTTTTTACTTATCATGCAATGTTTTTGGTCATAGCATATCTTGATAAGGAGATGAGGCTTTACCAAGTTTTAGCTAAAGCTCGAGTGTAAAGAAAATAGGAGAATATGTTTTTCCTATATATTCAAATTTTAATTAGATACTTTTAATTTATGCTCTTTTTCCAGAGTTATCAATCTTACTCAGATTCTAGAGAAAAAAACTAAATTATTTGAATCTCAATGTTTTCTAACGGATTGGATTATTACAAACAATATTGTTTAAACTTATGTATTATCATTATGAGTTATGAAGATATAAACCTTTATAATATGTGAGATTATCCTAAAATTAATTTCTTCCAAGTTTTTTTTTTTTTTTTTTTTTTTTTTTTTTTTTTTTTTTTTTTTTAAGGTTATTAAGTTAGAACTCACTTAGGAACATTCATGGGTGTAATAATCACACATGTGTTGGTTAAATCTTATCTTGGTCAGAGTTCTTGCAAGTTCTAAGAACTTATCCATTTATGGGTATTTCCTAAGATATAACACAAGAATATGAGATAACATTTGTCTTGGGTGTTATAAACCGGTTATAACAAAGGTTTTAAAAACCTTTTCCTAGTAATTATCCTATCTTATACACATATAATTTTTATTATTACTTAGGTATAATTATACTACAAAGAAATAGTTATGAAATCATAAATCATCTATTAGTAGAGTTATGAGAGTTCATACCTTTTTGATGATTAATACCAAAAGTGCTATTTATCCAGATGAGCACTTTAGTGATTAGAGAAGATACTTTTGTATTCATCAATGTATCTTGGGATTGAGTAAGATCATAAAGACCAAACCCTTTTAAGCATACCTAAAGAAAACTTGAGTGTTTGGTCCCCCCAAAATTTCATGGGTCCCTTTTTGGGTTAAACAACATATTACCATGGTTCTCTAATATCTCTGAGATAGTCAAATGGTATTTGTTTTACTAAGCTCATTTCCTATGTATGAACATGATTTTACTGTTTGTCTTAACTACATCCCTATCTTTGATCTTTTTTGAATTAGTTTTATTTGAATATTGATTTTCAATTTTTCTACTGTACTCACGGATCCTTTGTTTATACTACGCGGATCCAAAGTTTTGGATCCGTGAGATCCGCGGCTTACCAACTCAGTTGGTGTGTTTTGATTTTCATTTATCTTTTCAAAATCACTTAAATGATTATTTTTCATAAAATCAGGCTTGAAGCTACCATGAGATGACTTAAGAATTCTCATAGTGTCATCTGCACAGTTTTATGTGTTTATTGAATTTTTGAAACTTGAGATTTTGTTTATGTATTTGCTTAGTGTGAGTTTATGTGACACTAATTTAAGTTTTATTTCTTGACATGATGCACAACATCCAGTTTCCACTTTTTCTTCCAGCTTATGTATTTTATTCATCAAGTATTCCTCTTTGGTTTTCAAAATCTTATTTTCACTTATGACGTTTATAATGAACTTACTTAATCTATTGTGTTCTATATCTAATGTGTCCCTAGTTATTAAATATATATAAAGAGTTAGAGGATACCTTTTCTGTTTTGTTAGCCGTACTATCCACTTTGTTGTCTTATAACATATCTTCACTGTTGAAACTAGTGCTAGAAGCTATCAACTCCTTTTTGCCTTTAGGTAACTCCGAGTCTTTTTCCATTATTGCTAGATGAGCACTGAGGGTATCCCATGAGCTCGTCTAATGTCATCCTTGAATGATCCTTAGAATCTTCAATATTAGTTGCTTTAACTATCCATTTTGGGTCAAGATCTTTCCTGTCAAAATACTTACTAGAAATGGATTTATCAAGAGCTTTAGGTGAAATATTGTGTTTAGCTAAAGTACTATCTAAGTCTTTTGACAATACAAAAAAATGGTTTTTCCAAACTATAAAAACTGTTTTTGCGGACAGGTGATCTTTGCAAGGATTTCCCTTCTTTAAAGTTTTCAAAATCGATTTGATCGTTTCAAGTTTAAAATACAGTTTATTTTTAAAATCTTGAGTAACGTAGCTCTGATGCCAATTGTGGAAAACTAGAAGGGGGGGTTGAATAGTTTTTACAGTTTCTTATGTTTAATTTGTTAGTTCAAAATGAAACAATCACAAATTAAGTTATCACACAATATAAAATAAAGATAAAGAGATGAAAGATCAAACCACATAACACAAGTGTTTATAGTGGTTCGGTTTGCAAGAGATCCTTATCCTTGCCCTACTCCACTTCCTCGAGTTGCTTACTCGAGAGATATCTTTCACTAAGAAACAAACTCCTTTCCTAGGCGGAGAAAACCTTTACACGTCGCTTACTTCCTTTTCCGGTACTAAGCTAAACACCGGGGTTTTTTTCACAAGGTAGAACCAACCTGACGTCGCCTAATTACTTTACCGACACTAAGCTAGATGTCGAGTTCTTTACTCGGTACAACCACTCCCTACTCTCTTTGTGCTTTGAGGACTAAAGCACTAACCACACTTACTGATCTAACTGATACAAATGATAAGAAACACTTAAAGTGTTTACACAGAACCTATACTACAACTTCACAACAGTCTGCTTGTTTGAAGCTTGTTAATCTTGATCTTCTTTGCTACAAAAGAAACATCAATGATATTTATAACTACTATGGTTAGTAACTAAAGTGAATGTATGTGTTTTTTCTTTTCTAAGTGGATGCCAAGATCAAATGCCAAGCCTGCTATTTATAGGCAAGCAAGGAAAGGCTCCTACGGATCCGACGGATCCCTTAGAAGGGATCCGTCCTTGTATGGACTTGGATCCGTGGGATGGTGACAGCTATGGATTAGTTGTCTCTTACCATATCTTAGTTGTATCTTACCATATCATCCAAGATCTTCAAATGTCAACTATGTTGCTTGCATATCTTACCAAGATATCACACAATCTTACCAAGATTGTATTTGGATGTATACCATGATATCACTTAGTAACTTTTAAACTAAAGTTTCCATTAAAGGAAATACACATGTATATAATGTTAGTGATCATGTTGATGTGTTTTGAAAAAGACTTTAACTAGTATTTATAATTTGCTTAAGGAATATACTTTGTGTTTGTCATGAACAAAACATAGGCAAAGATCGTAAAATATAAATAACGTTTTTAGTACGATATTTGTATTAACAATTTCATCACCATCAATGGCAGCTGTTGACACCTTCTCTTCATCTTCACAATCATGGCCAAACTCTAAACCCCAATTCCCGATTCCGACAACGGCACCACAGACCAAACCCCACTTGCCGGCACCGACCAATCCCAAACCCAAACCCAAACCCTAATCCCAACCAACACCCAACAAAAACCACACCCCAGTTATCCTTATTCCACGTGTCATTCAACCAAGACAACGGCTGTCCCTTTCTTGCGGCATCAACCAATGTTTCAGAATCTACAACTGCGACCCTTTTCGCGAGATTTTTCGGCGCGATTTCGATACCGGAGGGGGTATAGGCATCGTTTCCATGCTTTTCAGGTGTAATATCTTAGCTCTTGTTGGTGGTGTGGTTTGGGATTAAAAGGGTTGATATGGATTTTTGCGGCTGATAAAAAGATTTGTGGATTGGTTTGTTCAGTTGTGGTAAATGATGTTGTGATAACATTGGGTGTTGACTGGGTTTGATTATTAAGTTGTGGTAAATGATGTTGAAGAAGATGGGGCGAGTGGAGTGTGCGAAGAGGGTTTTTGATGAGATGGGTGAGAGAAGTTTAGTGTCGTGGACGGCATTGGTTGGTGGTTATTCCAAGTGTGGGGAGATAGATAATGCGAGGATGTATTTTGATCAGACGCCTAAGAAGGATGTTGCTGCGTTTAATGCAATGATTGATGGTTATGTTAAGGTAGGAGATATGAATGGTGCTAATGTTTTGTTTAATGAAATGGTGGAAAAGAATGTTGTGTCGTGGACTAGTATGGTTGATGGATATTGTAGTTGTGGGAATTTAGTTATGGCGAGGGCGTTTTTTTGATGCTATGCCACACAAGAATTTGGTATCATGGAATGCAATGATCAAAGGGTGTTATCAGAATAAACAACCAAACGAGGCATTGAAGTTATTTCAACAATTACAAATGGAATCATCGCTTGAACCTAATAATGTCACCATTGTTAGTATCCTTCCTGTGATTGCTGATATGGGTGCTTTGGAATTAGGTAATTGGGTTCATGAGTATGTTATAAGAAAGAAAATGAATACAGCAACTAATGTTTGTACTTCATTAGTTGATATGTATGCTAAATGTGGAGAGTTCACAAAAGCAAGAAAAATATTTGAGTGGTTGCCAGTAAAAGAAACTGCCACTTGGAATGCTGTTTTATCAGCTTGTACCCATACTGGTCTTGTGGAAGAAGGTAAAGAATCGTTTGAGAAAATGCAAGAATTTGGAATTAATCCAAGAATTGAACTCTATGGTTGTATGATCGATATTTTGGGTAGAGGGGTTGTTTAGATGAACATATAAATGGACCAAAAGTGTTACAAACATCTGAGGGTATTTTAGTCATTTCATGTTTTTTAAACGAGTCAAACTAACAGTCAACAAAAAATGGACCAAACCCGTTACGGGTCAGCGAAAATAGGACAAGATCCATTACAAATGAAACCACGAGGACCAAAAATGTAGTTAACTCTATTTATTATTATTGTCACTTGATTGTTGTCATGATTGTGTTTATTACAAATAATCATTATCATTTATTATGATTGTTCACTTTATTGTTGTCATGATTGTGTTTATTATAAATAATCATTATCATTTATTATGATTGGTCTCTTGATGGTTGTAAAAAATATAAATTTAGTGTGAGATATAATTAGTTTGTTATTATTGTTTAAGAATTCTCGTTAACTAGTTGTAAGAATCCTCATTCAACGAAATCTAATACATACTTTCTTTTAAATATTAGTTTGTTATTATTGTTACTTTTTTTTATCATTTTTTTTACAAGCAATAGTTAAGCAATAGTTAATGTCTTTTTTCCAATGTATTTCTTTTAATGTGTAGGTGAATTCAAACCCCGTGGATTATAAGAATACAAATAGTTAACAAGAAAATAAATTGTCCATTAAAAAAATAGAAACATGTAACAATTGTAATAACTTTATGAAATAAAAAGTAACGATTACATTTGTCTTTCATTCTGAATAATTTGAGTCATGCGTTGTCGACTTAAATATATAGTTTCCCATGCGGATGCGACCTCAGTTTTGTACCTCGTCCATTGTGGGCGATTTGGCTGAATTGGAAAACTTTCATCTAACGTCACATAAATGTAATGATTATCCCTCACATGTGCAATCACAATGGGACCACTTTCTTGTGATGGGTTTGGACCAGACCAAAGCGAAAAATGTTCGTGTATGTGTCCGGATGACTCGTGCCGGACGGATCACTCAGGACGAACCTAATTCGGGCCATCCAGTTCGGAACTCAAGAATATAAATAATAAACAAATAGACAGCAGAAGGAACCTCGGGAAAGACCAAGATGTGTACAGTGTCGCCGCTCCCAGGTTTCACGGGATGTGTCTCCTAAAGTACGCCGCCCTGGGTTTCGCGGAACAGTACTCCAAGTACATGCACAATGGTTTATAGGTCACTGTGCATAGATCGGTTCTTTGTCTCCAGGTACAGTAAATACACAGTAATTGGGATGCTATAAATACCCCAACACATTCAATACAGATCAACTACTTACACACACACATTTACTACTCATTAATAACTCTCATTTATTATTCCGAACCAGACGAATACTCATTCTTACGCCGGAGCTTGGTCTTGGGATAAAACCCAAGGCGAGGCTAACGCGTATTATCTTTGTTTCAGGTTCATACAAGGTCAAGGAGCGGACCTAACGAACCGGGGGTAAGATTTTACCTCAACAAACTGGCGCCATCCGTGGGATCAAAATTCAATCTACCAAAAAACCTAGAATGAGCGGTCCCAACCCAGCCACCCCTCGATTTGCACATTCGGCGGAAGGGGAAAATTCCGGAGGAGGGGATCCTCCGGATACGCGAGCCATCCTGGAGGGCCACATATCAGCCCTCAAAGAATTATTCAAACAGCGAGCCAATCGTGACCTAGTAAAACCAATGCTTTTAGACTTCGATGATTTCACGGATAATGAGGAAGAAGATGTCGCAGGACGGGCGAACGGTAAGGGGAAACAAGTAGCGAATGATGATTTGAGCAAGCCATTCAAAGAGGTGATAAAGTACCCCTTCACAAAGAGGATCATCGAATTCTCCGCCCCAAAACATAAGATACTGACGATCCTCAAACTGTACGACGGGACGACTGATCCGGACGACCACATCAACCGTTTCACGGGAGCAGGAAATCAAGAAGAATGGCCGATGCCCGTGTGGTGCCGAATGTTCCAACAAACGCTGGACGGGAAAGCAAGAGGATGGTTCGATAAACTGCCCACCGGAAGCATTGATAGTTGGAACGATCTTCAGAAGAAATTCCTGAACAGATTTAGCATACTAAGGGCATGTGTCAAGGACATCACGGAAATCAACAAAATTCATAGGAAAGCCAACGAAAGCCTTCCGGATTTCAAGGAACGATGGGTAAGCGAGGCGAACTATTTCCCTGATGCCCCGGAGGTAATGTAGATTTCTTCCTTCATGAATGGACATCACTGCTCGGAGTTGGCAAAGAAATTCTCAAACAAATTCCCCAAGATGGTTGACGAAATGCTGGAGAGATTCGAAGACTTCATCCGTTCGGAGGAAGCCTTTCGGAGCACCGAACTGCCAAAAGGAGAATACGCCCGGAAGGACGCAAGAGGGTCACAACCCATAAGAAATGATCGGTCTCACAAAAACTTTGAGGACAGGAGACGATGGGGACAGAAGCCCCCGTACCGGCCAAAAGACCATCATTCCCCGTATGTAACGCCGAGACAAGAACCTAACCGGAACTTCAAATATGGGGTCCGGGATGATAAAAACAGACCAACTCTGGAGTCACTGAAATGTACACCCAAGGAAATCCTAGCAACTGAACACCACCTTCAGCTACCCCAACCACCTCCATTGCCCGACACTCCCCGAAAAGAAAATTTAGATCGGTATTGTGATTATCACGGAGAGAAAGGACATTACACCAACGACTGCTATCAGTTAAAAAAGCAGCTAGAGCTGGCTCTAGAATCTGGTAAGTTAAACCATCTAGTCAAAGACGTACGGCAAAGGGGGAAGGCTCAGCAGAAAAAAGACGATCCACAGAAAGGAAAAATAATCAACATGGTAAATAGCCGAGGGGAAGACCTGAAGAGAAAAACAATGACCACAACCGAAAGCTGGATGAATGTGCCTATAACCTTTCCGCCGATATCGATGGACGATTTGTCCGAGGAGGCTATAGTAGTGGAAGCTGAAATCGCTGGATACTTAGTAAAAAGGGTTCACATCGACGAAGGCGCTTCGTGCGAAATCATGTTCAAGCATTGCTTCGACAATCTACATCCGTCCATCAGGGCAAAGATAGTGGAAACAGCAACGACCCTGGCTGGTTTCTCGGGAGAACAGGTGAAGCCGTTAGGGAAAATAAAACTGGGCGTATGCTTCGGAAGTGACGGATTGTGCAGCCGGACAACCATGAAATTCGTTGTGGCATCCGCGTCCTCCCCCTTCAACATAATTATTGGACGGACGGGACTAAAAAAGCTACAAGCTATCCCTTCGACAATTCACTCAATGATGAAATTCCCCACTCCTAGGGGGATAGCTACATTGGTCACACAAGCGGCTTTGGTATGCGAATGCCGAGGTTTGGACAAAAGAAGGCTGATAGAGGAAGAAGGAAAAGAGGAACAAAAGGAAACTGCCCCAACCGCTCCCATTGGCCTAACCGAAGAGGTCCTGGTGAATCCGGCATACCCATACCAGCTTGTAGCTATAGGACGGAACCTATCCTCATCCGGCTCGGAAAGTCTGAAAACTCTCCTCAAGCGAAATCTAGATGTCTTTGCGTGGGAACCGACCGACATGACAGGCGTTCCTCGGCGTATCATACAGCACACGTTGAACGCTAACCCATCGATCACTCCCATAAGCCAAAAAAGAAGGACCCTATCAGTGGAAAAAAGTCAGGCGGTAACAAAAGAAGTTGCCGAATGGTTAAAGGCAGGCATAGTGAGACCGGTCAAATATCCAACCTGGATATCCAATCCGGTACTAGTAAAAAAAGGAGACGGAAGCTGGAGAATGTGCATTGATTTCAAAAACATCAACTCCACGTGCCCAAAAGACTACTACCCTCTTCCGGAGATCGACCTAAAAGTGGAGTCAATAATAGGCTCCAGGTATAAGTGCTTTTTGGACGCATACAAGGGATATCATCAAGTGCAAATGGCTGAAGAGGACGAGGAAAAAACAGCATTTTACACAGATCAAGGAACTTACTGCTACACTAAGATGCCATTCGGCCTTAAGAACGCAGGAGCCACGTACCAGCGACTGGTCGATTCGGCTTTCCAGTCTCAGATTGGCCGGAACCTAGAAGCATATGTCGATGACATGGTGATAAAAAGCTCAACAGAAAAGGCACTGTTGGCCGATGTGGCAGAAACATTTGACAACCTAAGGAGGATTAACATGAAGCTTAACCCTAAGAAATGCTCGTTCGGTGTCGAGGAAGGAAAGTTCTTAGGATATATGGTGACATCTGAAGGGATACGAGCCAACCCGCCAAAAACAAAGGCTATCATAGATATGCAGTCCCCCTGGACACTAAGAGAAATGCAAAGCTTATCAGGAAAACTAGCCGCTTTAAACCGGTTCCTCGCCAGATCGGCTGAAAGAACCCTACCTTTCTTCGAAACTCTAAAAAATATCATGAAGATCAACAAGGACGAATACCGTTGGACGGAGAATGCAGAAAAGGCTTTCCAAGAACTTAAGAAAGTCATTGTCAACCTTCCCTCATTAGCCTCTCCCAGGCCGCAAGAAACGTTGTGCATCTACTTGGCCGCAGCAAAAGAGGCGGTCAGTGCCGTTCTGCTGGTCGAACGGAACGGAAAACAGCTTCTCGTGCATTACGTCAGCCGGATGCTGCAGGAAGCCGAGTGTAACTATGCTCCCCTAGTAAAACTGGCTTTATCACTACTTCATGCATCCAGACGCCTCAGGAGATATTTCGAGGCACACCCAATCAAGGTCATCACCGATCAACCAATAAAGCAGATCCTGAATAAGGCGGAATCCTCCGGGAAGTTGGCAAAGTATTCGATCGAGCTGGGAACGTATAACATAGTGTACGAACCCAGGAACGCGATCAAGGGCCAGGTATTGGCAGATTTTATAAATGAAGTCCCCATGGACAACAACGGAAGGATGATAGAGCAAGTAACGGACAGGCCAAAAAATCCTGACGAAGAGGACGAGTGGACGCTCTATACGGACGGGGCGTCAGGGAAGAGTGGATCAGGAGCAGGCCTGGTTCTAATTAGCCCAACGAAAACGGAGTACACATATGCTCTTAGGTTGGACTTCGAAAGCACAAACAATCAGGCGGAGTACGAGGCGTTGCTCGCCGGACTGAGAATGGCTAAAGAAATGAAGGTATCTGCACTATCTGTAAAAGTCGACTCCCAGTTGGTCGCCCGGCAGATCAACGGCGAGTTCGTAGCCTGTAGTGACAATATGATCAAATACTTAGCCGAAGAAAAAAAACAACATAAGCCATTTTCAAAAGTTTCGTATAGCAAACATTCCTCGCAACCAAAATCAGAAGGCGGACATCCTCAGTAAGCTAGCCTCAGTAGCATTCAACCATCTGACCAAGGAAATTCTAGTAGAAGTATTAAGCCAGCCGTCTGTGGAAACGATGAAGGTTAACACAATAGTCGAAGAAGAAGGGGACAATTGGATGACTCCGATCGCGAAATGTCTCAAAGAAGGGATATGGCCGAACGACAAAAACGAGGCCAGATCCCTTTGCATGAAAATCAGTCAATACGTTATGGAAGGAGACGTACTTTTCAAAAAATCTTATTTGATGCCTATGTTGCGATGTGTGGGTCCTCTACAAGCAAACTATGTCATTCGAGAACTACATGAGGGAGCATGTGGGATGCACTCGGGCCCACTCTCGGTAGTAGCCAAGGCAATCCGGCAAGGATACTACTGGCCGACAATGCATCGGGATGCGAGAGAAGAAATACAAAAGTGTGACTCCTGCCAGATACACGCCCCGGTGCCCAAGCTGCCTAAGTGTCTTATGACATCTATCATGGCACCATGGCCATTTTACCAATGGGGGATGGACGTTCTCGGTCCTCTGCCGGCCGCACCAGGAAAGGTTCAATACGTCATAGTAGCAATTGACTATTTCACGAAGTGGATTGAAGCCAAACCTTTGGCCAAAACTACGGGGAAGGAAGTCATTAAGTTCATATGGAATAATATAGTATGCCGTTTCGGTCTTCCGGCCGTCATTGTTACGGATAATGGGACGAACTTTGTCAAAAATCCATTCAAAACTTGGTGCGAAAAATTGAAGATAAGGCAGATAAACACAGCGGTAGCACATGCGCAGGCCAATGGTTTGGTGGAAAGAGCGAACAAAAGTTTGATGACGGGCATAAAAACACGCCTAGGAAGAGAAAGGTCTGGATGGGTGGACGAACTCCCCAATGTCCTCTGGGCACACCGGACATCCATAGAGACAAGCAATGGAGAAACACCCTTCAGTCTCACCTATGGAAGCGAAGCGGTGATCCCGGCAGAAATCGGGATGCCGATGCACAGAACCATGATGATTAATGAAAGGATAAATGAAGAAGAAAGGCGTCTAAACTTGGATCTACTACAAGAGAGACGAGAAGCAGCGGCCATAAGGGAGGCAAAGTACAAATCTAAGGTGGAACAATATTACAATAAAAGAGTCCTTCTGATGTCCTTCAGAGTCGGAGAGTTTGTTTACCGAAGGAACGAAGTAAGCAGAGCGGAAAATTTGGGAAAGTTAGGGCCCACTTGGGAAGGCCCCTACCGGGTGATAGAAGCCTTTCAGAATGGTTCCTATAAATTGATGACAATGGAGGACAGAGAAGTGCCGCGCACTTGGAACGCGATGAATTTAAGAAAGTGTTATGTGTAAGCAATGTAATCTTAACCAAATGTACTCGAACTATGTGAAATTAAATATGGGCTGCATTCTAAGTTGGGATAGTAGCAATTTTTCGGCAAATTAATGTTAGACATAAGTTGTTAATGACTCCGACGGATAGCTAGCTACCTCCGATCGATGTGTAGTCAGTGTCTATTTATAACCTAGGTGCTATTCACCGAATGGCTGCATTCCCCAAAAAACGTGCTATTCACATGGGAAGAACCTAGGTGCTATTCACCGAACGGTTGCATTCCCCAAAAAACGTGCTATTCACATGGGAAGAACCTAGGTGCTATTCACCGAACGGTTGCATTCCCCAAAAATCGTGCTATTCACATGGGAAGAACCTAGGTGCTATTCACCGAACGGTTGCATTCCCCAAAAAACATGCCACTCGCGTGGGAAGAACCCAAGTGATATTCGCCGAACGGTTATATTCCCCAAAAGTGTTATTCATTTAGAAAAAGCTCAGGTGCTACGAACCGAGCGGCCGCATGCCATTACGTAATATGCAAAAATCCAAACAAGGCTTTAACATTTATCACAAAAAATTGCATGTGGAAAAGTAATCAAAGAAATCGTAAAAACAAAACTTTCGACCCGCCAAGCGGACGAACAACCATTTCAAGATTAATAACATTACAAGAGACAATATCGTTCAGCAAATGTCATACAGTCATCCAAAAGAAAGATAAGCTAAGTTATTACAAAATCAAGGTTGCGTAGAGCTAGAGCCTCCCTGACCGGGAGTAGGAGGAGTCTCATCCGGTAGCAGATTTTGCAGCTCGGCTGGGGTGAGAAGGTAGGCACCGGCAATCTTATCAACATAGGGATACCTCTTGACAAACAGCTGGTCATAGACAAAGTTGAGTTTGTTACCGGCTTCCAGATCAAAACCGGACGAAGCATCAAGGATAGCCTTAACGACTTCAGGGGAACGACCCTCTTGCACCCCCTTGAGCCACCCGGCAGCAATGGCCATATTAAACGGCACAGACAAACTCTCTTTGTACTCTTCACTTTGGAGGAGCCGCCTGGTAAAGGTAGGGAAGTAATCCCGAACCAAACGCTGCTTAGCAACTACTGCCTGTCTAGCCTGCACAGCAAAGTCCTCTCTCTCTCTCGACAACTTTCGGCTCTCAGCCTCTGATGCAGCAAGCTTAGCCTCTAAACTCCTGATCTGATTGGCCTGTTCGGCCGCAGCAACGATCAAGTTGTTCTTTTCTTGGTCAAATCGGCCAACCTTATCGACCGCAGCATCCCTCTCGGCTTTAGCCACCAACAGCTCCTTCTTACATTCCTTATAACGAAGCTTCACATCCTTACAAGATTCATGCTGGTGGGAAAGATCGGCAAAACGCTCAGATAACTCCTCAAACCTCAGCAACACATTGGTCTGATTCTGCATACACATCCCGAGTGAGCGCCATGACCGTTTAAGAGCCCCCTCATCAGACATCCCATCAGCATAAAACTCATAATCGGCCGGAGTGAACAAATTCTTCAACATATCCCTACAGTTAGCAACATTGTTCATCCGGGAGCTCTCAGTCAAACCCCATTGGGGAGTAAAGACCCGGTCACCAAAGCGACCTCCGGAGTTACCTAAGGAACAGCAAAACAGCATAAGATAAAAGTAATAAAAAAAAGTGAAAAGAGGAGGCGGACGAACGACCACTCACCCTCTCCTTTGTCCACATGACCGGACGAAAAAGCAGTAAGCCGATCTTGAGGTCCGGAAGCATGCGCTAGAAAAAAAAAGTCAGAATTTAGACAACTAGTTCGAACAAAAATAAACAAGTTGCACAAAACAAACCTGAAAAAGCAAGCGAGGGACTTGGTTCCCGAACAAAAAGGGCAGTAGGGTTCCCATCATTACCAGCAGCCTCCACAGACGGAGAACGGTGACCAACAGTATGCGACCCAAACTCATCACTTTGCTGACGAAGAGAACTCAGCCTCTCATCTTGTTCTTCTTCCTCTTGAGGGGAGTGGTTAGATTGAACATCAAGTTGAGCCGGAACAGACTGGCTTATAGGATTAGGAGAGGAGATGTGGCTGGAACTCAGTTCTTGGTCGAGAGGCTCTTCGACATGTTTTTTCTTCCTGGAAGGATGAGGCCCCCCGTGGTAGCACGTCTCTTTTTAGTGTGCAATTCCCCCTCGGCCGCCGCCTTTGCAGCCGCTTGGGCTTCCTTCTTTTGCCTAGCAGCCACGACCGACTCACTAGGCGACTCAACCACCTTCATATACTTCGATTTGGCAGGAATGGCCTCATTGTTTTCGGCCGGAAGCGTGGTATGGGTTATGCGTGTCTGCCCCTCAGCTAAACGCTCCCCGGCGGAAACCTTGCATCCATCAAAACTGGGGAAGCGAAGAAACTCAGACATGCTAACAACTGCATCACAAAAACAAGGAACAAAACGTAAGACAAAAAGAGTTAGGTATAGAAAAGGGCAAGCAAAAACATAACAAAGGGTCGTATTACCATTTCCCCCCAGACCCTTCAAGACAGGATGATGTCCGACATACTTCCACATGGAGCTAAGCCCAGCGGCATACAACACACTGGGATGCGGCTTGTGTAGAGGAATGACTACCTCCCGGAGTCTCTCAACCGCACCCTCATCATAAGAACCGGCTGTCGGAGGAGGATCTGAGATGTTAGAATCCACATGACGCCATGGCATAGCAATGGGAATAGCCCTCCGGTCAACAAGAAAGAATTGAGTCTTCCAGTTCTTGAGGCTGGACTGTATCTCCTTGAAACAAGGTCTGTATGTTTTGCCCGTCCGGGCTTGGAAAGAAAACCAATGGCCTTGCTTGCAGAGTTTATAAAAAACCCGGAACAGAAGAACGGTCGGATCTATATCCAAAGCCCTGCACTACATCTCAAACATCATGGTCCGGTTTATACCAATTGGCACCAGTTGAGAGATATGTACCCTAAAATACTTCAAAACCCGCAGAAGAAACGAAGAAACAGGAATCCTGAAGCCGCCTTGCTTAAAAAAGTGGATGTACAAGCCAATCGCATCATTCGGCACGTGAAGGATGGCCATCCCTTCCGGAGCGAGACGTGGATGTAGGTCAAGCGGAATGCCATAGGTCTTAGCGGCCCAACTTACGCTGGCCTCATCCATATCAGAAGTATGAATATGCATATCAAATTTGGGAACATACGAGGTACCGCTTGTACCCTCCTGATTATCCGGAGAAAGATGGTCGCCTGACATGTCTTGAAAGGCCGGAAAGGACGAAATAAAAGGTCTAAACTAGAAAGTAAGAAGAAAGATAGACGCACCTGAAGACAGAAAGGAGGATCGCAAATTGATCGGAAGCAAACGGTGAAAAGAGAGAAATGTGGTAAAAAATGAGAATTCACCCCCTATTTATAGGCACAGGGGGGAAAAAGACGAAACGTCAAATCATGTCAGTGGGAACATCGCAGCCGTTAAAAGGACAAAGCAGGACACGTGTCGCGAGTCACGAAAACCCAGGCGTGACTCATGGTATCCTTCTAACCTCTCGTATTTATTGCGTCTGTCCGTCCCACACAGCAACTCTCAAATATTGTACATTTGATTTAGAAATCTAAGATACAATACTTGGGGGAGGGACATGTTCGTGTATGTGTCCGGATGACTCGTGCCGGACGGATCACTCCGGACGAACCTCATTCGGGCCATCCGGTTCGAAACTCAAGAATATAAATAATAAACAAATAGACAGCAGAAGGAACCTCGGTAAAGACCAAGATGTGTACAGTGCCGCCGCTCCCAGGTTTCACGGGATGTGTCTCCTAAAGTACGCCGCCCCGGGTTTCGCGAAACAGTACTCCAAGTACATGCACAATGGTTTATAGGTCACTGTGCATAGATCGGCTCCTTGTCTCCAGGTACAGTAAATACATAGTAATTGGGGTGCTATAAATACCCCAACACATTCAATACAGATCAACTACTTACACACACACATTTACTACTCATTAATAACTCTCATTTATTATTCCGAACCGGACGAATACTCATTCTTACGCCGGAGCTTGGTCTTGGGATAAAACCCAAGGCGAGGCTAACGCGTATTATCTTTGTTTCAGGTTCATACAAGGTCAAGGAGCGGACCTAACGAACCGGGGGTAAGATTTTACCTCAACAGAAAACATATATAGTTTTGTGTCGGGGATATAGATATAACTGGCCGGTTATAGAGTGAAACAATAACCAACCCCGTGTTTGGCATAATCATCCATTTGTTCTGCGGTGCAAATCTAACTTCGCTATTATTGTTTTTTTTTTTTTTTTTTTTTTTTTGTGTTTTTTTGTTTTTTTTGTTTTTTTTAAGAACATAAACCTTTTTTTCAACAGACGAAAACATATTTTTATTGTTTTCTTTTTTTCAAGTTTCAGTTACTAAAATGCTACTTATTTATTTGTCACATACAAATGGGCCTAAAAGTTTTTGCTACTAAATTGCTACGAATTAAAGATAATTTAATAAAAACAAGAGTATACCAAGTAAAGTTAAAAAGCATGATATAAGAAGAAGTTTTTTCAATGGTATCTAACCTGGTTTGCAGTCTTTTTCGGACCTGGGATAAAAAGATAGTAACAACCTAAAAATACAAAAATACAAAATCAAATGATGAAACAGTCTATTCACAAAAGCAACCAATTAATAATTTGAAGTACTTACTTTTCTTTATTTCATTTACTGACAGACTCAACTCAAGTGTAAGAAAAAATCTACTAAGTCAATTTAGATTGGTAAAGAAAAAATAAAATGTGTTTAAAATTAAAATTAACTACTATTTATACATAATTAAATCTGGTTATAACTAATAAATATTTAAGTTGGTTAAGAGATAAAATTAAAAATTATTACAAGTTTCAAAGTAAATTAATCAAATTTACATTTTACAAAAAAGTGATTTGACTAATAATCAAAAAGTTGGTTGAAAAACATGCTCAGAAAATTTGAGGTAAACAAAAAAAGGTCAAAAGCTAATCAAATGGGGTATAAACCATATGACCCTTATTATTTAGTTGTTATATAAATGTGTGTTTTAAATGCTTCGTTTTACCAATAAGAAATGAGAAGAAAACAACAAAAGGTATAAAGTCAAGGAACGATTTTTAAAATCTTAAATAATGAAAATGGTGATTAAACGTTTTTTGCAACGAATCATGTGATGTATATTGAATTAGTGATGATGCTTATGTACATCTTTTCTTTTGTAAAGATAGTTTTTATTGCTTTGTCGATTAAGTACACGAGAAATTTATGTCGGTTACATGCACTAGCTTAAAGTAACTTTGTTTATACTTACTAGCCTAGCACGAGTTGGGTTTTATTCTTATTCTTGTTCATTTAAGACCGGCCATTATAAGCCCTTAAAACCCCAGACTTCGTCCTACATGGCAAAATAACACGTGTGCTACCTTATTACGGCTCGAAAGGAGCACATGTTGTCAAGCTTCAAAAATGAAGACTCAGACTTGTGGATGACCAAGTCGTCCAGGTTGGTTTTTTTTTTTTTTTTTTTTTTTTTTTTTTTTTTTTTTTTTTTTATTTTTTGTGTGTTCTGATGGGGGTATGTATGTGCTTAAGTGGGGCATATTTTGGTGCTGAAGTTTGTTGTCTTATTACACTAAGTTGGTGGGTGAAGTTGATTGTAAAGAGAGAAATCTGAAATGACGGTAGTGAATACGGTCTTAGGTCTCGTTATTACACCCGGTCCAAACTTAAGTATCAGGCGACGGAGATACTATATGTATGCTCGTACGTATCATTTAAGGCTTTAAGCATCATTCATATCAGTTTAATTAACACTAAAAATGGCAGATTTCTAGGTTTGCTGTTGGTTAACTATCCGTTTCAAGACAATTGTCGTTTTCGCGACGATCCAATAACAGTCCAAAAACTATGAACACATTTGCTCAACTTTGTTTCACTTGTTGTGCCACAAGCTACAAGATAAACTAAATGGTTTTTGGGATTTATGCACTAACAATTAACAACTACTATAAAAGTATAAAACAATTATCTTTCTACATCAATAATCCATTATTTTTATTCACAACAGCCCGCAAGCTGTGGAATTTTAATATAGCGTGACCTCAGTATCAATCAACAACTATCTAGAAGAAACTCTTGTTATGGAGTAATATAAATTTAATGCATTTAAACTACATATTAATTGGCTTATTCATATTTTACTTTTTGGCAGAATGCATGTGAAAACTAGAGCCCACTATCAATCAATAATCATCATCTAAACATTTGTAGCATCTTTGCAAATAGCCGTCTTGGTGGTTGTGATAGTGATCAATAACATCTTTATTACAGTGTTTGATAATTTTATTGAAATAAATATGAGTGCAAAAACTTGGTATAGGGCTATATAAACAAAAAACAAAAACAGATACTAGTATGAGTTTTGGAATAATGGCACTTTCATGACTTTACATATCATCATGAAAAGACTCTGTAACACGTGATATATTACTCCCTCCGTCTTAATTTTATTGTCACTTATTCATTTTTCAGACGTCTCAAAATTATTGTCACATACCCAAAATAAAAAGTGAATAGATAGTGGAGTTTGGTAAAGTTTACTATATTACCTTTGGTTGAAATTAATATTGCAAACTTTAAAGAAGTGTTAATTAATTGATTAAGGGTAAACTTGTCATTTAGCAAAAAAGTAAGAGAGAGAAAGTAGTGATAGTGACATTTTTCTAAAAGAATGTGTTTTTTGTCGGGTGACAATAATTTTGAGACGGAGAGAATAATTGATAATAGGGTTGATGGTCTGTAACATCATGATAATATATTTATACTCCAGTAAAACCTCTATAAATTAATACACGATAAATTAATAATCTCGATAAAATTAATAATTTGACTGGTCCCAACTTGAGATAAGTACAAATTTAGACACTAATCGATAAAATAATAAGATAATAATTTTTTTTAAAACTCCAGTGTATATATATTGGTCCAAACGAAACTATAAATTAATATTTACTAAAAAATTTCACAATTTCTTCAATGCCTTGAACCTCGTAACATTCATTAATTTTTTCAATAACTTGTATTCATAAAATGTTAATTGGAACTTATTTTTCTAATTTATTTTTCCTCTCTAACTAGTGTACATTGTAACTAGTAAATTGGACTTGGAAATTTAAAGGTCATACGTAAAAACTCTTTAAATTAATAAACTATTATTTAATTGATATAATAATATCTCGCTGAATTAATAAAATATCTCGGTCACAACGTCATTAATTTATAGAAGTTTGACTACATAACATTTGGGCCTGGTCTCAAACTATACTAATCTTAATTTAATGCAAATACTAATCCAAATCTAATACAAATAAGTCCACTAACATACTCCTGAAGTTTGGTAGATTACTAACTCTTCACGATTCTGAATTATGTGATTTTTGATAAATCACTAATCCTTTCCTGTTCTGAATTATATGGATAGATTGGATAGATTTGCCAAAAATTTGCACCAGCCATAATTTGAACATAAACTTAAAGAACTTTTGTGATACTCCTACGCCAATAGTTGCATTATTTAGAGTAAGAAAATAAAGTTTTTAGAGCTTTCGAGTTGTAACCCAATATGCACCCTTAGGAAATTAGGTATAAGTTGGTAATGATATTGATTTGATAAGTTATCACTAAAACATAGATCTTAAAAGGAAAAAAAAAAAAAAAAAAAAAAAAACTATGAAATGACAAATCATCTTCACATATAAACATAACCAGTAAGACCAAAACTAATATGCCTGAATGGCAAATTATCATTTGATTTTCGGATTATTATGGTACATCAAAATCGACAACCTTAATAGTTGATAGTGTCCCTAGTGTGACCGTCTCAATTTATTTGTCAGGAGAGAGAAAACACAAAGTTTAATAAAAGTGGGGCCACTTTAATTTTCAACCACTAAAATGGAATATTCCTCCACTAGATTCTCTAGTTTTTACTAAATAAGGAAAGTGGACAAATAAATTGAGACATCCATAAAAGAAAATATAGACAAATAAATTGAGACGGAGGGAGTAGTTGATAGTGTGACTATGACACATTCAAGTGTATGTGGCACAACACAAGGCCACACATGTTAAGTGCCAACATGAAGGTCACTACCACTATGCTTTTTTCACACTTGTTGGTCTTCCAACCTTGAAAGTGTAAAGTGGCAATCAATTCTAGGAAATGAAAATGGTTTGCATTTATAATTCTAAGAAGTTAGTTGTCTCTATAAATAAATAAATGAAAATAGTTTTTTTTTTCTTCCTAAAATGATATTTCTACTTGCCTCTTACTTACACGTCCTGACATATATTAAAATTGACTTACTCCCTCCGTCCCAATTTTATTGTCCCATTTTTTCATTTCGGGTGTCCCAAAATTATTGTCCCATACCAAAAATGGAAAGTGAATAGGTAGTGGAGTTTGGTAAAGTTTACTATATTACCCTTGGTTGAAATTAATATTACAAACTTTAATGAAGTATTAATTAATTGGTTAAGGGTAAACTTGTCATTTGGCAAAAAAGTAGGAGAGATAAAGTAGTGATAGTGATGTTTTCCTAAAAGAATGTGCTTTTTGTTATGGGACTATAATTTTGGGACGGAGGGAGTATGATTTAAGGAGATGAGATCAATATAGATCTCATATTTGCCATAGAACCAATAGACCAATCATAGCCACCCATTTTTATTTTTCGTCTTTTTTTTAAAACAACATATCTTGCAAACGGTAAATCTTCAAGCTACAAATAAAATACCATCGCGACGAGAATTAAATGATCTTTCTATAGATATGCATTGTTATATACTTTCGACGACTTTTTTTTTTTCGACGAACTTTTTTTTTTTTTTTTAATTTCCGCCCAGAAAGAATCATATATGATTCGATTTTTACGAATCATATATGATTCTTACGAATCATATATGATTCGTAAAAATCATATATGATTCGTACGGAATCATATATGATTTGTTAAAATCGAATCATATATGATTCTTACGAATCATATATGATTTTTCTGGACGGAAATTTTGGAAAAAAAAAAGTTCATCGAAAAAAAAGTTCGTCGAAAATATATAACAATGCATGTCTATAGAAAGATAATTTAATTCTCGTCGCGATGGTATTTTTTTTTGTAGCTTGACGATTTACGGTTTGCGAGATATTTAAGTTTAAAAAAAAGGGTGGAAATTAATTTTTTTAATTTGATAAGAAAAATGAGTGGCTAAGATTGCTTGATGGGTTCTATGGTAAAAGTTGGATCTATAAAGAACTTTTGCCCTGATTTAAGTGAAGAGAGATAAGTGTGTTTGACGCGGAGTATTTAGGAGCTGTGAGCGGTGAGCGTTGAGCGTTGAGATTTTTAATATTCATTTGGCAAGCAACAAGAAGTTTTATCTACTTTTTTGGAATGCTCATTTTTCAACGCTACATAAAGGGTGTGTTTGTTAAAAGTAGCAGTGAGTAGTACATGTGAGCAATAGCTGTGGGCAGAAGTCACAGCTCACCGCTTTTTAATGAAGCATTAGAAAATTAGTTTTCCTAAAATTTAGCTAAAGCTCAGCACTCTTTTGACAAACAACAACTAAAATTTAAAATGCTCATTGCTCACTGCTCACCACCCCAAAAAGCTTCACACCACTCCGCTCCAAACATTAGGGGTGTTCAAAAAATCCGAGAAACCGAAGAACCGAGCCGAACCGTTCAATTCAAAACCGAAAAAACCCGAAACCGAAGAAACTGAAACAAAAAAAAAAAAAAACGAAACCGAAAAAACCCGCTTATCACGATTCGGTTTCGGTTTTTATTTTTTGATATCCTCGGTTAACCGAACCGAACCGTACTTAATACATGAAGGTTTTTTTTAACTAAATATTCAAATAATTGTACAAGTATTAATTATGTTATCACACTAATTTTATTGTATAACGCATTTTTCGCTCCTAATGTGAACTTTTCTAAACATTTATGTGTGAAAGTTGATAAATGTGATCGTAATCTATAAACGTCGAATAACTATTATTTTGTTAATTGATTATGTATGGATATTTGAATGCAATTATTCTAACGGGATAACTTTTATATGACTATTATCGATTAAACATCTAAAATGGTTAACCGTGACCCGAACCGCGGGTAACCGCTCATTTCAGGTACCCGCCTAGTACGGTTCGGTTTCGGATAGTAAAATTAATTACCCGCCCCGCGATGGATAGTTTAAATCTTCCAACTAACTGAACCGAACCGCCCCGCGAACACCCCTACCAAACATAGCCAATAATGTAATACTCATTTAAAAAAAAAAAAAAAAAAAAAAAAAAAAAAAAAAAAAAAAAAAAAAACTGAAAATTTTATTTTGTAACTTGAAGAATCGTAATATCGAATAAATTTAATATTTATAAAAAAAAAAAAAAAAAAAAAAAAAAAAAAAAAAAAACCCTTACTTGATATAGGCTAATGGATATGCTATGTTTGGCGCGGAGCTTTTTGGGGCAATGAGCGGTGAGCAATGAACTTTTTGATTTTTATTGTTCGTTTGGCAAAGGAATGGTGAGCTTTGCTATTTTTTAGGAATGTTCATTTTTTCAATGCTCCTTTAAGAAGCTGTGAGCTGTTAGCTGTGGCTACTTCTCACAGCCCACTGCTCACAGCTCACTGCTACTGCTCACTGATACTTTTACCAAACACACCCTTACTAAACTTTTAAAAGCTTATAAACTTGTTAGCCTAGTGGTAATAAGTCCCTGAAGACGCGTCTTTCGACCTTAGAAGGCGTGTCATTCTTATTAGCTTGACCCGACCGAGACACTTCGTAAAGGGAATAAAGGGAGAACTCGGTCGTTGCCAAGAACGAGTTGTAAAGTCAATTGTGTGAGCTGTTTAATTTGTTTATGTGGGGTATATTTGTGTGTAACTGCGGTATATTTAAGTAATGATGTTGGTTGTGTTATTACATCATGTTGGTGATGGGAGGAGGAACAAATAGAAAGTCGGTTCCCTCGTAGAAGGTCTAGAAAGTCATCAGGTGTTGATATGTGTCACTTCTTGTTTGTTTTGGGCAAATTATTGAGGAACAACCGGAGTATTTATGAATATTTTGATATTGATGAACATTTTTTAGTGATGAACAATGTGTATTGATGAACATTATGACAATATAGTGATGAACATTTTGTAATGATGAACGTAAAAAAACTAATGAACATAACCCACATTTTGGTATTCTTTGATGAACATAATAAACATTTTTGTTTTTTGATAAACAATTTTGTTTCCTTATCATTCTTTAATGAACAATTTCCGTGTTAAATATTATTTGATGAACATTTACTTGATAAACAATTTTGTTTCCATCACACTCTTTGATGAACATTTACTTGATGAATAATCTTTCACATTTTTTATTAACAACTTATTTGCTGAATTTTCTTTGATGAACATGCTCTACTCTGATGACTATTGCATATTTAAAGTTTTGTTCATTACAATTTTGATTTTTTTGGTCAAATATTGAAACTTTCATGAATTATTAAAACATATTATTCAAATAAACATCTTCAAACTCTAAAATCACAAAATTGTTTCACGGAGACCTTTCATCGAACACCTTATAGGTGCTTTCATGAACAAATGATTTCTTTGAAAATTTATGAGAAAAACTTTTGAAAAGCGAAAAAGATGAAGAATATTTAGTCTTTATAGTTTCGTTTTACCTCAAACTGAATGAGACCCTAATTTTGATGAAATTCAAATTCTTAAAAAATGTTGTAATTAGCACACGAAGAAATATATGATGAAACTGAATAGACATTGAAATCTAACTTTTTTATTTTGAATAATTTTTTAAACTAAAATTAAGGTAAAAATTTGGGTAAGTTGTGAAAGAGAATAAGCAAAAGAGATAAGATAGACACTGAAGTTGAAAGGGGAAAAAAAAGACGTGTTGGACTAGTATTGCTTTTTAATTTTTTTTTAGTAAATGGGTTTTTCTCCCACTTTCTACACGATCATGACTCGTTGGTGGTGATGTTGTGAAGAGAGAAGCCGTTGTGATGTCGGTCACTATTACCACCGGCCTTATTTTATCTGATACGAGTACTATTTATATACTAATGAATAAGCTCAAGTCAAAGCATAAAGCCATTAAAAATGAGCTATGAGATTCTTAATTTTTCTGCAAGTACGTGAAATATGATACAGTAAAAAGGACGACACGACCCATGAAAACTTGGCGTAAGTTATTCAAAGATGTCCTAGAAAACGCTCTCGCTATGTCTGATAAGTTAGTTTTACAGGAAATGAATTTCTTTACATGTTTGTCTTGTACAAAATCAGAGCTTTTCATGTTCATATACCGTTTTCTAATTGTTCAAACATAAACCATTATGAATGTTCGTGACCACTTTGAAGCATATGACATCAGAAAATGCACCATGGTTCCACCTTTCTTTACTGAATCCGCTCGAATATAGCCCGGGAAAAGATTACTAATAATACACCTACTTTTCGTCACAAAGTGGAAAAGGATGAAAATGACCCGATAAAATGGAACAAAAGGAAGAAGCAACATTGTATGGGCAAAAATCCAGGAAACAGAATAGTATGTTTCAAGTATCTATCATATGCCGTTATCGTTAGATATTCTAATATGAAAACATTCCAAGACTAGCAAACAACCCCGAAGTGCCAACGCCAACCTCCTAAAAAATGGAGGGCTTTACCTAATTTGAGTCAGTGTGGAGGTGGGTTCAAACTTCAAACCATGTGGATTAACCAGCCAAAAAGGTCGGAAACCATTATTACCAAGAAAGGAAAAAAAAAAAAAAAAAAAGATTAATGACCATAATGACCATGTACGATTATATCCCCTTTTACCGTTTATACAAGTTTAGCCATATTCTACAATTTGCCACACCTAAAACTTTAAATGAGCCGAATTTAGTTCTGAAGCGTTACCCTCTAGGCGCTCCAACCAACTTGGAAGTAAAACACCCAAGCACCCAATGATGAAGATAAGGGTATCACTATACTCGAATCTGTAGATAAGGATAACTGCTTTTGAAAATAAATACGTCCTGGGCCGTTTGGTTCACGCAAAAAGACCGGTCAAAAGAATTGGAATTTGAGTGGAACTGATCATGCTCACCGTGATATGAGAAAACATGAATCTGCGTCGTCTGACTCGTCTCCTTGTCATGTGTAACTTGTTCAGATTTGGCTCGGTTATCCGTCAAAAAATGCATAACAAAAGTTATTTACAACGATGATTTCATAGTTACAAGTTTCATTTCTTACTAAAGTTTTGAACAAGTGTTTTTTTTTTTTCTTTTTTTCCTAAAAGCTAGAAATGCAAACCTAGAGCAATGTACTCTGATATTGTACAAGTTCTCATAACATAGTTGCTCTTGATTTGATCATCTTAGCTCTTACAAAAAGGGGTTGATTAAGCTTACAAATACACATTAGCTCTTACACGGGGTCAGGCCATATCCCAACTAAATTGCTGTTACAAGATTGAATTCTCGATCCAATGTCCAGGAAGACTCATTCCGATGGTTGATATTAAGGAAGTACTCCAGGAAATATCCGTTGTATGTAATTATGGATACCGTGGCCCTGAAACTAAAGAAATAGCAAAATTCAGATTGGCTTAGTTTTTAATATAGGTGGTGGTAATATGGGTGGATTAGGATGGTTGGGTAACTGGTCAAAGCGTATAGATTTCTAAAGGTTGTAACGAACGACCATGCCAGCTTGACCCGCTAACCTTTGTTGCTTTTTTATTTAGATTTTGTAAATATTCAACATACTAATTATGACTATAGCAATAAGGTAAGTATTAGATTTGATCCATTAGCACTTAAAAAGTCCACATCACCCAGTGGAGTGAATTCACGTTACTTACCTGAAAGATGTAGATTCCGATGTAGATGAGTCATCGGCTCGATCAACCTTGCGAATCACCGCATAACTGTCACCAAAACTGCATAAGTTAATAACGGTGATAATAAAACATGGTATAGCTGGGCCAAACATACCAGAACCAAGGTCATCAGATGAAAATTTATAATATCCATTTGCATTATTTAAGTGTCCCATATTCGTTTATACATGTTACCTCTTTACTCCGGGTGAAACTGCATTATGAAGAACATGATGAGCCGCGTCAAGTGCATCACTGACAGAATCCGGAATAATTGATCCAAGAAATGTACTTGACCTTTTACTTCTGTTTTGAAAAAAATAAAAAGTAAAAATTTACTTCAACTTACATTAGTGATCACAATATGACATTTATAGTAAGTCGCTGAAAGATATCTTTGTTTATACGTATGGTAACTAACAATAGGTCCACACGTCTAGTTTCCTTACCTTTGATCTATAGCCGATCCAAGAAGGAAAGCATGAACGGAGCCTGACGAACTCGTAGCTAGAAGAATATCAGGAAGTCCAATAGACGGTCCAAATGACAAGGAGTACACAGTTGATGGGTATGTTCCTCTTCGGAAACCATATGACTGAATATGATAAAGATGACAGAGCAAAAGATAAGATTAGTTACTAAGAAAGAAAAGATTCATTAGGGGTGTGTTTGGATGTTGGTTTTAAATGTGATTCTGTGATGTTAAATATCAAAATAGACGGGATGTGTGAGATGGTGTTTGGATGTGCTTTTGGTGTTTGAAGCTGCGACAATAATATACTCCGCAATCACTTTGTTTAAGTGTTAACAAATTCTAATTATATTTGGGAAACACACATATATGACCAAAAAGGACAATCTTTTGAGAAAAAAATTAGAGATAATATGTGAAATGCGATAAAAGTCTATAATCTGGTTCAAGGGATAGATCGGCGATTCATTTTAACCTTTAATTACCAGTCTAAACTATCTGACACCTATATAATCAGTTCCAAAACGCAAATCCAAACACCGAGTTAGTAGCTACATTGAGAAACTGAATCATAAGTTTGTGTGCATATCATTTCACCTTGGTTGCTTCTGAAATAGAGTGAACTCTAATTATAGTCCCCTGTTCGGATGCTGTTGCTATGTACATCCCGTTAGAAGAGAATACCATTGCAGTCAACGGAGATCGATGAGCATCAATCTGCATTTTAACCCACATTGCAATTTTTATAAATATTTTTCAATACAATTATATGTTTTGAATGAATAAGCAATCATGTGACTTTATCCCCACAAGGATGGGTTATGAATTTAGTTGAGCAAATTTTCATCATGCCATAAAATAACGAATAATTTAACCTCGCAGTGCGAATGGAGATCAATAGCATTGTAGACTAAAACAGATCCTTTTGTTGTGCTTGCTGGAAGAGCTAGAAAGCAACCATCCAAACATGGGGAAAATGCGCAAAGTCCTGAAAATAAACGAGAAGAAATAAGTGGGTACACAGATACGCAACTGTAGCATCATATAAATATTTATCTTCATCACCTTTCAAATTCGGAACTGTGTCGATCGTGTCTAAGATAACGAGACTGTTTATATCGTATATGAACGTCTTTCCTTGCAAAACCACTATCAGCCTGCATGTGTAGATGGAATTCCACATAAGTTGAAATACACATTATTAAGTTATATAAGAATATTAACACAACACAATAGTCAATAGAGAAAAGTTGACAAAAAGCATTTCAAGTCAGCCCAAACCACACACTGATACCCAACCCGCCCATTTTGTCACCTCTACTAGTAATAACGATCTTGCTCATGCTATCAGGATAACAACAGTATGATAAATATATTGAAGCATAAACAATTACCTTTTTCTATTTACACGAACCGCCAGAATTGAAGTTAAGAAATTTAGTTCCCGCAGAGCAGTTCCAGTTTCAGTATTGAATAAGCATAAACGCCTGGGCGATAAAGATGCCTGTCAAAGTTCAAGTATGATGAATATATGACATAGGTTCTCTGGTGTGATAAAACTTAGCCAACTCATGTGGAATTTATGAGCCATTGTATACCTGTTCGCCAGCTCCAACAATGGCAAGAAGACTAGAGCTGAATAGCATTTCAACAATAACAAATGCTCCGATATCTAGGGAACAGGATATTCCGCCGTCATTAAAACTGGTTGAATTTATATACACACAACATCTAAACATACTAGACAACATGACCCGTGTGATGCATATTGATCATTTTATTTAAACATATGACGTTTCACCAGAGGGGTTATAAGTTATAACACTTAAGCAACGTACCATGACAATCGATAATCAAAAGTTTAGATAATAAGTATCTGGTCTAGTGGAGCTTTTAGTACACAAAAGAAAAACAGTATAGAATTTAAGATGTCCTCTCCCACAATTACAACTTTGTGGTCAATAGGTTCACTTCTAAAAGTGTCATTACATTATTATGCTAGGATTGAGATCCTCTCATGCTCAAATGAAGGTGATAGATTGAATTTAAGAGCAATGATAGAGAGACCTAACATATACACCTAAACTTATGCCTAAACCATTAATAATTTGACACATCACTCATGCATTTTCTCACTCTAAGTATTCACTTTTGATTATTCCACGTGTCATCATCTTGTTCTTAGTCATATCTTTAGTTATGCATTTTAGGCATGACAATCATTTTCCTGAATTTAATAGTTTTATCATTTGATGATTTGGTTTAGGCTATAAAATACTAGCAATATATTGTCATCAACGTACCGATTGGGTATCTTCGTACCTCAAACATTTTGTTGTTCTACAATATGTTATCAACGTTTAAATGTGTCCCAATATGCACATTTTATTCATGTGTCAAGGGTATTTCACTATTTTTACACATGTACGGCACGTCGGAAAAATCTGCATATCGGAACATCTTTTTAAAGTTGATAGTGAAACAAAATCCGTTACATTGTTAGTTAAGAAATGATTTAGTGGATTAAACTCATACCTAATTCTATGCCTAAATTCATTCGTTGTACTTGTACCAAAGGACCTAATTTAGCATAAACCAATCAGCTAACACCACATAGTTTTAGCCACAAACTTAAGCATTAATTAGACCTCTCTATCAGTTCTCTTGTTATTTTATAGGCTATGAAATAGCAATATATTGTCATCAATTTACCGACTAGGTAACTCAAACTTTTTGTTCTTATACTACTAATCCATAAAGGGTATTTCCCTGCTTTTACAACTCTATGACACGTCAGCAAAATGTGCATGTTAAAACACTTATTGAAAGCCAACAATGAAACAAAAGTCATTACAATATTTTATACCCTAAATTCTATTTACTTCAATAAGCAAGTGAGTATTAAAAAAAAAAAAAAAAAATACCTCGTTGATATAAAAGTCTGCCAGTATTTGAATCAAATATCCTGAACCCATCTTTAGTCCCAATTACAAAGCAGCTAACATATTCATTCCATAACTAAATTAATATTCGGCTTAATAATAAAAACATAAGCTAAGGTTTCATTAAGTTATAAAATAAGTACCTGTTATCTTGATTAAAAGAAGCACATCGAATTGGGTTTGCATCTGCTGCTGCCATTGAATTGAATGGTATGCAACTTGTTCCTTTAGATTTTTTTTCTTTTTTTTTTTTTAATAAAAAGTTTGAGTTTATATATGCGTTCAATGGAGTCGTATATGGGTCAGCCCATTTAGTAAGTGAGATTAGCAGCCCACTAATCATATGACAAATGACAAATGGACAAAATAAAAAATAAAACTCATATTTGTCATAGAACTAATCAACTAATCCTAGCCATTCATTTTTTTTTTATCAAAATAAAAAAAATAAACTTACACCATTTTTTTAAAAATTAAATATCTCGCAAACCGTTAATCGTTACGCGAAAAAAATTATACCATCGCGACGAGAATTAAATTATCTTTCTATAGATATGCATTGTTATATACTTTCGACGAACTTTTTTTTTTCGACAAACTTTTTTTTTTCAAAATTTTCGCCCAGAAAAATCACATGTGATTCTTTAAAATCAAATCATATGTGATTTTTACGAATCACATGTGATTTGTAAAAATCACATGTGATTCGTACGAATCATATGTGATTTGTAAAAATCAAATCAGATGTGATTTTTACGAATCACATATAATTTTTCTGGGCGGAAATTTAAAAAAAAAAAAGGTTCGTCGAAAGTATATAAAATTGCATATCTATAGAAAGATAATTTAATTCTCGTCGCGATGGTATAATTTTTGTAGCTTGAAGATTTATCGTTTGCGAGATATGTTGTTTTTAAAAAAAGTGAAAAATAGTTTTTTATTAATTTAGATAAAAAATGGATGGCTATAATTGGTTCATTGATTCTATGGCAAATATGAGTTCTATATTGATCTCACCTCATGACAAATATGGTGTGTTTAGTATAGCCGTTAAAACAAGTTTTAAAATTCTAACGCTAATTTTTTTTAACACTGTTATTAAAAGTTATAACCATTAGAATTCTAACGTTACTTTTAATTCATTTTACACATCAAAGTTTAAATAAGTCTAGCTTACTAAACACTTTTACGATAGAAACAGTTATTCCTAAATGTTATTGTTTACTGTTACTATTTCTGGTTTCGTTAAACATACCCAAACAAACATTTACTGCGACAAATTAAATAGGAAGAGTTTTGCATGTTCTAGACCAATTTTAAGTGCGTTAGAATTATGAGTGTGACATCGTCTAAAGAAGAACAAGAGACTGTCGCACTCGAGCGTGACACCATCTGAGAAGACCCTTGAAGCCGTCTAGCCGCCGGTTTATGAACTAACTAAAACCATAATAGACATTCGACTCCGTCTGGGAACCCCTGGCGTCGTTTGACCCCCCAAATCTATATATACAAGCCAAGGGTTTCTTTATTTTCAAGCACCACAAGTCATATTCGGCAGTAAGGGTTTAGAGACGATTTTTACAGCCCTTGGAAAGGGTTTTTCTTGCTTTTTATTGCATTTTAATCAAGTGAAGCATCAGGTGATCATCCCGTTACACTTGTTAATCAATACAATCTTCTGTTTGATTTATCATGTCTTCTATTATGAATGTTACCTTGTTTATTTGTGTGATCATCTTTAATAGGCTCGGCTAATCGTGTTAGTAACTGCTTAGGATGCATAAAACCTAGATTATGATGAATTAACAACTTGTGACACCATAATTATTGTATATAACTGTGTTTTACTGTTTAATTCGTATCCATGTTAAATATATGATTTCTTTGCTTCATGAATTATAATCTTAATTTGTAAAATCAATTCAGTTTCTGACACCTAGATCTAACCCATATCTAGGGAATTAAATCAATAGAACGCTCATATATTTAAGGGATTTACTAACGGATGCCCACTGGGAACCTTATAAGGTGTAAATATATGGAAAGTTTGAGTGTATTAAATTAAAAATCATATTTAATTATGGTAAATTATAAGTTTAATTAAGTCTTATTAAATGCATTTTTTATTATAAAAAGAAAGTTTTAGTGTATTAATTAGACATTAAATGCATTTGTTTACATCTTATAAGGTGCCCAGTGGGCACCCGTTAGCAAATCTCTTTATTTAATTACCCAGATATACCCAACTAGTCTAGATTCGTTTTAACTAGGTTTATCTATTGATCATCGTAACACCCCCAAAATTATCACAGCGTTTATATAAAAAGTCTTTAGATAAATAAAACAATGATGTTATAAAGAGTAAGCATGGCGCACAGAATGTGAAAAGTAGTTATAGTCTAGGTTTAAACGCAACCTGATTCTCTATAACTGTAGCTCTGATACCAATCTGTATTACTTCTATATAAACCAAACTTTAAATTACTTGAAGACTTGCTATATATAAATCTTTTAACAAAGATTGGGTTTAAATTATCTGAAGGCGCACGGAAATATTTTGAATACAATGCATCATTATCATTCGATAAAACTTTTACAACTTTTATGTTGTACTTTTTATGCATGTTTAACTTGTTGGGACCTTTTTGTAAACTCTGATATTTGTATCGAATGATAATTTATTTCAAAACGTCTCATTTAGAGTCGTTTTCTGTAGCTTGTGCTGTGAACTATGAAGTAATACCCCAGTAACACAATCTTTCGCTGCGATAATTTTGGGGGTCTTACAATCATTTAGTAAACCTGAGCTAGCGTGACACTTGTGCTAGTAATTGCGTGTCTAGGTTAGTTCTCTTGCTAGGATACCATCCCTTGAAAGCCGGAGATTTGATTGATTTGAATTGGGAACTGTTTGTAATGCATGAGTAGATTAGGCTAGATCTACTTACCCAGCCCTTGCATTTATTTGCTCATAGGAGGTGTCCCTTGATTAACCATGTCAAGATCACCTCAACTTAAGAAGTAGTTTCATATACTTGCATTAGTTAAGTTGTTGTTAGTTTTGTCTGAACCATAGGTGGGTTGTCCCTAAGTAGTTGCTTTTATACCCCTGCATGTCATCTCAGTTTATTTTATTTTATTGCATTTCATTTCTGTTTTTATTTCGTCAGTAATCTAATCCAAAACCCCAAGAAATTTAATTGCTTTCATAAAACATAAAATTACTAAAAATAGCTCCATCCCTTATTCAGATCACCTGTTGTGCTCCGAACTTCGGGAATTTCGTACCTTTAACTGTGATTCAATCTACCTCGAGGAATTTCGTAAAGCTTTAGTAAGACACGTTAGCCTAGACTCGGGAGTTTAGTTAGAGATCACGCTCTAATGTGAGAACGAGTACAGTGGTATGAATAAGTCAAGTATGGCAATATAAATGCCCATTTAGATCAAAGTTATTTTTCTCTAAGGATCTAATGCCCCAACACTCGAGTTTGGGCTATTTATACTATTTACCTTGTCCATGTAAATACGCATGCGCTTGATGGCTTATCCGTATAGCCTAGTTGCTCGACCTTTCTTTCAGTATGACGTGGAGCTTATTAGTAATACTGAACCTTGAGTAAAGCTCGTTCAGTATTATTGCGATCTTCTTTATGGTTTGTCCTTATAGTTCGTCTTTAAAGTTCTTCATTTTGGTTCGTCCTTATAGTTCGTAGGTTTGGTTAGTTAGTTGTAGCGAATCCTTGAGGATCATTGATGTGCGTGTCGTTGTGTTCAAGTTTTAAAATTTATAAACACGATTTATCCAATTCTCTAATCACACATACGAGCAAGTATACTCGTCCGTGGTAGTAAAGGTGGGTAAGTCGAGATCGTCCCAAGGGAATTGGGGTTTAGGTTTAGTAAATAAGTTTTAGCAAAAAGGAGTGTCAATCCAATTTGAAGTAAATTCTAAAAAAAACAAGCAAGGTTCAATCAATCAAAAACTAATATACTTGTGTGTAGTTTCCATGACAATTGTTTAGAGTAACCAATCAAGTTGGGTGTGACTTGTAATGATGCACAACTTAAAATGAATGATTCACAATCAATGGTTTTTGTCATGAGAAATCATATCTAAGAATTCAATCTCCTAGTTAACTCCTTTCGGCCATGATTAACTATTACGATAATTCTATTAAGTCCTTTTTGTTGTTTGAAAGCATTTTTTATCTTAAGAATTCCTACGAATCCTTTCGGCCTTTTTCGTGATGAAATCATTTCCAAATCCATTTTAATGAGTAAAGGTGTTGCTTGTCACACACCACAATCCATACTAATTCGTGCACTAACTTTTTGGAATAAAAACATAAAGAAAACTCCTTTCGGCCTTTGTGAATCTTTGAAATTGTTTTTACCAACCAATTAAGCAAGATTAGATTTTATCTCAACAAACTCATAAAACAAGATATGTTTTCATGCATCACTATGATAAGATTACCCCAACAATTGTCACATCATCCACACACAAGTATAACTAAAATTACTCCATAACAATCATAATCAAACACAAGTAATTAACCAAACTTTCATTCATCATATAGTAAAAGTAAAAGTAGTTCATGATAACTCAACAAGAAATACCTAATCAAGGAATTACAAGAACTAGAATTGTGGAACTATAGCAATCCACACTCCTCCAATCGCCGATTATCACACGTAAACAACTCCACACACGGATGCAACTCTTGAGACTCGAACTCAAGATCTCCTGGACGTTTTCACAGCAACTACAAGCTTTCGGGCAATAATAATAAGGTGGTGTTGCTTTTTTAGGTTATGTCACTTCCCCAAAAGAACTCTCTTTGTAAACTAACTAAGGGTTCCTTAAATAAGTGAGGAAACCCTTATTCTTCAAGTAAAAACGTCCCATATGAGTTAACAGCCGAGAAATGATAAGCCTCTATGATTATGGGGCTTAAATTCATCATTAAATGCAACTTTGTAACTTCAGTGTCGGCTAACCGATCGGTATTTGGCTCCTACCGATCGGTTAGAGCTCTCGGTGTCTCAAACTTTCACCCATCCGAATCGGATGCGGGCAGCATCCGATCGGATGGATGACTCTGCCATGCAACTTTTATTTTCTCTTTTTCTTTTCTCGTTACGTGCTTGATCCTTTGCTGTACCACTGATTTCTTTCATAGAACTTGATCTTTTCTTGATATATAAGGCATAGAAGTCTTGGTCTAATCAATTCTTTGAAGTATCATGTGGTTTCTTTCTCGTAATTCTCCTTATGTGCATAATCTCTTCATTTCTTCGTATTTTTCTCCACTTTTCCTGTACTTGGCTATATTTACTTGCATACACACTTTTTCATCATTTAGCAACAAATACACACAAATATAACCAAATATGATGCACAAAACTAGCAATAACGCACCTAAAAACATGTTAGATTTAAGCGTTATCAATCATATACACCGTCACGGGCCTTTAACACTATTTGAATTACAAACCCTTTGGTAGAAGTACATAATTTAAAAATAAAAGAACATCTTAATCCAAAATCCACATAACGTAAGTATCTTTCTTTGTATATGTGTTGTGTTTTGAACAACCAATATCTACTACTGATGAATTTTCTTTTACAATAATTGTTTTACCAATTTACTTCAATATTCTTTTATCATTAATACTAATCACTTTTTTTCACTAAAGTTATCTAAGCGGGCCTGATTTTCGGCCAGGACCCTTGTCGACATATGATGCGCGTGATGTGTCGTTGCGGTTTAGCAGTTTTAATGCCTACTCAAGTTTTAAATTTATATTTAGCCGACTTATCAATAACACACACACTTAACGAGCAGTGTACCCGGTCAGTATGAAGATAATGGTAAGTAGAGTGTCGATCACTAAGAGTGGAACGTATAATCTCGTTAATCTAATCAGTATTTTAATATCCTAACGCAAGGGGGTTTCAGCCTGAGAGACTGGCACAGTTTTGTTTGCAATTAAATAATAAAATAAACAAATAGGCACGAATCAGCAAGTAGCACACACGTACACAGATAGATACTTGAGACAATAAGAGGGCTGTCCTTATGATTAAGTAGATTGTCACTTGTTTTATTGATAGCTTTATATGAAGTGTATGTAATTAACCCTTTCTCGTTGGTCCTATTCTCATCGGCGAGTAAACCCTTAATGACGACTTATGTCTAAAAGTTATTCCTAAGTGATCAATTTAGAAACAACCGTGGGAGCCACACCTTGTCCCGCAGTCGGGTGCCCGCAAGCCACTAATAAACACAGAGGTGGTCAATGCACTAATAAGTAGTAACCAAAGACATCAACATATAAACTTTAATTGATGGGAAAGCAAGTATTAAAGGGAGTGCAATCTTTCCGTTGTCACATTACACAAGCCACCAATCCTGATGAATTAAAGTTTGCTAAAACAATAAAACAAAACTACTTAATGAATTAAATACATGCAGCACCTTCTTACAGCTCTTGTATCTTCGATTTGGGTGTGTCTTGTGCTGCCTTCTTGACTGAATTCGTCCTTCTCTTCTGTTCGGTCTTTAGGTTTTCGAACTTCCGAATCTGTGGTACTCTCAATGTGTCTGGTCTACGGGGTATTTATAGTTTGTGTCTGAGGGAAGATGCGGCGCATCTACTTAAGTAGATGCGGCGCATGTACTTAACTTCGCGTGGGGTCCAAGATTATAATATTCAGGAATATTCGTACACCGCCAGAAGATGCGGCGTAACTCTTTATTAGATGCGGCGCATGTCCTCTTGTATCTTGGATCGTATCTGGTGATATCTTGATAGAGATGCGGCGCATGTTGATAGTGAGATGCGGCGCATCTGGAGCAGATTAGTCTTGATCTTGTCCATGTCAGTAGACTTCCACTTTATGTACGTTTTGCTCCATTATTAGTCCAAAATCGCTAAGTTTCACCAAATGCTTGTTTTTACCTGAGAATTACAAAAGTAAACGATTAAGTATCAATCCTCATACATAATATGGTAAAACAAGTCAAATTAATAGGATAAATGATAGTAATAAAATGTACTTATTTGAGTTCATCAAATATCCCCCCACTTGAACTTTACTTGTCCCCAAGTAAACCTTAGATTAAAACTTATGAAAATGTATCCTAAAAGATGTTAGGATTTATTTTTATATTTAAGCATGTATTCGTTTATTTCGTAATCACACAACTAAACACTTAACGAATTAGAAGTAAAATAAAATAAGTCGATAAAAGCAAATCTAATCGTTTAACTGTCCAGTCGCGACGAATATTCTATCATAGGCTTGGCAAGTATACACATCTCCACCACTAAAGCTAAGGAATAACAAGTCTAAAGCGGTAAAAAGGGTTTTTAGGCTTAAGGGTTAATTATTCTTATTTACACTATCGATCTCAAATTCCAGAAAAGGCGACAAAATCACAAATACATGATCGAATCCACGAACACGATACTTGCAATTGCTCAAATCCTTAACTCGAATAGGCTAAAGATAGGTCCAAACTTCACCAATAATAATATATCAAAAAGGGCGACAAAATCATAAATACATAGCCGAATCCACGACTACGATACTTAAGATTGCTCAAATCCCTAATCTCAATAAATCAAAGGTTTGGTTGGATAAAGAATAATATAGGGTATGGATAACATTTAGGATATAAATTGGTGTAAAAATAAAAATAAACAAAACAAATAAATTAAAATCCTAAGTGTGGTTAATCACTATCCCAACCATCCCATGAATAAGACTCATATCATTGAATAACTCACGCTTTAACACTTGAAACACACGCTTTAGGTAGACACGAATTATACTCAACAAAATCTTAATCAAAGAATAAACCTTAATTGGCATTCCCATAACTGCCAATTCCCATTCAATCCATAGATATAGTACAACAAATAGTGGCCATATGAACCACTTACATAACTTTACATTGTTGGCTTAAAATAAACATCCAACTCTTTTTTCTTTCTTTTTCTTTTCTCATTTTTTTTTTTTTTTTTTTTTTTTTTTTTTTTTTTTTTTTTTTTTTTTTTTTTTTTTTTTTTTTTTTTTTTAAAACATAAAGATAGATGTGTAAAATTTCACCACATCACTACAACTTTCTTTCCGGATAATTTTTTTCATACTTTTCATAACTTCAGAAATAATGGTAATAGTGAAAGTAGTAAACACACGAAAAATAAACTCTAAAATATACAATATTTACTTTCACTCCAATTGCATTGTGCAATTTCCCGACCTAACCATATATAATGAATTACGCACGCGAACACAGGTAATGTAAGGAAACACACTCTGCCTATAGCAATTAACCAACCACGGATTCTAATCTACAGGGTAGGCTAAGGTTTAAGGTGTAACGAAACATTTTAAACATAGGTGTAAGAAACGAAAGGAATGGCTCTGAGTGTTTTTCTAGGGGTATCTTACTCTAAAAGTGAGAGTAACAAAAGGTTTTATACGGGGGTTAACTAACCAGTGTAGTTAGCTAATAACACATAACATATAAAGGCTTTTTGGGTGTAATCCTAGAATTTTACCAAGTTAGACAAGTCATTCCAATTAAATAAATAATACTCATTATGGTGGTCTCGAATAGTATACAAGCCAAGTTCTAAAGTTTACAAGTCACCGGCACACTCATAGATTTGTGAATTTTGGAAAAATCACAATTTTTGAAAATAACGTCATGTGTGCAGTTATGTAACATAGATCTTAAACAAAAACATGCTAAAAATTTTTAAGTTTGATATATTAAGCACATTTTAAGCATAATTTTTGAAAAAGTTTAGGACAAGTAAGTGTTAAGTGTTCTAATTCTCCTATCCCCCCACTTAAGTTAAACAACGTCCTCGTTGTTTGTATAAAAGGTTAAAAACTGGAAAATAAAAAGAATTAGAACAGAAAAACTCCCCTGAGATTTGCTCGGTATGATCCTCCATTAGTATATGAGCAAAAATCATCTTTCTTGTGGATTAGAACGTTAAAGCTTCATACTTGATGTATCCACAGGAAATTCAGGAAACTATAATACCACCAACACTTTAAAACACACCTAAGATAAGAAAGGTTCAACTTGCATAATACATTAGTAGTTAGGTAAAAATAAAACTTAAAAATTAAAACTGAAAATCATCAGGTCAGTCGATGCGCCGTATCCTATTGAAGAAGATACGCCGTATCGAGCCTGGAATAAATACGGATCAGAATAAAGATGCGCCGCATCCTTAACCAGGGATGCGCCGCATTAAGATAAACTGATAAAAGTTTTAAAGTCGAAAAAAAAAATGCAGAAAAATAAAATAAGATATGACCATTGCAGAGGATGCGTCGCATCTCAGGACTTAGATGCGCCGTATCTTCGTGCGGCCTGGACTGACTCGACACAGAAAACAGAATAATAAAAGATAAATCCGGGTTGTCTCCCGGTCAGCACTTGTCTTTATTCCAGAGTCTTCAAGTTAGACTCACGTTCAGCTCCTTAGTATCGATCATTGAAGGAGTCGGAAACATCACGCTCCTTCATCCCCAATTTAGTAATATTGAACACTCCTTGCTCGTCCTTAATTTCCACGCCATTCTTCTTTAATATCTGTATAAACAAAGTCCTGTCCCTTTCGGGCAGAGATGACAAAATGATAGACGGGAAATTCTTATTATCATACAGGCACAAATAAGCAAGGTGGGGTGGTAGTTCAATAAACACATCATGATTCAAATTCGTTTTCTCAACTATTCTCCTACGTTTATTAATTACTACACAATCATACCACTCATCATCAGAATCACTAACAACATCGCGTCTAAGTTCGGTAGGTACATTAAGGTCAATGAATTCCTCAAAGTTTTCATGATTAGGATTAGTTGAGTTGTTTTGAATCAATGTTTCTCCCATAAGTCTAGCTTCAAGATCGAGGTCCATACGCTCCCTTAATCCTAGCACATAAACACCTCTAATAATGCTTTTAACCGGATCTTGGCACTTGTAGACTAGTTTATTATTCCCTACCCTTAATGAAATTTTTCTCTTAAACACATCAATCTTAGCATGGGCAGTAGACAAGAAAGGTCTTCCGAGGATTAAAGGAATCTTAACATCCTCGGGCATGTCTAGTATAACAAAGTCTACGGGAAAAATAAATTGCTCAATCTTAACTAGCACATTATTAGCAATCCCTTCAGGTCGTTTTACTGTTTTATCAGCCAATTCAATAAGTAATTTAGTTGGTGCTAATTTTCCTAGTCCTAGGGTAGCGAATGTCTTAAGAGGCATAACACTAACACTAGCTCCTAAGTCAGCCAACACATTATTGAAAGATATATTATTAATAGAACAAGGTAGAGTAAAACTTCCTGGGTCTCTTTCTTTATGAGGCAAGGCATTTGAATCGGTTGCAGGGCTCTCTTCTTTCATGGTTGCCTTGATTTCCTCTTCAATCTTTGTCTTTTCTTTTAGTAGTCTCCTTAAGCTGATTGAAGAATTAAAGAAAAATTTGGGTCTTGCACCATCATCACCATTCATCGATCTTCTAGGTATATTAGGAGTGACTTCTTCAGTGGTGCTTATGGCCTTGACATGATCTCTTGGATTTGTTTCAGTCGAGCTCGGTAAGCTTCCATATCCCCTTTCTTGAAGAACTTTGCTCATTTGACCAATTTGTTGTTCTAATGCTTTGATCGAAGCTCCTTGATTTCTTGTAGTAGTGTCCGTTGAGGCTCGAATTTCCTTGATCATAGCAGTATTCTCTTCATGTCTTTTAGTAGCATCGGCCATAATTTGCTTTAAAGTATCATCTAAAGTCTGCCTCCTCTCTTGATAAGCGGGATTGAAGTTGTTCTTTTGATAAAATCCCGGACTAGCTTCCCTAAATCTTGCTGAAGGTCGGAATGGTTGTCCAAATTGGGTGTAATAAGCTTCTTCAAACGTCTCACTTTCATTCTTGCTCGGGCAATCCTTAGTGTAGTGCGGTCCTTCACACTTTTCACATCCAACTTGGGCAGCATATGCTCTTTCATCGCGCTTCTTCATTTCTCTACTGATTTTATCCAATTGAGCTTGAGTAGCAGCAATCCCGTCAAAATTAGTGCTGCTCTTAGATCTAGTAGAGGTCCCATCGTGCCATTTCTGAGAATGATCAGCAGCTTCTTGGATCGCTTTCCTAGCATTAGTTGCACTCATCTGAGGTACAGCTCCCTTAGCATCCAAAATCTGTCTTGTAGGCACGTCCAATCCCTGATAAAACAATATTATTTCCTGCATAGGGGTTAGATAGTGTTGAGGACATTTTATCAATAAATCTTTAAATCGTTCCCAAGCTTGATAAAGGGTTTCATCAGGCTCTTGCTTGAAACTATTGATAGCCTCCATCTTCTTAGCAGTCTTAGCAGGTGGACAATATCTCTTCAGGAATTTGCTTTTCAAACCTTCCCACGTAGTGATTGAACTAGCAGGTTCATTCCTTAGCCACTTGTTAGCAGCTCCTTTTAGTGAGATTGGGAAGATTCTTAGCATGAGTTGATCGGTATTGACACTTTCTGTAGTAAACAAATCTGCAATCTCCAGGACCTTTTCAACATGCTCATTAGCATCCTCTTGTTCCGTCCCACTGAAAGCATTCTCTCTTAGTTCTTTGAGAAATTGTCCCTTCAACTCAAATTTTGACTTGTCATCAAACTTAGGTCTAGCAACTCCTGAAGTGTAATCAGCACGGGTATTGTTCATGTATTCCTCCATAGTAGTGTTTTCGCCCATTGTTTCTGTTTCAACTTCCTCTTTCTCTTCAGAAAAATAATCAAGCTCGAGTGAACTTGAAAGATCAAAGCTTCTTGTGTTGAAAAGCCTTTTAAGCGAATGTAGGGCTCGTTCGGGATCTTCGAAAGGTTGAATCAAGTTCTTCGTAGAACTCCTGGTCATGCACTTCCTGAAATCAACACAAAAATATCAGTAGGGTATGCTCGAGAAAGTAGTATATCAGATAATTAATAACGAAAACGGAATACGAAAAATTAAAGTTACTGATATCTGCAGACGATGCGCCGTATCCAAAGAGTTGGATACGCCGTATCTTATGATCGTTAAAATTAAATCAGACTTTATCCAGAAAATAGATACGCCGCTTAGAATTTATGAATGCGCCGTATCGAATTAGTCAATCAAAAATCAGTTTATCTAATTAAAATTAAATGCGTCGTATTAACGAAAGTTAATGCGCCGTATTTTCGTTACGTTTAAAAATAAGAGATTTTCGATTCAGTAAGATGCGCCGTATCGACGGAAATCGATACGCCGTATTTGTTTAATAATTCGCAAACTGTTTTTAATTAAAATAATAGATACGCCGTATCTTCAAAAGAAGATGCGTCGTATGGCGTTAACGTTTTAGAAAAGTTTTTATCAAAAACAGATACGCCGTATCTACAAAAGCAGATGCGTCGTATTACTTTATCGCTTAGAAAAATTTTCTTGTTAAAAACAGATACGCCGTATCTTGGGGAAAAGATGCGTCGTATCGAATTAATTAAACGCGTTGTATTAAAAAAATTAAACGCAATACGCCGTATCTGAGAGATCAGATGCGCCGTATCGTTTGATTTAGCACAGTACAACGATAGCAGAACAGAAAAATACGAAAAATAAAAATAAAAATTAAAACACACCAAACAAAAAATAAAACACACAAAAATAAAAACAAAAGCAAACAAATAACACACAATACAACAAATATGCAAAATAGTACAATGATGCAATTTAATCTAAAAAAAAGAAAAATAACCTAATTAAAATACTAATCAAATTAACAGAAAATAACAATTCACTCCCCGGCAACGGCGCCAAAAACTTGATGCGCGTGATGTGTCGTTGCGGTTTAGCAGTTTTAATGCCTACTCAAGTTTTAAATTTATATTTAGCCGACTTATCAATAACACACACACTTAACGAGCAGTGTACCCGGTCAGTATGAAGATAATGGTAAGTAGAGTGTCGATCACTAAGAGTGGAACGTATAATCTCGTTAATCTAATCAGTATTTTAATATCCTAACGCAAGGGGGTTTCAGCCTGAGAGACTGGCACAGTTTTGTTTGCAATTAAATAATAAAATAAACAAATAGGCACGAATCAGCAAGTAGCACACACGTACACAGATAGATACTTGAGACAATAAGAGGGCTGTCCTTATGATTAAGTAGATTGTCACTTGTTTTATTGATAGCTTTATATGAAGTGTATGTAATTAACCCTTTCTCGTTGGTCCTATTCTCATCGGCGAGTAAACCCTTAATGACGACTTATGTCTAAAAGTTATTCCTAAGTGATCAATTTAGAAACAACCGTGGGAGCCACACCTTGTCCCGCAGTCGGGTGCCCGCAAGCCACTAATAAACACAGAGGTGGTCAATGCACTAATAAGTAGTAACCAAAGACATCAACATATAAACTTTAATTGATGGGAAAGCAAGTATTAAAGGGAGTGCAATCTTTCCGTTGTCACATTACACAAGCCACCAATCCTGATGAATTAAAGTTTGCTAAAACAATAAAACAAAACTACTTAATGAATTAAATACATGCAGCACCTTCTTACAGCTCTTGTATCTTCGATTTGGGTGTGTCTTGTGCTGCCTTCTTGACTGAATTCGTCCTTCTCTTCTGTTCGGTCTTTAGGTTTTCGAACTTCCGAATCTGTGGTACTCTCAATGTGTCTGGTCTACGGGGTATTTATAGTTTGTGTCTGAGGGAAGATGCGGCGCATCTACTTAAGTAGATGCGGCGCATGTACTTAACTTCGCGTGGGGTCCAAGATTATAATATTCAGGAATATTCGTACACCGCCAGAAGATGCGGCGTAACTCTTTATTAGATGCGGCGCATGTCCTCTTGTATCTTGGATCGTATCTGGTGATATCTTGATAGAGATGCGGCGCATGTTGATAGTGAGATGCGGCGCATCTGGAGCAGATTAGTCTTGATCTTGTCCATGTCAGTAGACTTCCACTTTATGTACGTTTTGCTCCATTATTAGTCCAAAATCGCTAAGTTTCACCAAATGCTTGTTTTTACCTGAGAATTACAAAAGTAAACGATTAAGTATCAATCCTCATACATAATATGGTAAAACAAGTCAAATTAATAGGATAAATGATAGTAATAAAATGTACTTATTTGAGTTCATCATCGACATACAAGGCCAAGTTGTTTTAGGGTTGATGCATAGGGCCCAAGTTTTCTAGGATACCGCTTTAAAAAACCATAAATGAGGATTTTATCGCACTATAAATGGGTATTCTACGAAACTAGATAAATCTGAGGCTACTTTGCATATTTCAGACAAAGGTTTTCGACCATTTCTAGCTAGGGCCTTAGGGGTTTTGGTCCGTGTATAAACAGAAATGGGCCTGGGGTTTCACATGGACCAATAATAAGGTGACACTTTTAGTTGGATTTTGAATAACTTTTAGATCCATCATTCCATTATTTGCCAGTTGTTAGAAAACGATATAGTGGATATAAAAATAACTAAGCTCATATTCGGTCCAGTTTACAAGTGTTTATTGGACACCTGGACCTTACTGTAAAGTCGTAATCATTTTTTCCAGATCAGATGTCCATACTCCATAGTCGAAAACGCTTAAAAAGTGTATACGGTAAAAAAGATGCCCCTACGAAGACGGTAGGGGTTTATTGGGCCTGACAAGTGAGTAATGATATTATAAAAAGTTTTCATTTCTTATATAAAGTTAAACAAAGTAAGGAAGTCGCAAAACTATCATGGATGAAAATAATATTGTCATGACAAAAAAATACATAAGGTATTTTGTTCATCACATCTTCTTTTATACTGCGTAAATTGTTTTACAAAAAGGCTAAAGGCTTAGTGGTTTTTCATTACCCGATTTCCTATTTGATTGTCAATTTTTTAATAGAATTATTTGGAGGCTTTTGTTGAACAAACATATTATGTTTGACTAATAGTAATAAAGTTTGATAACTGTTTCAATGAACTCACTCACATTTTAAATTAATCACAAAAATCATTCAAATTTCAACATTGTTTCATTATTGTGTAATTGTTAAAAAAAAAAAAAAAAAAAAAAAAAAAAAAAAAAAAAAAAAAAACTAACTATCTTTAATATATTCATAATATATGCATTGTTTGGTTATACTTTAACAATAAATACCCACCCCCTGAATTTCACTAACCCGAACCAACTTAATGTACAACCAACTTATGCACAGGTGAAAAGAGATATATGCCATAAAATAATAACCAAGTTTAAAAAGTGTTTCGTTTTAGTCACTCAAACATAAAAATTATATATTGATATGATACTATTGAGACTTTGAGTGACTAAAATAAAACACTTTTCAAACTTGATTATTATTTTATAATAACAAAAGTTACAGTGACTAAATTGGAACAAAACTGAAAGTTGGTTACTATTTCATGATTTTCACCCGTTGATTAACATCAAAGTTTACATTCCTTTTTGAAAGAAAATGATAGATTTTAGGCCCTACTAAATTAACCCTTAATCCACTATCTGAACCTTTAGTCAAAGGTTTGTTTTACTTTTTTTTTTTATTGAAAATATAAAACCAATGCTCCATATGTGGGATCGTCAAGCAGAAGGAGGAAGTCTAAGCAGAAGGGTGTTTATTAGATATATACTAGGTGTCAATGTTAACCGTCTTTTGTATTTGCTACCTTTAATGTAATACCTGAAATTCAAATAACTTGTAAAATGACCAAATTACCCCTGAAACCATAAAACCTAAATAAATAACTTATAAAATTCTGAAACGATTCCAAACTTCTGAAAACAAACTACATATGAAATAAAATAAATTCTGAGACAAAATTATAACATTTTGAAAGTCCCAAAAATTATTAATTCACACATGTACATACATATAATCCGAAATATATAATTATTTAATTTAATTATATTTTGTAAAATCATTATAAAGAGATAAATGCAAAATAAAATAGGAAATCAATACCAAATCAAATCCTTTTGATTTTATCTGATTTAGGCTGGTTCTTAAGCCCATTCCCCCTCCAAATTCTCGGCTTATATCTCATTTAGTTAACAAATCCCAATTATTTTATTAAACCCTAACCGAAACCCTAAAGTCGACAACCTCAAAATCGACCCAACCCTCCACACGATTTCTAGACCTGATCTAACAATTTTCTGGAGTTCTTTGGAGTGTAAAGGAGCCACGAAAAATAGGAGTTGGAGTATTGAAGCTTTCGTTCGATCGTAGTACAATTATTTTGTTCGGTCTATACGTACGAGAGGTATAATTCCCATGACTTATTCTTACGTTCTAAAAATTATCCAGCATTTTTCTAGTGATCTATGGGTCGAATATAACCTAAGAAAAATAAGAAACATGAATCATGCAAGCTTAATCATGCGTACGAAAAATAATGAGTTAAAAAACACGTAATTTACAAATAATATCAAACAAATTTTCTGGATGATGAACATAATTTTTACGTGTTCCTTGATGTTAATATAAGCTTAGAAAAATAGCCATGTGATTTTTAGAAGCTTATATTAATTATTCTTGAATTTTGTTTAAACCGTATATATGTAAAAATAAGGAAAAATTGGGAAAAACCCTAAAACAATTAGGGTTAGGGTTTGATCATGTTAGGTCTGATGTAATTAATGTTTCTAATGATGGGGTAATATTGGTATAATTATTTGATGAATTAGGGTTTTGTTTGGTATTTAAAAAGTTATACGATTTGGTTTTTAATTCAAAAGGGTGTGTTTTGTAAACTTTGAAACTTCTGGGATATTTTTGTAATGTCATTTAAGTCTGTAGGAATGTAGGAAAAATATAACTTGAGGGTCCTAAGTGTAAATATTGCAAGAAAATGAATAAATGGTATTTATAAGGGTCGAATAGTAATTAATTAAAATAGAGGGACTAAAAGTGTAAATTCTGGAAACTTGAAGTCATTTGAGTAAATACTGATATTAAAATTGTAATGTGTAATTTTGAGGATTTATGGGCTTAATATGTAATTGTTATGAAATTATGATTTAATTATAAGTTTTGTAAAGTTAAGGGACCAAATGTGTAATTAATAAATTCTGAAGGATCTAATTTGTAATTCATATAAGTCTGAGGTTATGTTTTGTAACTTTGTAAAATAAGGTACTTGTTTGGAAAATATGAATATTATAAGGATTAAAACATGAATTATGTAAATGTAGGGTTTGTTTTGTAAACTATATAACTAAAGGGGTTTAATCTGTAAATGGTGAAACTAAAAGGATTAAGATGTCATTTTGAATAAAATAAGTATTTAAGTCAGTAACTTAAAGTATTTTCACTTTATGCCTTTGAATTAGATGAATTTACAATTAAAACCCTGAGCTATGAGAATCTGTCATAATAAACCCTAAACTTTTGTAACCTGCTAGCAGATACCCTAATACCATAATAAGCCTTAAATAAGGACTTAACTTAATCTGAGATATTAATATCTTGCTAAATGTGAAAAGCTGTTAATTCGGGAAACCTGCTAAAAATGGAAAGTTACTAAATCTGGAAAGTTACCAAAATAGAAAGTTACTTAAAATGAAAAGATAACTAAAACCACTTGTCATTTTGTCTTCTACTCCCTTAGGTTCGAGGAAGGAGTAATCTAATCTCTATCAGCGTTTATCTCTGTGTTCTTGCATTCATAATAAGGTACAGATATTCTGCCCTTCTCTAGTAAGGTGCCTTCGTTTCTTTTGATTTCGTATTTTGATTCGTTTAGGATTCCCTATGCCATTGCTATGTTCCCTCCTGTTTGTGCACCTTTCGTGTGATCTTTTGTTTGTGAACCCTTGATGTGTTCCCTTTGTTCTGAATCTTTATTGAATCTCTTTGTTTTGACCTATTGTCCTGAATCTTGATCTGTAAATCTTGTTTTGAAACTTAATCTGACATACTTGTAGAAAACTTGATTTGATTTTGATATAAACCTTAATCTGTTAAATCCTTATTTGAACCTAATTGATTTTGGAACCATCTTTAAAATACATATGAACCCGTTTGAGAAAAACTATTTTAAAAGAAGCAACACCACTTTTAATGGAAGTTAATAACAGTTTTGGAAGACCATTTTTATGAAAACTATTTTGGTAAGATCGGTTGTTATGAAAACCATTTTGAAGGACTGTTTTTAAATAGAAACCTTTCTAACTGAACTTTTGCTACGAACTCTAATTATGAACTTGTGAAAAACTCTTTTCTGAAAAACCTTTTGATATTGCCCTTTTAATCTGAACTTAAAACTTTGATATAAAACTTAATCTGATAAACTTTGATTTGAACATTTGACATTTATTTCTAAACTGTTTGACATGAACCCTTGCCATGTACCCTTAGGATATGACCTTTTGATTATTTGGTAGTGCGTTTGACCTTTGACCTACAGTTTGATATTACGAGCCAATCACTAGGCATGAGGGTTTCATGTCCATGTCATTGACGCACCTCTGACATGACTCTAGGGCAGGAGAGTGATGACCTGTTCCGTCCCTTATTTATTATTTGCTATGGCCATTATAATTATGATTATTGATTTGTCTGTGGGGCGTATAGGTGCATCTTAGATTTGACCTGTTATCTGTATATGTTATATGTTATAGTTATTATATCTGGTGACTGATTGTGTGTGCGATACACGTCTTTCACTTTGTCTGAGAGCTGATCACTCTACACAGGTTTGTTTTATTATATTAGTATGCTATGGTATTATCGGTCGTCTGGGCTCGTGATAGATTCCTGTGTTCCTGTTTTTCTTAAATCTTATTCACTTTTGTGCTTTTCTTTTATTAATGATCCATTTCTCATTCCTTTCATTTTGATTTCGTATCGGTATGATCTGCATTCCTGATTTTCCTTGTACTGTTATCCATTATCGTTTCTAGTTATCTATATATCTGTTCACTGAGCTCTCGTAGCTCAGCCGCGTTTTCTTTTTCACGCGGCAGGTATTAGTAGGAAGCTGGGAATGAGTGAAGAGTGTACCTTGGACTTAGAAGATTGGATAGCTATGCTGAGTAGAGTTGGATTGAAGACAATATGTTTTAGAATTAGTTTAGGAAGTTTTAATGGTAAGCATTTAGATTCAATATGTCATTTGTAATCCTTGAATTTTTGTATTACTGTATTAGTATGCTTTGTTTTGATCTGATATGTATCCATTGTTGTGATATCTTTACCCTTGTCAGGTCGGGGTGTTACATTTAAACTCTAGTAATCTATTAACCATCCACCACCTTATTCCAAACAGTCCATTGTTTCTTAGAATGTTTGTTTTAATCAGCTGTTGGAATGTCTTCATAACTTGATTTTTTGTAGACTGTCATGAGATCTTTGGGGTCTGTCCAAAGCCTCCTTGTGTAAGTGTAATAGAGCAGTTGAAGTAATATAGTTCACATTTTCCATGTATATTTTCATGAGTTTAATATGTTTTGGTAAGTTTGACTTTTACAAGTCAATTGGGTACTGTCCAAAACAATACCAGTTTGACTATTACAAATCAAACTATATAAAGCAGTGACTAATTCAATGCACAGTGAAAATATTACATATATTATAGTTTGTATTGAGAGTTAGGGTGTGTTTTAAAAATTGCTTCTGTTGGTCCACGCAATTTGAGCAAATGACGATACCTTCCTACTAATAATAAGAATAATAACAACATCACCCAAAACCACAATAACACCATTTGTACTTTTCAACGTTTATAAATCTTATTAGAAATGAATCAAAGATTTACAATAGAATAGCTCACGATAACTATTCTGGTTGATGACAAATGTAACTCTCCTATTAGAACGACTAGTGGCAGCTAGCTTTGCTTAGTTCGTTCCTAGGAAAGTGGATCCTATCAACTATAATACTAAGTATTACTTTATGTGTTTATTTAGAATCCTTACTTATCTCGGTTACAAAGTTTCGTTTAAATAGGAAGGGAAATACTGTGGATACACATAGGTATAGTGGTTTGCCAACTTGGTATAGATAGCACATGCTTAGTAAACTAGGTTAAGCGTGATTTTGGTTTACCAGTCCTGACAACCTTTTGTACCCAAAATCTTACTTTATCGTCCTTTGATAAGACCTTTCGCTTATCTTCCTATGAAGTTTCCCGCCCATTCATCAAAGACTAAGTTTCTCTTCAAAGATAAGTCTTCAGGATCATAGAGATATTTGTCAGATCTCAGTGACTCTAGTGTTGTTTGTAGCTCCTTATACTTTACTCCCTAACACCGCATCAGTTTGTAAAGTGTTTCTTCAGTTGGTCTTCGACTTCCCTGAAGCTTGACAGTCGATTGAGCTTTATACAACTCTCACTGATTTCTTATATCAGTGAGTTACATCCACTAATGATCATTAGTGAGTTACATTCAGTGATAACCATCAGGGTGTAATACTCTCTGATAACCATCAGGGAGTAACACTCTCTGATAACCATCAGAGAGTAAGACATTTGATTTCCATCAAGGGGAGTTTTACTCTCTGATCCTTATCAGTGAGTGCTATTCTCTCTCATCCTTATCAGAGACTTAATAAATTGGGCTATTTTATGTTTAAATACTTGTCAGAGAGGGGTCGAAAATCAAACCCAACAGCTTTGATGTAATTGAATGTACAATGACTAAATTATTGCAAATAAAGACAAAACGAGCTTAGGGATTAACGGTGTAATAGGAAAAAGACAAAAAATGGTAACACTAACAGATACTTTTTTGAATTCTGACCTTCAAGTAGTCAGGACCAACGGTGCAATAAATTTGGGATGAAAAGACGTCAATACCCTTCCTGTCAGGATTGATGTAGCAGAGATAACAAGAGAGATAACTATCGTTAAGTATAACGGGGCTCTTAGGACCAAACGGGCACCAAAAAGGCGACCTTGAGGATCATCCCCACGGATCCCGTTATCTGAGGACCAAACGGGTAAACGGAGTGAGTTCAGGGACCAACCGTGTAATTTTTATTTTTAGATTAAGGGGCAATATCTTTAAAAAAAATCATACTTGTTACAAATATGTGTTTCGCGTTGCGAACAAAAATCCTGCAGAAAATGAGTAAAAAAGTTACATAAATGGACTTTTTTGGGCATTATAACCATTCTACCCTTCCAAGTTACATAAATGGTCCCTATGGTTTTGCGAAAAATTGCATCCACCGTCTTTACGCTAAATTACATAAATGGTCCCTGTCCCGATGTTAAATTGCGTCCAACGTCCCTATTTTTTTTTGAATTTTTTTTTCGACATTTTTTTCTCGAAAATATTTTTTTTCAGAAATGTTTTTTCGAAATTATTTTTTTTTAGAAATTTTTTTTTGAATTTTTTTTTTAAAATTTTTTTTTCAAAAAAAATTTCTAAAAAAAAATTTTCAGAAAAATTTAATGGAAAAAAAATTAATTTCGAAAAAAAATATTTAAAAAAAAAATTATTTCTGTAAAAAAATTTCTAAAAAAATTATAAAAAATAATTTCTAAAAACATTATTTCAGAAAAAATAAATGGAACAAAAAATATTTTTTCTAAAAAAATTAATTTCGAAAAAAAATTTAAGAAAAAAAATTATTTCACGAAAAAAAAATTCTAAAAAAAAAAATTTCAGAAAAAATTAATTTCGAACGAACAGTTCGAGAAAAAAATATTTTCGAAAAAAAAAAGTTGGAAAAAAATTCGAAAAAAAATATGGACGTTGGACGCAATTTAGCGTAGGGACATGGACCATTTATGTAATTTAGCGTAAGGACGGTGGATGCAATTTTTAAATAATCTAGGGTAAAATGGTCATTAAAGTTTTTTTTTTTTTTTTTTTTTTTTTTTTTTTTTTTTTTTTTTTTTTTTTTTTTTTTGTCTTTAGTATTTAAAAAGAGTCCATTTATGTATCTTGAATACTCATTTTCTACTAGATTTTTGTTCGCAACGCGAAACATATTTTTACGACAAGTATGATGCGTTTTTAAAGATATTGCCCTAGATTAAGTGGTAGTTTTGAAAATGTCTAATGAAATAGATAAGAAACACCCCCTTATTGTTTTTGGATTTCACACTACTACACAAATGGCTAATGACACCCCATAATAGAGACTAGTTAGATAAAAGCCGGTTTTTAAACTGAAAAAAAAAGAGGGAATAGGAGGGTATAGAAACCGGTATTTAAGAATTGACTAATCTCCATAATACGAAAATTGGTTTTGTCGAAATAACAAGTCTTTGTTATCATAAACCAAAATTTTGATTTACCTCCCTTTTTTTTCCCCAAATTTTTTTCTCTGCCCCTCATGTTTTCCCCAATTCAACACCATTTTTTTTCAAAAGAAAAAAGGGTTTTGGCCGTACAATAGCTACGTACTTTGCAAAGTGTTCCGTTTTAGTACGTGTAATATTTTTCGTTCCACTTAATGTAGTATACTTTCATCTTTTGTACCATTTTGCACGGCTAAACTTGTTTTACCGAAACCATAATCACTACTGCCATGTGTGCACGCCATGTCGGATTTCCACTAACAAAAATAAATTAAATTACATGGATGGTCCCTGTGGTTTGTCAAACGTTGCAACTTTCGTCCCTAATACGTTTTCTTCCTTTTTTTATACGTTTTCGTTCGTTTTTATATGTTTTCTTACGTTGTTATCCGTTTTTATACGTTTTCACACGTTTTTATTCGTTTTTGTTTGTTTTTATACGTTTTCGTCCGTTTTTATACGTCTTTCTTACGTTTTCATACGTTTTTACTCGTTTTTATAGGTTTTCATCCGTTTTTATACGTTTTCGTCCCTTTTTTACGTCTTTCTTAAGTTTTCATATGTTTTTACCCGTTTTTATACGTTTTCTTACTTTTTAATCCGTTTTTATAGGTTTTCATCCGTTTTATACGTTTTCGTCCGTTTTTATACGTCTTTCTTACGTTTTCATACGTTTTTACCCCTTTTTATACGTTTTCTTTCGTTTTTATCCCGTTTTATAGGCTTTCACCCGTTTTTATTTGTTTCGTCCGTTTTAATACGTTTTCTTATGTTTTTTTCTTATGTTTTTATCTATTTTTATATGTTTCGTCCGTTTGTATACGTTTTTGTCCATTTTTATACATTTCCGTTTGTTTAAAGTAAAAGACAAAAGTGACAATTATCTTTAGGGTGACACACCCACTCAAATAGTTTAAAGTTTTATAAAAAAAAGTGTAAATAGTTTAAATACTCAAATAGTTTAAAAGTTTAATAAAATATTTAAAAGTAAAAAACAAAAGTTTAAAATAGCGCCTATTTTAAAAGTTAATAAAATAGTTTAAAGTAAAAAACGTTTATAAAAATTTTCATAATTTATTTTAAGAAAAAAAAGTAAAACAAAAGTTTACAAAAATTTCCGGAATTTAAAAAAGAAAACCAAAAAAATATATATGTATATATAAAAAGTTTCGTAATTTAATAAAAAACCAAAAAAAAGTCTATAAAAATCTTCGTAATTTAAAAGTTTATAAAAATTTTCGTAATTTTTAAAAAAAGTTTATAAAAATTTTGTAATTTAAAAGTTTATAAAATTTTTCGTAATTTAAAAAAAAGTTTATAAAAATTCTCGTAATTTAAAGGTTTATAAAATTTTCATAATTTATAAAAAAGTGTATAAAATTTTTCATAATTTGAAAAAAAGTTTATAAAAATTTTCGTAATTTAAAAAATAGAAAAAAAGTTTATAATATATTTGAAAAAAATGACTGTCAATGAAATATGAAACCACGAGGGACAGTAGATGCAATATGGGACAAACCCAAAGGACGATCCATGCAATTTACTCAAAAATTAAATATGCCACGTAGACTGTTTTCCGGTTTTATACAAGTTTACCCGGTTGCCTGTAAAAATGTGTGCAAAATGGAACAAAAGATGAAAGTACACTACATAAAGTGGAACAAAAAAAAGTACACGTACTAAAACGGAACACTTTGCAAAGTACGTAGCTATTGAACGGCCAAAACCCAAGAAAAAAAACCCACCTGCCAGTCATCTTCTTTTAATGGTGAGTCATCTCCATCCCCTTCTCTAATATTTATTGAAACTTATCGAAACTTAGGGTTAACTAAAGTCTTCATGTATGTGTGTGGATGTGTGAATTTCAAAAAAAAAATGTTTGTGGATGTGTGAATTTTAGGTTTAATTATAGGCTTAATGTATGCATGTGTATATGTTGAAAGGGTTAGTTTTTATCCCATTGAGACTTGTCATTGGGACGTATTAGTATAGCTATGGTTATAATTTTACAACTATAGACTCTTTAAAGGTACTAATTGTTAACCGGTAGAGTGCACGGGTACTCTTCATGAACTCGAATTGAAACTATAGATGGTGCTGGAAAATCAAATTGTTTTAAAATGTTCGATCCAATTGTTTATGTTAGTTTTCTAATGGAAGATGGCTATTAAATGTGATAATATTTATAGCGCTTAACGTCTAGTTGATATTGTTATTATATTGCGAGACTATATGATCAATAATACCATGCTTGGTTTTATATAAGTTGATGTTATCTGCTTTTGTAATGTTGTTGATTACTGAAGTATCATGCAAATGCAGGCGCACTATATTGTGGAATTCGTGAATCAGTGATAGCAAATCAAATTGTTTTAAAATGTTCGATCCAATTGTTTATGTTAGTTTTCTAATGGAAGATGGCTATTAAATGTGATAATGTTTATAGCGCTTAACGTCTAGTTGATATTGTTATTATATTGCGAGACTATATGATCAATAATATCATGCTTGGTTTTATATAAGTTGATGTTATCTGCTTTTGTAATGTTGTTGATTACTGAAGTATCATGCAAATGCAGGCGCACTATTTGTGGAATTCGTGAATCAGTGATAGCATGTATTTGGATGGTTAATGTATGGTTTGTAGTTTAATGGTTGGAACTTCTAAAAGTTTCACATACAAAACAGGGGATATGTGATAATGTTTGGTACTAAATGCTATCATTTATCTGCAGATAGAAGACTTTTAATTGGTAAATCTTAGTTAAGGATGTAAAAAAAGAAAAAAAGTATTCGACACATTGGTTGTCGTACGGTTAGTGGTTGGAAGAATGATAAGTTTGTGGAGATGGTAAGGGAAGCTTGGACTTATTATAAGGCTTATAGAGGTTGAACATTTGTAGTCGTGTTGTGTACTGAAACTATGGATAGCAACAACTTGGGTGCCATTCTTGAGGTAATTTAACTAGATCTTTTTTTTATGGGTAAGTACAAACAAAAGTTAGTTTTGATATGAGTAAAATTATGATTTCGCAAGTAGTACAACTTAATAACTCAAAAAATTATATGATAACTATTGTCAAAAGAATCATTTCAATTCAAATCTCATACCGTAAAGTGACTCATTAATCATGTACCGATGTGGTTAAGCTTTCAAAGATGAAGGCTTGTTGTCAGAGTAGTTAAAGTAACTTGGGTCAATTTGACAGGAGCCCTTCAAACATCCATCAGCCAACACATGTTTAAAGAGGAGGAGCAGGTAACGCTCTTTCCTACTTCTTCTTCTTCGCCTTTGTTTGTTCTTTTTTAATTTGGAAATTATACTTCAATTTCATTTGATTTTGCAGATGTTCCCGTTGCTTGTTGAGAACATGATGGCAGAGTTCCTTCCATGGCTTTCAGCCTCTGTATCTTCCGATGAACGGCAAGAGATGTGTGGCTCTATATGTAAAGTAATCCCAGAAGAAAAGCTTCTCCAACAGGTGACAGCTTAGTGTTCAGAACAATACGCTAGCTGCATTTTATGAATTATAAATATCGCTCTTCACTAGCTCTTGAACATATTCATTTTGCTTCTAATATATTCGGTCAACACGCCTTTTTAATTCAGTATGCATATCTGCGTCTGAGATATATATAAATAAAATAATTAATGAATCGATGCAATGATTTTACTGAAGCCGGTGATGCCGTGATGGACCTGGTGATATTTTCAAATACCCTTTTGTGGCTAATTTCAAGTTTCAAATAAACAAATTCTGTAGCTTTTATTTTCTTTCACAAATTGAAGCTATCTAATAGTTAGTATAAGAAATGTAAAAGAAATGGAGATCTTAATTGTGAATTGTTGTTTTTTTTATTGTAAGGATTACTATTTACTTTGTCATGGCAATTTTCGTGGAGTTTATGCATGGTTGGTGGTGTTAGAATTTAAATACCATGACATTCATATAAATAAATAAACATCACCAAAGTACGTAGCGGAAGCAAAGAATCATAATTTAACATGTAAATAGTTTAACCGAATAATAAAGATAACGTACATTTGATCCTAGCAAGAACAAGGATCTAACTTCAATTCTTCTTTTTTAATGAAACAATAGGATTAACGAGAAACCCCTTACCGTTTTGTTTCTCAATCCAAGATGGTATTAACTAAAGTAAGTTAATTACCAAGGTTTTGTACACACGTACTATAACCAATTAATGTTTGGTGCTAGCAAAAGAACACACGAAAACCAAAACAATTTTGTTTCAAGAAAACCAATGGATCGACACACCCACGGGTTGTGATCGATCGGCTATATGCAAAGAAAGAAGAAAATAAAACTTAGGGTTATAGTAATAGTGCACAAGGTAAAAAACTAATAACCCTTAAGTTTGTATTTATAGGCTTCAAAACTTGGAGGAGAAGTTTGAGTTGGATTGGGCTTGGGAACCCCTCCAACCGATCGGCCATACATTCCCCAAGGGAATTCTGGAACCTTCTCGACCTCTATTTTCACCTATGGTCCTTCCTTTATTTACTAACGGTTGTTAGTCAATTCCGTTAATTACTTAACGTCCGTTAGTCGTTATTTCGTGTTCAAATAATTAAATATATAACGGTTATATATATTATTTTTTTTTACATTAATCATTCATACGTAAAGTGTGCAATCCCAAGGTCCCGTGTTCGATTCTAGTCATACACAACTTAATATTTTTCCAAAACTCTAACAGCTCCCACTTGGAAATCTATTAAAAGTGTAATGACATTGGTTAGCGTCTAGCAACACGTCAATGCCCCTAGTACAACTCGGGTGGTGGTCTCCTGGAAAAACCATTCGATGATTCATCATCATACTCATCCTTTTGTTTCTAATACTACATTAATAAAGATATGGATCTAAGTCATTCTTTATTAATTATTCTGTTTCTCGTTGTTTCTGATTGAGCAAGATTACCAAATCTTTTGAACCTATTCAGGGGAGATCTTAGGTGTGGCCACACATACATCTTACTAATCCTACGAGGGGCCCAACAGTATTAAACTCCAAACAATTTGAAGGAACAAATTCTATCTTGACTACGAGCATAACCCACGCACTTTGCAACATTCCTGAAAACAATCCTTATAGCTACCAGTTACGTATAGCGGTAAATTGAATCACAGAAATGCACTACATGCATGTCAGTTATCTGGCCTCTCAAGTTTGAGGATAACTATATTCATATGATTTACTTAATGACAAGATCCATAAAGTAAACTCATGAAGTTGGGATAAGTCCTATATTAAATTCATTGAATATCATGTGAAATTGGTATGACAACGCATCAATATACTTTCAAGTATATTCTACCAATACTCAGATTTGCCTTAGTTTAATGATATTCTCATATCATTAATCGACAACGGACAATTTAGAATATATAAATATATTCAAGGATATAAACATGCAAATATAGGATATATTATTAAGAAAATGACAATCAAACATAACAATTATTTTATTTCATTAAAATAATAACTGCTAAAAAACATCTCATTATCCAAACACTAATCACAGATAGGCATGAAACTACTAGCTAAACGAAGTCCTATGCCTTCAGCATGTTGATTAAGCTTTCCACCAGGTAAAGCCTTCGTTAATGGATCAGCTAGATTGTTATCTGTGTGAACTTTGAGTAACTCGATCTCGCCTATCTCCACTTGTTCTCTAACATAGTGATACCGAATCGGGAAATGTCTGGCGCCCTTCATGATTCCAGGCTCATTGGCAAATGTAATTGCGGTTGAATTGTCACAATACATCTTTATAGGTCTTTCGATTGAGGGCATAACGCCAAGCCCTGAAACGAACTTCCTAATCCAGACGGCTTCCATTGCAGCTTCTGAAGCAGCAATATACTCGCTTTCTGTTGCAGACATCGCTATAGTACTCTGCTTCTTGCTCTTCCAATCCACAGCTCCTCCATTGATGACAAAGACATAACCCGTCTGAGACTTCGTATCATCTTTATCACACTTCCAGGAAGCATCGCAGTAACTTGTAACACACAGTTCTGCATCTGGATTTCCCCTATATACTAAAAACATATTTCTCGTAGCTCTCAAATGCTTGAGAATATGTTTAACAGCAGTCCAGTGGAGCTCACCTGGATTATGCTAATAACGACTGGTAATGTTTTGAGCAAACGCCACATCGGGCATTGTACATCTCACCGCATACATTATAGATCCCACAGCCGAAGCATAAGGGACTCTACTCATGCGTGCCACCTCTTCAGGTGTTGAAGTACAAGCTTTGCTACTCAAGCCATGTTCTACTTGCATTGGCAAATATCCCTTCTTGGAATTTTGCATACTGAATTTCTTCAATATTTTATCAATGTAAGCACTTTGGCTTAACCCAATCAACCGCCTTGATCTATCTCTATAGATCTTGATTCCTAGAATGTATGCTGCTTCTCCTAAATCCTTCATGGAAAAACATTTCCCCAGATAGGCTTTCACCTCATTCAATCTTGGAATGTTTTTACCCATGATCAATATGTCATCAACATATAGGACTAGAAAAATCACATCACTCCCACTAGCTTTGTGATATACACATGGCTCATCGAGATTCTGAGTAAATCCAAACCTTTTGATTTCTTCGTCAAATCTCTTATTCCATTGTCGTGATGCTTGCTTCAATCCATAAATGGATCTTTGAAGTTTGCATACATGGTTTGGAAATTCTGGATTCACAAACCCCTCAGGCTGCACCATATAGATGTCCTCATCTAGGCAACCATTCAAGAAGGCGGTTTTGACATCCATTTGCCAAATCTCAAAATCATAGTGTGCAGCTATGGCTATGAGAATCCTAATAGCCCTAATGTCAGCTACAGGAGAAAAGGTCTCCTCGTAGTCAACGCCATATGTTTGGGTAAAGCCTTTAACTACCAAACGGGCCTTATAGGTGTGTACATTGCCATCCATGTCAGTTTTCTTCTTGAAGAGCCACTTACTCCCAACTACCTTGGCATTGGGAGGAAGGTCTACTTCAATCCATACTTCATTATCTTTCATGGATTGCATTTCCCCATTCATAGCAATCTGCCATTTATCCTTTTCAGGATCATCCATGGCAGCTTTATAATTAGCAGGCTCTCCAAGGTCCCCTAATATAGTTTCCTCAACCTCTACGTTAAGACATAGACGTTCATGTGCTCTCACAGTCCTTACAGATCTGCGAATGGGAATTACTTCAGGTGGAGGACCCAGACTATCCGGTTCCACAGGAAGTTCGCTAGTGTTTTCAGAAGGTAATGTATCCTTTTGATCATCTTCCAGATCATAGATCCTCCCACTGAATTCTTGAGATATGAGATCCTTTTCAAGAAAATCTGTATACCTAGCAACAATTACTTTGTTCTCAAGTGGGTAGTAAAAGTAGTAACCCATCGTTTCCTTTGGGTATCCTACAAAGATACACTTTACAGATCTCTGTTGGAGTTTATCTGCTGAGTCACGTTTAACAAACGCCTCGCAACCCCAGACCTTTAAATAAGACAAGTTAGGCGTTTTCCCAAACCATAACTCATAAGGTGTCTTATCAACCTTCTTGGTCGGAACCATATTTAATATGCGAATCGCAGATTCCAAGGCATAATCCCAAAAGGATAACGGAAGAGTAGTAAGATTAAACATAGATCGTACCATATCCAATAATGTACGATTCCTTCTCTCAGATACACCATTTTGTTTTGGAGTATATGGAGATGTGAGATGCTGGACAATTCCATTCTCACTTAGATAATCTTTAAACTCCTGACTTAGGTATTCACCACCTCTGTCAGATCGAAGAGCTTTAATCTTCTTTCCAAGTTGCAATTCTACTTCAGCTTTAAAAACCTTAAATGTTTCAAATACATCATGTTTATGTTTAAGTAAATAAACATATCCATAACGGCTGAAATCATCAGTGAAGGTTAAGAAGTAGCTAGCACCTCTCTTTGACACATGTCTAAGTGGTCCACACACATCAATATGTATCAAACCAAGTAGATCATCAGCCTTTTCAATACGATTATTAAAAGGTTTCTTTGTCATCTTCCTAGATATACAAGATTCACACTTATCAAATGATTCATCATTGATATCTTGTAAATGCCCATCACGTTGCAGCTTTTGCATGCGAGTCTTGCCTATGTGAGCAAGTCGACAATGCCAAAGATAAGACGAATCCAAGACATTCTTGACTCTCTTATTATTGATGCTATACATCGAATTATAATCATTACATTCATTCATATCAATCTCAAGAACACCATTCACAGCAATAGCATTAAAATAAAAAACATTATTTAACGAAACAGAAATTCCATTGCTAGAAACAGTATGTTGAAATCCAATATTCAATAAACATGAAAAGAGACCACACCCGTAACAATTTTAGGTGCATAATGACAATTATTCAAATACAGTACTAAGCCCAAAGGCAAAACTAATTTAAATATTCTTATGGCTTCAACAACTGCTTATGCTCCATTGCCCACTTGCAGATATTGCTCCCCATAAGCAAGTCTCTTCTCAACTCTAAACCCCTATAGTGTATTACAAATATGAATACCACATCCAGTATCGTATACCCAGGAATTTAATTTATGAGTTAATGAAAATAATTCAATCATGAAAAAGTTACCTGAAGTACTGGCTTTCCCAGTCTCAACCTTCATCTTTTTCACTCGCAACTCCTCGAGATAGAGAGGACAGTTCCTCTTCCAGTGTCCCATCTCGTGGCAGTGGAGGCAACCATGATCCTTCTTGATTGGAATGGCCTTGCACTTCTAAGGGTACTTCTTGGGCGCAGGCTGATAGGTCACAACTTGTTTGACCTTGTCAGCTTTACCTTTTCCCTTATTCCTTTGCGGTTTTGGCTTATGAACCCTACCTCCTTGTATGGCTAATACCTGAGGAGTAGGAGCCTTGCCTGGTAAACCCTTTTCATAGTCAACGAGCATTGCGAGCAATTTCGTTATTGTCTTCCCCGAGCAATGCATGTTGTAATTCTGAACAAAACTGATGAACTCAAATAAGTACATTTTATTATCATCATTTATCCTATTTATTTGACTTGTTTTATTATATTATCTATGAGAATCGATACATTAATGTTTACTTTAGTAATTCTCAGGTAAAAATAAGCATTATGTGAAACTTGGCGATTTTGGACTAATTATGGAGCAAAACAAGCAAGATGTCAAAAGCCTAATGAAATCCAGAAGATCAAGCTCGTTCTACTCTAGATACGCCGCATTATACTTCTAACATACGGCGTATCACTATCAAGATTTCACAAGTTACAATCTAAGTACATGCGCCGCATACAAAGATCAAGATACGCCGCATCTAAAGACGGTGTACGAATATTCCTGAATATATTAATCTTGGACCCCACGCGAAGTTAAGTCAATGCGCCGCATCTATTCATTCTATGCGCCGCATCGACCCCTCAGACAGAAACTATAAATACCCCAAGGACAGACGAATTTGGAGAGCTTAATTCAGAGTCGAAGACAGAATAACCCTAGAGCCGAATTCAGACGACCAAGCAGCACAAGACACACCTAAACGAAGATACAAGAGCTGTAAGAAGGTCCTGCATGTATTTAATTCATTAAGTAGTTTTGTTTTATTGTTTTAGTACACTTTAATTCATCAGGATTGATGGGCTTGTGTCATGTGACTACGGAAAATCATGCACTCCCCTTAATATTGCTTTCCCATTAATTATAGTTTATATGTTGATGTCTTTGGTGACTTTTATTAGTGCATTGATAATCTCTGTGTCTAGCTGAGCATTGCTTGGGTCGCCATGCCCCTTCCTCGCCTATTTGTTTTAGCGTCTCTTAAATAAATAGGATAGACATAAGTAATCATTAAGAGTTTACTCGCCGATAAGATTAGAGCCAACGAGAAAGGTTTAATTATATACACTTCATATAAAACTAGCAATAAAACAAGTGACAAGCTACTTAATTATCAGGACAGGTCTTCTTATTGTCTCAAGTATCTATCTGTGTACGTGTGTGCTAATCGCTGACTTCGTGCTCATTAGTTTAGTTTACTATTTAATCATAACCAAACCGTGCCAGTCTCTCAGGCTGAACCCCCTTGCGTTAGATTAGGTTGTATAGCTAACTTAGGATATTAAAATACTGATTAGAATAACTAGATAATACGTTCCACTCTTAGTGATCGACACTCTACTTACCATTATATTCATACTGACTGGGTACACTGCTCGTTAAGTGTGTGTGTTATTGATAAGTCGGCTAAATATAAATTTAAAACTTGAGTAGGCATTAATACTGCTAAACCGCAACGACACATCACGCGCATCAAGTTTTTGGCGCCGTTGCCGGGGAGTGAATTGTTATTATCTGTTAATTTGATTAGTATTTTAATTAGGTTTTTCTTTTTATATATTTTTTTTAGATTCTAACCTCTAACCTTGTTGAATATTAGATAGATTGCATTCATTGTATAATTTGCATATTTTCTGTTTTTTGTTTGTTTTCTGTAATTTTTGTTTCTTTTTGTTTGATTTTATTTTTGTTTTTTTTTCTGTATTTTTCTGCATTCTGCTATCGTTGTATTGAGCTGATACAAACGATACGGCGCATCTGTTTTCACAGATACGGCGTATTGCGTTTAATTTTTATAAAATACAACGCGTTTAATAAATTCGAGTACGACGCATCTTTCCCAAGATACGGCGTATTCTGTTTTTAATAAGAAATTTTTTCTAAACCCTAACGCCATACGACGCATCTGTTTTCACAGATACAGCGTATTTTCTATTTAAATTAAAAACAGTTTTTCGAAATTTTAAACAAAAGCGACGCATCGATCTTTATCGATACGGCGTGGTATGTGCTTATTCACATACCTTTTATTTACCAAATTAAGACCAAAACGACCAAAAACTAACCAAAATGCCAAAGATATTTGTGTTTTTGTGTTTGTTTGTGTGCAGCTACGGATATCGTGAAAAAAAGGACAAAATCAAGTAAAAACCGGGAAAACGAGCACGAGATATGGAATTAATATTTACAGCCGATGCCGGGAAGCTAAAAGTCAAAGTCAACCCTTGAAGTTTCATCAAATGACAAGAATGACCCTTGGATATTACTTTTGGAGAATGGCAGAAATTACCCTAGAGTTTCAGATTTTACAACTTTGGTCCTTGCATTCGTGTTAAAACCAAAAGTTAAATAAACACACCAAAGTTCGGATTTAATCACAAAAATCCAATCCAAATTCATATCCCACTAACCCAATCCAAACATTTTAACCCGAGCCCAACTACTAGCCCACGACCCGTCTTATAACCCACAACCAAACCCGGATACTCTAATACCCCGGTCAAAGCATTAAAAAAAAGTCAAACAAAGATAAAAAATAATAAACCCGCCCCCTTTTATCACTGAACCCAGAAAAACTACTGTACCTCGAACCCTAAATCCTTTACCGTACGAATTTACCACAATTAAGGGTATAAACGTCTAATCAATAGGTGTCAGATGTCAGAGAAAGCACAGAAGCGCACGAATGGGACAGATGGCATCCTCTTATTGGACCGAACACCTCACAATATTTGATCTAAGGGCTGTGGAGACCTGGGAAATGATCTAAGGGTGAAGATTGGCTCAAGGTGCACACGGACTGCCAAGGTAGCAGGTCTGGAAGGTTCAACTCACAGCTATAAATAGAGAGCTCTCCTCACTATTATAGGTTGTCCAATTTTTATGCTTTAGAAAATTGTTGCCACTTTATTTCTTTGTCAAATTTACTGTTTTCCTTAGTATAATCATATACATTTCATTTGTATTTTCAAAGTTCAATTTGTAATCTCAAAGTTTGTTGAATGAAAAGTTAGTTTGATTATTTTTAAATTTGTGTCTCTTTAGTTCTCATTAGCCTTTTACTGTTCCATTAGCTTATTTCTACATATCTCAGCTTAGTTCAATTTATATTTTTCACAATTGTTCACTTTTATCCAAAAATATAAAGAAAACCTTCAAAAATCCAAAAATAAGTTTCAAATTGCTTAATCCCAGCTTCATAAGTTGTTTCTCTGATTTTATAAAGCTTATGTAAGCATCAGTAGCTTATGGTAAGTTTTTGTTGAGTTTCAAATTGTTTTTGCTTTACAAAAACCAAAAGTCAAACAAAAAGTCAAATGTGAAAGTAAAATAAGCTATGGGGATAAGCTGTGGTGTTATAAGCTATTCTGGGGTGTTGTTATTTGGCTTATTATAAGCCTGGGTTATAATTTGTTAGAATAGATCATTCTGAATCAGCAGATCAGTTTGTAAGTCTCAAATTCTTTTATAGCTTATTGTATGCTTAATTGTTTCAGCTTATTGTTTTTGCTATTTTCCTTTTAATTTTTATTTTATAGCCTATAAGTATCATAGGTAGTAATAGTGTGGAGTATTTTATGGCTTAAATTAACTAGGTCTACTGTAAAAATGCAAAAATCTGATTGGTAGGGGTGTTTGGTTTAAGTATACTGATAAGAGCTTTAAGCTCCTGCACTATTCATTTGCACTTTTTAGGGATTGGATTAAGATAAGTTGAGGTGAAAAAGGCTAGATTCAGTAGATGTTTTAAGGAATCAAGTTCATTTAGAGGTTTTTGGCATATTTTGTAATTTTCAAATCAAAACTGCCTAAATTAGCTCAGCATAAGCTGAGCTTATCTGAGGTCCCATTTCAACTTTTCTAGGTTGTTTTTAAGAGTTTAAGTTAGATCACAAGAGCTGTATTGCATTGGTCCAGGATAGCACAAAGTTTTGCGCCATAGTTCATAGTCTGCTGAACAGATTAGTGCAGTCCTTTTCCCCTTTTTTCATCAGCTGATCTAGTTTAGTTTCTGGCTTCTTGAAATAAGCTGAGCCCTCAAATTTTGGTTTGTAGCTAGTTGATACAACAAGGTCTAAAATCAAAATCTGGGTTTTAAGTTTTTGGCTTAATAGATAGCTTATTCTAGGTTTGCATTTTCAGCACTAATTGTTAATATGCCCTGCACCAGCAGTTAAGTTCAATCAGTATCTGATCTGAGCTTATTTCAGACAAACAATCAAGCTTAAAATTTGGGTATTTTAGGTTCTAGAATAGATTTTCATATAGACTTTGAGCTTATGATCTGGGATTCACCAATAGAGCTTATTTGATAGCTTATTGCCATCTGCAAAGTAGGGTAGAAAGCTGTTGAGAATCTGTTTGGCCAATAAGCTGTGCAGCAGCTTATAGGCTTATTCCTTTGGCTTATTTGTTCATTCTGAGTTGCTTTATGCTTGATTTAGTACTTTGCTTGATCCCTGAGCTTTTTGTGATTTTTGGACATCATTTGCTTATTTTGTGCTTATTTTCATATTGCTTATTGGGCTGTTTTGCTTATTAGAGCTTATTCAGGGTCTGCAATTATTTTTCCTAGATTAGTCATTTAATTTTAGAATTACTTAGATTTTTCCAGATTTTTTCAACTTGTTTTACTATTTTTAAATCATTTAAATAGTTTTTTTTTTTAGTTTTGAATTCATAAAAAAATTCATAAAAAGTCAAAAAAAATAATTTTCTTTTTATATTTAGAGTTTAAGAAAAATTATTTTATATTTTTAGGTCTTAAATTGTAGAAAATCACTTTTTAATTACGTTTTTATAATTCGTCGCGTATGTTTTTAAATTTGATTTTTCGTTTTTAGTATTACATGCTTAGCTTTATTGTGCCCTTAGCTTAATTAGTTATTTCCGTTTTTTATTTCATTGTTCGTAGTGTAAAATCACCAATCATCACTCTTTTAACACACATTCACCACACTTTTCGACACGTAACAACAACTCGAATTCGACCTTCGTTGGGACACGACCCGGGGAAAATACATCCGTTGGATTTTCCTTCGGAAACTAAAATTACTACATCATGGCGCATCTACTAAATAAAAAATCTTGTATTTTGAAACATAACGAAAATACGGCGCATTATCTTTTGTTAATACGACGCATTTAATTCAATAAATATAGTTGATTTTTGATATTCACTTTGATCGTTCCACTACTCTCGTGCACAAGTTGGTTTACTTTCAGAATAAATGATGGCTTAAGCATCGCTATGAAAGACTACATTCTGAACCGAACCAAGAGACGCTAGCTGGAGTGATCAGACTTTTGACAACTGAAAGGCTGTAGTAAGACAACAAGAGTGGAGGAAAACTCACTACTGGTAACATTGAGTGTCTTAAATTCTTAAAATAGAATTCCAGGTATCCTCTACAATAATTCGCCTAGCCTAAAGGAGAGTTCTCTGAAACCTCTCCCAAATATAATCTCAATTTTGTTATCCATATAATGCATCTGGTTTAAATTATAATCTTAATTTTGTAAGCTTAAAACGATATTTGCTCCTAACCTCGAAACAAATCGTTATCCACTAAACAATAAGATTATAATCATTAATAAAACGTTTATGCCTATTGCTCTTATCTTGAATTTATATATATCATATGGTATACCGTTTTACCCCGATTTGATGTATAAGGAAATGTGTTGCGGAGGCCAAGGTACGTTCCTTATTTAAATTTAGTTCACTGTCGCAACAATACGGCGGATCTTAGTATTCTAAGCACCGTATCTCTGACTAATTAACACTTATTGACTAGTCAACGAATTTAGATAGATACGGCGCATACATTAGCGTACGGCGCATACAATTATGCGATACGGCGCATCGTATTTACCCTATAAATATGAAAGAGATGCGCCGATTTCAACTTCTTACCCAAATTTACACACAGTAATACGCACACCAAATTAAACCCTTTAATCCGAAGTTCTTTTCTCGAATCAAAACCTTCTAATTCGAACTCTAGACCGAATCCTAATCATAATATAAGGTAATTATTCTATTTAATTTTGTTCAATTTAAAAATTAGGGTTTATGCAATAATTCTGATTAGGGCTTGAAAGATTTAGGGGATTTGATTAAAACTTGGACTAGATGAATTCCCCTATGTTAATTTTTGATAGACTATTGAATTAAAAGACAATTTGATTTGAATGAAAATTAGGGTTGGGGGGATTATTTTTGAACTTTGGAGGGAAAATGAAGTAACAGGAAGTTTTAGATATTGATATGGGTAAAATGGAACCGTGATGTTAAGTGGGAGTTTACGTCACGGGACCGGATTCTTGGAAAACGTGCCTGACCCCCTTTATTTTATACTGATATATTGCTAGATGCGGCGCATCTAAGTTACTTGATGCGGCGTAACAACCTATTTCCAATTTAAATACTTCCATATACGCCGTATTACTTAACTTAGATACGACGCATCCCCATACGCCGTATTCTATTGCTTGCTCCGCATCTCCTTTATGCAACTTAGATATGCCGCATTGGTTTATCAGATGCGCCGTATCAACCTTATTACAGAACTATTTTCTAACCTTAAAATTTATTTTAGATGGAATTACCAGCTGTTGGACACAGGCATATGTGGCTCCGTTTCGAGACCATGGGACTTACACCGGACACCGAGGCTGATTATGTGCAGAGACTTAGGACGATTTTCTTTAGGAAAATCTTTAGAGTTTCGGTTTTAGACTTTGAGGGTGTTGGGTTGATTGACGGAGGGAATGCAGCTGGAGGTCTTCATGATAGGTTGGAGATGGTAGTGAGGGATGAGGATGATGAGGTTGTGTTCAGGTCTTATGCATGGGAGAGGTTGTTCGGGATTGACGAGCCTCTGATTAGGGAGCTCATGCTTGAGTTCTTTAGTACAGTTCACTATAGGGAGACTGACGAGGGGATTGATACCGCTGATACTTTGGTGTTCAGGATAGGCGGGGCACATAGGCAGATGTCGATGCGGCAGTTTATTTTGGCCATGGGGCTACATACCGAGGAGGAGATTGGGTCTGTTGGATTTTCTCGATACTGGACCGAGAGCCTACGGGTAGTCCCGGATAGGGGATTGCTCGGTGATTACTGGGAGAGGATATCCTCTGGGGGTGATTCCACTACTTCCACCCCATCCTACACATTGATCAGAGAGCCTATGAGGAGATTGTGCCACCGTATGATAGCATTGACCATTGCTGGGAGAGGTCAGTCACCTGAAAAGGTGACCACTCTTGACCTCTTCCTTCTCAGGAGCATGGATGAGGGATTGGTGGTGAACATCCCTCACTTTTTGGCGCATTTCCTTCATAGGGGTGCTTTAGGGAGAGATAGGAGGAGCCAGATGACTGGGGGGCATTTTGTATCTAGACTGGCCCGACATTTTGGTGTGATTGGTGATGAGATCCCTGCCGGCTTAGAGGTTGAGGTGACCAGTTTGTTAGTTATTGGGCAGGATTATTTGGTCCGGTTGGGGATTTGTGAGATGATGATGGGGGGATGCTATTGGGTGGCATTGGGCCCTGTGAGACCAGCAGAGGTAGAGGCGGAGCAGGGAGATCCCCAGGGAGCTCCAGCACAGGAGGAGCCACAGGTATCCCCACCACCACCAGTTGCACGTTCTGTGTGTCAGAGAGTAAAGAGAGTTGAGGGGGAGGTGAGAGCCTTGAGGGGTGCAGTTGACGGGATGAGGGCCGACCTTAATGCAGTCAGGAGGGATTTAGGTTGGCTGGTCGGGAGTGTGAGCCAGATTTTGGAGCATCAGGGCACGAGCCATACTCGGCCTGATGGTACTTACGTTAGAGGGATGATCACATACTCCCGACTCCCCACACGCAGAGTCCGACCTAGGACAGATGATGCCAGCACTTCAGGGACTCACTCAGCTGCAGGAGACGACTCCCCACACCCTTGATCTCATGTGTTTTGGCTTATTGACATTGTTCCACATACATTTTTATTCTTCTTAGGATTGTATCGAATTCTATTATCGTGTATTTATTTGATGTTTCAGTTTATGTTTCTTATTATGTTTGATGAAGACTGGCATTAAGTTCAGCATGAGTGAACGAGAGAACCCGAGAGGTAAACCGTGGAACGAGCCCATTTTACAACAGACTGTTAACAATCTGTTTGGTAAATACATGCGCCGTATCTAGTAAAACAGATGCGACGCATCCTATCCTTTATTTTATTTTATTTCGTATTTATTCCAGGCTCGATACGGCGTATCTTCTTCCATAAGATACGGCGTATCGACTGACATGATGATTTACAGTTTATTTTTTTTTAAGTTTTATTTTTACTAACTACTAATGTATTATGCAAGTTTGAACCTTCTTAACTCAGGTGTGTTAAAGTCTAAATGGTATTATAGATTCCTGCAATTTTTGTGGATACATCATCTATGAAGCTTAAACGTTCTAATCCACTAAGAAAGTTGATTTTTGCTCTTATACGAATAATGGAGGATCATACCGAGCAAATCTCAGGGGAGTTTTTCTGTTCTAATTCTTTTATTTTCCAGTTTTTAACCTTTGAAACAAACAACGAGGACGTTGTTTAACTTAAGTGGGGGGATGGAGAATTAGAACACTTACTTGTCCTAAACTTTTTCAAAATATGCTTAAAATGTGCTTAATATATCAAAATTTAAAATTTTTAGCATGTTTTTGTTTAAAGTCTAAATTACATAACCGCACACATAACTCTATTCTTTCAAAAATATTAAAACTTTAGTGTGCTGGTGACTTGTAAACTTTAGAACTTGGCTTGTATACTATTCGAGACCACCATAATGAGTATTATTAATATAATTGGAGTGACTTGTCTAAATTGGTAAATTTCTAGGATTACACCCAAATAGCCTTTATATGTTATGTGATATTAACTAACTACACTGGTTAGTTAACCCCCGTATAAACCCTTTGTTACTCTCACTTTTAGACTAAGATACCCCTAGAAAAACCCTCAGAGCCATTCCTTTCGTTTCTTACACCTTTGTTATAATGTTTCGATACACCCTTACACCTTAGCCTACCCTGTAGATTAAAATCCGTGGTTAATTGCTTTAGGCAAAGTGTGTTTCCTTACATTACCTGTGTTCGCGTGCGTAATTCATTATCTTTGGTTAAGTCGGGAAATTGCACAATGCAATTGGTATGAAAGTAAATATTGTATAACTTTTAGTTTATTTTTCGTGTGTTTGCTACTTTCACTATTACAGTTATTTCTGAAAGTATGAAGAGTATGGAAAAATTATCCGGAAAAATAGTGATAGAAAAGTTGTGAAATTTTACACATATATGATAAAAAAAAATCGAAAAAAAAAAAAATAGAAAAGAAAAAGAAAAAGGAAAAGTTGGAAGTTTGTTTTAACCAACTTATGTAAAGTTTTGTATTAAGTGGGAGATATCACCACTAATTGTTGTTGTATATTATATTTATGGATTGAATGGGAGTTGGCCGTTATGGAAACGCCAACTAAGGTTATTGTTTGATTGAGATCTTGTTGAGTATAATTCGTGTCTACCTAAAGCGTGTGTTTCAAGTGTTAAAGCGTGAGTTATTCAATGATATGAGTCTTATTCATGGGATGGTTGAGAAAGTGATTAATCACACTTAGGATTTTAATTTATCTGTTTTGTTTATTTTTCATTTTACACCAATTTGTATCCCAAATATTATCCATACCCTATATCATTCTTCATCCAAACCTTTGATTTATTGAGATTAGGGATTTGAGCAATCTTAAGTATCGTAGTCGTGGATTCGGCTATGTATTTATGATTTTGTCGCCCTTTTTGATATAATATTACTGGTGAAGATTACTTGGTCCTATCTTTAGCCTATTCGAGTTAAGGATTTGAGCAATTGCAAGTATCGTGGTCGTGGATTCGATCATGTATTTGTGATTTTGTCGCCTTTTCTGGAATATGAGATCGATAGAGATTAAAAAGGATGATCAACCCTTAACCAACAAACCCTTTTTACCGCTTTAGACTTGTTATTCCTTGGCTTTAGTGGGGGAGATGCGTATACTTGCCAAGCCTATGATAGAATATTCGTCACAACTAAGCAACTAAACGATTTAGAATTGTTTTACATTAAAAATTATTTTGTTTTCTACTTCGTTAAGTGTTTGGTTGTGTGATTATGACAAAACGAATACGTGCTTAAATATAAAAATAAATCCTAATATCTTTTAGGATACATTTTCATACGATTAATTCTAAGGTTTACTTGGGGACAAGTAAAGTTCAAGTGGGGGGATATTTGATGAACTCAAATAAGTACATTTTATTATCATCATTTATCCTATTTATTTGACTTGTTTTATTATATTATCTATGAGAATCGATACATTAATGTTTACTTTAGTAATTCTCAGGTAAAAACAAGCATTATGTGAAACTTGACGATTTTGGACTAATTATGGAGCAAAACAAGCAAGATGTCAAAAGCCTAATGAAATCCAGAAGATCAAGCTCGTTCTACTCCAGATACGCCGCATTATACTTCTAACATACGGCGTATCACTATCAAGATTTCACAAGTTACAATCCAAGTACATGCGCCGCATACAAAGATCAAGATACGCCGCATCTAAAGACGGTGTACGAATATTCCTGAATATATTAATCTTGGACCCCACGCGAAGTTAAGTCAATGCGCCGCATCGACCCCTCAGACAGAAACTATAAATACCCCAAGGACAGACGAATTTGGAGAGCTTAATTCAGAGTCGAAGACAGAATAACCCTAGAGCCGAATTCAGACGACCAAGCAGCACAAGACACACCTAAACGAAGATACAAGAGCTGTAAGAAGGTCCTGCATGTATTCAATTCATTAAGTAGTTTTGTTTTATTGTATTAGTACACTTTAATTCATCAGGATTGATGGGCTTGTGTCATGTGACTACGGAAAATCATGCACTCCCCTTAATATTGCTTTGCCATTAATTAAAGTTTATATGTTGATGTCTTTGGTGACTTTTATTAGTGCATTGATAACCTCTGTGTCTAGCTGAGCATTGCTTGGGTCGCCATGCCCCTTCCTCGCCTATTTGTTTTAGCGTCTCTTAAATAAATAGGATAGACATAAGTAATCATTAAGAGTTTACTCGCCAATAAGATTAGAGCCAACGAGAAAGGTTTAATTATATACACTTCATATAAAACTAGCAATAAAACAAGTGACAAGCTACTTAATTATCAGGACAGGTCTTCTTATTGTCTCGAGTATCTATCTGTGTACGTGTGTGCTAATCGCTGATTCGTGCTCATTAGTTTAGTTTACTATTTAATCATAACCAAACCGTGCCAGTCTCTCAGGCTGAACCCCCTTGCATTAGATTAGGTTGTATAGCTAACTTAGGATATTAAAATACTGATTAGAATAACTAGATAATACGTTCCACTCTTAGTGATCGACACTCTACTTACCATTATATTCATACTGACCGGGTACACTGCTCGTTAAGTGTATGTGTTATTGATAAGTCGGCTAAATATAAATTTAAAACTTGAGTGGGCATTAATACTGCTAAACCGCAACGACACATCACGCGCATCAAAAACCCTTAAAGTCCTTGTTCAAGGACCTATTGATCAAGTTCACACACACATTCTCAAGATAAGGATAGTTCATGAGTAGTAGTTGGTCCACGTACATTTTCATCTCCAATACATAGTCACGAACGGGTTTACCTTCCCCGTGCCTACAGCCGTGCAATTGATCTATCAAATCATACAATTCAATAGCTGGTGGCTTTTCATATGTCTTTTTGAGTTCTTCCAGCATATCTTTAGGAAAATAGTTCTCAAACTGCTTTTGCAACTTGGGAACCATACTTCCGAGCATTAAGCACGCAACTTCATTGTACTTATCGAACTCAGACTGCCATGCTGCTTTGACTTCATCAGATTCAGTCTCAGTTGGCTGTTCAGGGCAAGGCTTAGTCAAATAATCCAGCTTCTTGGACACTCTCAGGACAATCCTAAGTGACCTATGCCAGTCATTGAAATTTGGGCCAGTCAGTTTTTCTCTCTCAAAATGAGCTTTGAAAGCGGAACTTAGTACAACATTTTCGGGATGAGCCATTTCTACAGAAAAAGTTCAAATATTAGTATTCTAATAATACAATTTTTCAAGAAAAGAAAATTGCCCAGGAAATATACATATAACCATTTAATTTTCTTGAAAACTAGGATCCAACTTTCCATAGTTCCACTACATCAGTTGATCTGCTAGTAGTGAAAGTACAAAAGATAGTAATCTGTCGTACAATAATCGGCAAAACAATTTCCGACTCCTAGATCATTATGGGAATTACATTTGCCAAAAACAATTTTGCAATGTAAGCATGTTTCTTCCCATCTCATGCTTTAAGTTTCAAGGTCTCACTTACAACTTAATTAAGTCGTCTAATTTAGAAACTGCAAATACTCCATGTCACGGTCTCACGCCATGGAAATTAACCTTGTTATTAATATAGGTCAAGGTCTCACTTACGCTAAATATTAACTCCAAGTGTCTCTTATAATTAGATAGCATGGACTTAAATTTTAGGGTATTTATTTTGATGTGACAATCAAAATATGTACGAAGAAGCATGCACACATCTTCGTATCATAAGTTTTCAAAACAATTTTAATTTACCAATTGAAGCTAAGAGTTAAATCAACAAAGTTTTAATTGAGGTATTGGGTTCACCAATCAAAGAATTACCTCCAATTATCGCCCACTATATCCTACTACTGCATGAGTCATAAAGACCCAAGTTATTCGGATAATTACCACAAAAGTGGCACGTGGAATTGAGGTCAATTCACCCTTAAGATGATTTTGTACAAAATAATAGCATTACTTGGTAGCTCCAATTAGACGCACAAAGGAGCGGAGAGACAAACGTCCGCCCGAAGGCTAATTAAAAACGCGTCCCTTTCGGATGACAATTTAATGTCAAGCCTCCTTATACCCCTCTTATAGTTTGTCTAAACTGGGTGAGCCGTTCACACTATAGGTACAAAACTCATCAGTCAATCAAAAGTTTATGATACTAAGTCTTAAAAAATTATGTTATAAATTATAAAATTGCTAGTCTCGCCTGGGAGCAAATTACCGTGCGAAGCGAACCACTGTCGGCACATAAGACTTGGCAATATATAATTTACCACATCAAGGTTTCATAGTTATTATGTCAATTTATTTTCTATTCCAAAAATTACCCTCTTTTTGCTTACAATTCAACAATAATTTAAACAAAAAAGACATGTAATTTAATAAAAATAAATAAACACATAATAACGCATATAATCTTAACCATTAAATCATATAGCCACATGCAAACCTTTTGATAAATCCTATTAATAATCTATATGTGATCATTATGCATATAATTACTAAGACTCCCATTGGTTTTTGAGCTAATGGTACCAATGGACCACATACATCAACAAGTTGGTTGCGTAAGCCTTAACAAACATATACCACGTTGCACATAAAAGATTCATTAATTTAATTAATTAGGTCTTCCCTAACTTTAGATCTATCTTTTTATTACATGTAGCAAGTAACTAAACAATTAATTACAAACCTTAATCCATGATAACTTTGCATGAAGTATCATGGATTAATTCACAAGTCAAGGAACGTAACCCTTTACACAAATAAACACACATGTTCCTAATTTTAGGGTTACAAAACTAGCTTTTTAATTAAAGAGGGATCGAACCACCCCCCCCCCCCCCAAAAAAAATTAGGTTCGACTTTTTTTTATTGTTTAAAACCCTAAAAAATCGACTAAACATGTTAATCCAAATCAAGAATTTGATTTTTATGCGTTTCGGTAATACAATTACATGTTAAATGGCTCGTGATGCCACTGTTAGAATTTAAATACCATGACATTCATATAAATAAATAAACATCACCAAAGTACGTAGCGGAAGCAAAGAATCATAATTTAACATGTAAATAGTTTAACCGAATAATAAAGATAACGTACCTTTGATCCTAGCTAGAACAAGGATCTAACTTAAATTCTTCTTCTTTAATCAAACAATAGGATTAACGAGAAACCCTTTACCATTTTGTTTCTCAATCCAAGATGGTATTAACTAAAGTAAGTTAATTACCAAGGTTTTGTACACACGTACTATAACCAATTAATGTTTGGTGCTAGCAAAAGAACACACGAAAACCAAAACAATTTTGTTTCAAGAAAACCAATGGATCGACACACCCAAGGGTTGTGATCGATCGACTATATGCAAAGAAAGAAGAAAATAAAACTTAGGGTTATAGTAATAGTGCACAAGGTAAAAAACTAATAACCCTTGAGTTTGTATTTATAGGCTTCAAAACTTAGAGGAGAAGTTTGAGTTAGATTGGGCTTGGGAACCCCTCCAACCGATCGGCCATACATTCCCCAAGGGAATTCTGAAACCTTCTCGGCCTCTATTTTCACCTATGGTCCTTCCTTTATTTACTAACGGTTGTTAGTCAATTCCGTTAATTACTTAACGTCCGTTAGTCGTTATTTCGTGTTCAAATAATTAAATATATAACGATTATATATATTAATTATTTACATTAACCATTCATACGTAAAGTGTGCAATCCCAAGGTCCCGTGTTCGATTCTAGTCATACACAACTTAATATTTTTCCAAAACTCTAACAGATGGTCTACGATAATCATTTAACAGACTTTTATTTTAAACCAAATAAGCACATGCCTCTCAGACCAATTAATGGACGGAGAATTAGTTAGTTTTTAGTTGTTACTAGTAGTTAGACAAACTATATGGCCATATTTTTTAAAAAGGTCTAAAAGGATTTTTCAACCAAACAAGCTTCTTGTACCAGTAGAGCTTATTTCAGGTGCTCTGCTCTCATAAGTTGTGCAAAACACACTAGCAATACCACCCATGTATGAATCGCATGTTAGATAATGAAAACATTTAATCTTCCAATCTTTTGTATTCCAGTTACCTTGTTTTTCATTTCGTTTCACTGTAAATTCTGCTTAATTGTATTAATTTCTTCAACTACTTATCATATGTATCGTTGGTGTATGAAATTTCTTTATAAAAACACTTAAGTACATAGAAAAGACAGATCTAATGAGTTGCGTATATACATGCAGGATATCTTCATTCTTCATTGCCAAGGAAAAAATATTGTTCTTGTTCCAGGAACACATGTACAGATAGACAACCTATTAATGGAAAAAGGTTAGTACAAAGTAGCTTATTTGATTGTTTTTATTTCTATAATATTTCTGGTCATCATGGATACAAACTTTTGGCATTTTCTGGAAAATGTTTAAGTTACATTGTAATAGTTTCTATAAATAAATGTAATGTTGCATATATATCACAGGATGTGAGCCCAAGTATGTTGGAAGATATAGAATTACTGACCTCGATTCTCTAAAGGCAGTAGTGGATTCGGCCTGGAGAATTACTTGTTATTCAAGCTAAGTTGTCTCTGGGTCCTTCTTCAAACAACATCTATTGACACGGATACAACAGTCGATCTCACGAAAGTGTCGGTGTTGCTATTGGTAATTTCCTTGCAGCCAAGGTACAAAAATCCGAAATTTATGTATTTATTAGTTGCAAGAAGTTGGATACATTTTGTTACTGTAACTGTATGCTTTTGTAGAAAAGAGGAGTAGTTGAAGGCGTTGATTATGGAGCAACAGGTGAAGTAAAGAACATAGATGTTCCTCTTATCCGTGAAAAGCTGGATGTTCACTCTATTGTGATCCTAAGTAATTTCCCGAACATAGTAAGTGCTTGTTAAATAACTTTGCAATTTGTTTCTTGCACTGAAAACCCATCTTATTTGTTGTATTATTGGAATTTGGTTTATGAATTTGTAGTATCGAAAATAATTAGTTTTGGATAATTAGGCATGTTTAGTAAACCAGATAAGCAGGTTGGTTAAGCAAATCTGACATACCCACAAAAGAGCTTAACTGTTGTATTGAAATACTATAAGCACTTTTTAAAGCAATCCCTTTAGTTTAGGAGTAGCAAGTTGCGAAAAAGTTGACTACTTATTTTGTAACTTCATATGTAAATACCTCAACTTATTTCATTGTAATGACTTTAAAGCAAAGTCGGTTGTAGTTTTTTTTTGAAAAATGGTTATTTGATTTCGATTATTTCTATAAGATAATCATTCTCAAAGTATAGTGTCGAGCACCCCCTAGAAAAATGATTGTTTGGACACTTGAAGTTATCCAAATCATTAGAGTATTATCTACAATTTTTTTCTTGAATAACTCACTAGACGTGCAATAGTTTAATCCTTTCTAGAACTTCTCATTTTTTAAATTGCTGATATTTTTATTTCATTAATTAACGTATAGGTACCTTGGAGTGACGAGCGTCCGTCAGAGAACAAAGAGTTGAACGCCATCATTGGTGCATGGTTTACATTGTGGCGTGATTAATCCCAGATAATGATGTTCGACTATGTTGAATTCTTGTGTTTTAATTTGGATTTTGTCTAAGATTTATGTTTAGTTGAATTGACGTATTATGTTAATTTACTTTGTTGATTTCGACATTTGTGGTGTATTTTAATCACTTTATATATATTTGCTACATTTATGTATATTTTTTTATTAAAAAAATGTCAGTTCTAAATTTTTTCAATTTATAGGAAAATTTTAGAAATGATTTTTTTAATAAAATAGATTTACCAAAAAGACAGGTTTTGAGTTAAAAACATATCTTTTTACCTATATAAAGATAGGTTCGATGCTTTTATAAAGACAGGTTGTGGGAGAACCAGTGTCAATGTCCAATAAAAATATGTTTGTTTACTTTATAATAGAGACCGATTTTAAGGAGAAAACCAGTGTCGATGCTTCTAATAGAGATAGGTTGCCAAACCGGTTTCTATAAGTTTCGATCATGGAAATACCCCCTTCAGAGAGTGGTTCGAAAACCACTCTTCATGGGCCATTTTGACCGGTTTCTGTGATATTTTTTTGTAGTAGTGGATCAACATCTTATCGTAAAATTGCAAGTATTTAACATATCTATCCATATAGCTCACTAGATTTCATGACTCATTTTTAGGTTTTCAACTTATTTCAACATCTTACAGTGCATTTGTGATTAATTCAACATCGCTTTCCATAAGCACCGAGTTTCATAGTTGATCTTAATTTTTTCTCTTTTCAATATTTTGAGGCAAATTTGTAACAAATTATCGTATGTCTATTACGAGTACTTTTAAGACAAGGAATCAAGATTCCTCTTTAGGTTTTCACCATATCTATTTGTATTTTTTCCCCCTTTTTTTGTAACAAAATGAAATTTAATTTGTATCTTTAATGCAATTGGTTCGGTGAGTTAAGATCAATATAGATCTCATATTTGTCATAAATACAAAAAACCAATCTAACCATTCATTTTTCATCTAAATTAATAAAAAACCATTTTTCACATTTTTTTTAAAATAACATATCTTGCAAACGGTAAATATCCAAGCTAAAAAAAATACACAATCGCGACGAGAATTAAATTATCTATCTCTAGATATGCAATTCTATGTACTTTCGACGAACTTTCTTTTTTCAAAATTTTCTCATTAGATATCTATACTACATATAATAGAGGGATGACTCTCTCTCCAAATTTTAAGACTTACAAGAAAATAAGCATAGTGTACAACACTTTAATGCACATAATTTTTAGACGTACAAGACAAGAAGCATAGTGTACACCACTTTAATGCACATATTAAAAAAAACAAAACACCACATTAATGTTATTTAATATAGTCAATTAATTAACTGGTTAATAAATATAATTAATACAGTTATTAAAACACACCTTACACAAGAAATACAAATTATCAAGCATATTGTACAACCAAATTAAACACAATTCTTGCATTAAATGTCACTAATAAAAATAATAAAGCATGTTATACAAATATTAAATCCCGAACGGGCAACGGGCCAAATGGGCTTGAGCCCGAACGGGCGCGGGACAAACGGGCTCGAGCCCGAACGGGCACGGATCAACGGGCTTGAGCCCGAACGGGCACGGGCTATACGGAATTCTTGATATCCATAAATTTATTGCCAAAAAGAACATAATCTATACTACATATAATGTAGGGATGAATTTCTCTCTTCTTAGTCTTAAAATTAAGACTTACAAGCTACAATGGTTATTGTACAATACACAAAGCACTATTAATGATCTTTTTCATCCATCTTAATTTAAGACTTACAAGTCTTAAAGCTTAATGTACAAAATACAAAGCACTATTAATTTGGTCAAGATATTTAATGTAGTCAATTAATTAACTGGTCAATAAATACAATTAATGTAGTTATATAAACACCCCTTACATAAAAAAGACAAATTATCAAGCATATTGTACAACTAACTTAAACACAATTCCTACATTAAATGTTACTAATACAAATAATAAAACACATTATACAAATATTTAAGCACGAATGGGCAACGGGCCAAATGGGCTCGAGCCTAAACGGGCACGGGCCAAATGGGCACGAGCTAAACGGGCACTGGGCAAACCGGCTCATGTTATACGAATGACTTTAAAAAAGACTCAAAAAGACGACATAAATTCCTTAGTTAAGGAGTTGAAAAAATGTCACATGAAATTCTTGATATCCGTAAATTTATTATAAAAAAAACATAATAAACTAAAATACATGATTCACCCGAAAATATTATTTCAGGGTAGCCGCCGCCGCAACGCGCGGGTACTATGCTAGTAAACTAAAAAACATGATTCGCCAGAAAATTTTATTTCAGAGTACCCGCCGCCGTAACGCGCGGGTACCCTGCTAGTGTATAAATATGTATAAACATATGAACATCAAATATTCATATTCAACAACACTTTTTATGATTATAATCATTAGATATGTATAAATATGTAAAATAATGAGTTAATTAAATCCTATTTTTACACTTATGATAAGGCTTAACCAAAATTCATAAAGTTGTGGTTAGCAAAACCCAACAAATAATACGTGACAACATGAATTTATAAGTGAAATAAGATTTAATATGGCATATTTTTTTTTGAACATTAAAAAAAAATAATAAATAATAAAATAAAATAAAAATTAATATGGCATATAATTACTTTGAACGAGCTATATGGATATTTGAAGCTTAAGATAAATGTGTGAAGCTAAAATTGTTGGAATTGATTGCATAAATTTAATTTTTGGAAATAACATATTACATCTTGAACACTATTGCACACTACTTGAACCCAAAAACTTTAAATGTGAAATGAGATTTACGAAACATTTATTTTTTTAACAAATAAATAAGATCGAATATTTAAAAGCAGATGAGTCGAGTTATTTTAGAAACCAAACATTCCTCACATACCAAGGGATTCATCCCCACCATCCATCTAAAAAGAAATCAATGGTTGAGATTAAAAGCATTTAATATTTCACCCATTTTTTATAATTTAAATATCTCTTAAACCGTTAATCATTAAGCGAAAATAATTACACCATCGCGACAAGCATTTAATTATCTTTCTATAGACGGGCATTTTGATATACTTTCGACAAAAAAAAAAAAAATTCATTTTTTTCACGTTTTTTTTTCGTAGCCGAAAAAATCATATATGATATATCATATATGATATTACATATCATATATGATATATATGATATATCATATATATATTAATATAATATCATATATGATATGTAATATCATATATGATATATCATATATGATATTATATGTAATATCATATATGATATATCATATATATCATATATGATATGTAATATCATATATGATATTACATATAATATCATATATGATATATCATATATGATATTATATGTAATATCATATATGATATATCATATATGATATTACATATAATATCATATATGATATATCATATATGATATTATATGTAATATCATATATGATATATCATATATATCATATATGATATGTAATATCATATATGATATATCATATATGATTTTTTCGGCCACGAAAAAAAACGTAAAAAAATGAAAAAAAAAAAATTGTCGAAAATATATCAAATTGCCTATCTATAGAAAGATAATTAAATGCTCGTCTTAACGGCATATTTTTTTTCGCTTAACGATTAACGGTTTGAAAGATATTAATATTTGAAAAAAAAGGATGAAAGTGGGTTTTTTTAAATTGTTGGGATTAATCTCATCCATTAGATCAAATAAAGATGGAGGGTGGAGATTAGTCCCTTGGTATGTAAAAAAAGTTTGGTCCTCAAATGATCTTAAATCATATTTAAAAGCAGATTAGTTGATTTAATTAACATAAAGGAATTGAATTTTTACACATAGAATTTTTGGTCCGTACACATAAAATCATTGTGTAAAGACTATTAAGTCCGTATATAGTTTCAACCATTTTATTCTAACATGAGTTAGTGTTTATGCATTTTTCTGCTTATTTATAAAAATGATCAAAATTTATTTGTTTAATACACAAAATAGAATAATTTAAGTTATAAATTTTATAGGGAATAAAAGTTTCGATACATACAAAAAATAATGTGTCAAGTTTGATATCATTATAATTATATTATAATTATAAATTAATGTTAAAGAGCAATATGAAGTTGGAGGCGAGATCAATAATGATTTAAAAAAAATTAAAGATTAAATAATCTAATTTCTCGATTTTCTTTTATTGTTTTGTTTTACCAAAATACTAAAAATCATTTTCACCTTATCTTTCAAAAATAAAATATCACAAATAACTTACCATTAAGCAAAACAAATTATACCATATGAATGAACATATGAACGAACATATGAATGAACGTCGTTTTGTCCTAAAATACAGATCTTACATCATATACTCTCGACATAGTGGTATACTTTCATTTTGATGAAAGTTGAAAATATATTGTAGATCCGTTTGATCTCCAGTTTTCTTTTTCTCGTATGAGATGAGTAAAACACCAATTTACATTTGGAACACACGCAAAGACCTTCAACCCAAACTAATAGCCCGCCTTATTCAATTTGATCCATAGCCTCCTCATGTATAGCACCTATCTATTTGTCCAATTATAGATCTAATTGGTAAAATGAATCTACAGTGTCCTATTATAGATCTATTCATTAAATGAATTTCCACTTGGTTTTTAAGATTGAGTAGTCAGGAATTAATTTTACATGTTAGGGCCAGTTTGGTTTGTTGATGGGTTTAGATTAGGATTAGGATTTATGATTGGTATGAAAGAAATTGAGGAGAGAGAAAATATATTATAAAATAAATAAATTATTTTTTATATATTAATTATATAAATTTGATTAGAATTTAATTATACTTAATTATAGGGAGATGAGAGAGATAGAGAGAAAGAAAATAGGAATCACATCTTTTTCATAAAAAACAACTCTGTAGTGAGGTTTTGAGAAAAATATAATTAACGGGGATGAACCCCATTTCTAAATCCAAATATTAAAACAAACAACATTTTTCACTTTCATGCTTAAATCCTAAACCTACGCCCCCAACCAAACGGGCCTTAGGTTTAGGTTGCAGAGTGTTCGAAACTTGCAAATCACTGTCTTTAGTTGTTTTTTTCACGTAACATTAAAATAAAAATAACAAACAAAAATAACATGCAATTGTGGTTATGTGTTTCTACGTCGACATAAACTATCTCTAGTGTTGGCTCCATAACCATCTTCATCTTCAAATATAAAGCTTTAAAAGAGAAAATTTTAGAGATATACAGCTTCAACATTTACTCTATATATAAAGAAATTTTTGAAGGTTGTGACGTTTCCTCCAAATATGGACCAACACTAGGGTAATTTGCAAAACTGTTACTCTTATTTCTAACTTTCTTTATTTTTGTGTCATATTGTTAAAACTAAAAATATTTTTTCACAATCATGAACTATTCATAAGAATATGTAAATAGTTTGAATGCATTTATAAGGAGGTTTTAAACCAGCGTGTTGTCGCGAGGTGTTTTTATACAACTAATTCTCATACACATGTAAAATTCAAAATATATTTTACCATCACTGTATAACACCTTTAGATAAAAAATGATTATTGACTACATTCGCAGTGGGTCGTTTGAAGAACACACTTTTAACGATATTGAAATGCAATAGCAGTGGAATATTATGAAGTAGACAAATAAATAAAAACAAACTTGAACCATTAAGCTGCTAGAATGAGCATAATTTATACCAAAAACCACATACAAATAAAGAGCACCCACATGAAGACATTAATAGTTGTACCCTTTCAGCTACTATTCCTAATAAAAAATGCAATCAGTGCATAATAACATATCACGAATACCTCCATCCAACAATGTATAAATTCTTCATAACTTCTATAAACTGCATTTAAGCAACCAAAGAATCTTTGCCTCTGACCCGACCAGGAGAGAACACATGGACATTCTCTTAGGGAGCCAGAACATCTCCACCTTCATTTGCATCTGTGGCAGAATGTTGTCCCGTCCCAAAGGCTTGAAAAGTGTGCAAAGTACTACCATCTGTCTACGCCAGTTGTAGGAGTCTGGACTTCGCCGTCTTTCCAGTTCTGAAAACCAATGGTTTCCTGCAAAATTGTTCATTTTATATTTAGTGTATTAGCGAAAATTGAGATACTAATGTTGGTCAAAACGATAATTTATAATGCAGGTCAGAATGGATCATTTGTCACACTAATTTTATTCTTCTTTGATTAACATAATTTAGAGGCCTGTGCATAATAATTAAACTTTGCTCGAATTTTAACCCATGTGACATATTTCCTTCAAAGCTATTTTGTTTGATCATAAGACATAAACTATAACCCGAAATGACCCAGGCATAAGCAAATGAGTAGAAACTGCCACATCTAAGGGTTTTGCAAACAGCGTAAGGTAATAAAGATCGTAAACTAAACTTAAAAAAAACTACAACTAAGCTAAAAAAACTGATTACTGGATTGTATTTCATGCTCTATATGATGGTCATAAAAGTTGAGCATGTTAAGGGTCGAAATTGGTAGGGTTGGCTTACTTAAGCCTACACACAATGGCAAAAATAGAAATTCCATAACTATCATTTTTTGGGAGATACGTGACTCCATCTTAGTGCACCTCAACTGGTATGTGCTATATGAAGACATACTGTTGGTTTTTAGTGTGTTTGGATCGGCTACAAAACTAAAGTTTCAGGAGGTGTTTGGATCGGCTGCAAAACTAAAGTTTCAGGGGTGTTTGGTTGCAAACTTAAAGCATTAAGGGGTGTTTGGTTCTGCTATAAAATTGCAGTCCAGCATTTGGATTGACATTTAGAACATAAATTAAAGAGGGTGGGTGTTTGGATGTCAGTTTTATTAGGTTTCAAATATGTAGAATACCTCCATATTTGATCCGCGTTTTGATGTGTGTTGATCCGCGGCACCATTTTTTTTCTCAGATTTACCCTGCCTACCCCCACCTATTTCATTAACTTTTGCTGCCCTGAGACCCTGAGATCTACGCCTGCAAGACATAGAAGAACCTTAAATTTGTGTAGAATTTAAACTTACTACTGGTATGTAAACAACGAACTGCTATCATAGCATCAGGTTCAACATCGGTCGCACCCGTGTTCATATACTTTTATGTCACACCCCCAGAATCGGGTCCAGCGGAAGCATACATGTCGCTGGGGTGCAACTCAATTGGAATCACAACACAAGTACAAAGAACGGTTTTCACCTCAAACATTTAGAATAAAATTGTTTAACAAAAGTGTGGAATTTTTATTGTTAAAAGTAGTGCGGAAATAGGCCCTTTAAACAGTTAAAACGGTCCCCAAATGTTTATCAGAGTCTTCTATGACCATGCCATGCCCTGCCAAAAGCCTCCAGTAGCGTGCTATTGCTTATACCTGAAAATACATGCTAAAAGTGTCAACACGAGGTTGGTGAGTTCATAGAGTTTATTGAATAAAGTAAAGCGTTTGAATGAAGATTTCCCAGCAAAGGCACTGTAAATCCACCCAGTTCCAAGCCCCGCCCATACAAGACTTGCAACCTGTGTGTTTACAACCCACTGCTAAATGTGATCTGGTTTGTGAACGTCAATTGATTTATGGACCACAAAAATTGAATGAACAATATATTCCCAATATATATAGAGTTATGACAACTAAATTTCATGACACCGAAGCCTTAAGATTCTAATTTGGGCATACTTTTGACATAAAAGTTGATGAACTCAAATAAGTACATTTTATTACTATCATTTATCCTATTAATTTGACTTGTTTTACTATATTATGTATGAGGATTGATACTTAATCGTTTACTTTTGTAATTCTCAGGTAAAAACAAGCATTTGGTGAAACTTGGCGATTTTGGACTAATAATGGAGCAAAACGTACATAAAGTGGAAGTCTACTGACATGGGCAAGATCAAGTCAATTCTGCTCCAGATGCGCCGCATCTCACTATCAACATGCGCCGCATCTATATCAAGATATCACCAGATACGATCCAAGATACAAGAGGACATGCGCCGCATCTAATAAAGAGTTACGCCGCATCTTCTGGCGGTGTACGAATATTCCTGAATATTATAATCTTGGACCCCACGCGAAGTTAAGTACATGCGCCGCATCTACTTAAGTAGATGCGCCGCATCTTCCCTCAGACACAAACTATAAATACCCCGTAGACCAGACACATTGAAGAGTTCCACAGATTCGGAAGTTCGAAAACCTAAAGACCGAACAGAAGAGAAGGACGAATTCAGTCAAGAAGGCAGCACAAGACACACCCAAATCGAAGATACAAGAGCTGTAAGAAGGTGCTGCATGTATTTAATTCATTAAGTAGTTTTGTTTTATTGTTTTAGCAAACTTTAATTCATCAGGATTGGTGGCTTGTGTAATGTGACAACGGAAAGATTGCACTCCCTTTAATACTTGCTTTCCCATCAATTAAAGTTTATATGTTGATGTCTTTGGTTACTACTTATTAGTGCATTGACCACCTCTGTGTTTATTAGTGGCTTGCGGGCACCCGACTGCGGGACAAGGTGTGGCTCCCACGGTTGTTTCTAAATTGATCACTTAGGAATAACTTTTAGACATAAGTCGTCATTAAGGGTTTACTCGCCGATGAGAATAGGACCAACGAGAAAGGGTTAATTACATACACTTCATATAAAGCTATCAATAAAACAAGTGACAATCTACTTAATCATAAGGACAGCCCTCTTATTGTCTCAAGTATCTATCTGTGTACGTGTGTGCTACTTGCTGATTCGTGCCTATTGTTTATTTTATTATTTAATTGCAAACAAAACTGTGCCAGTCTCTCAGGCTGAAACCCCCTTGCGTTAGGATATTAAAATACTGATTAGATTAACGAGATTATACGTTCCACTCTTAGTGATCGACACTCTACTTACCATTATCTTCATACTGACCGGGTACACTGCTCGTTAAGTGTGTGTGTTATTGATAAGTCGGCTAAATATAAATTTAAAACTTGAATAGGCATTAAAACTGCTAAACCGCAACGACACATCACGCGCATCAAGTTTTTGGCGCCGCTGCCGGGGAGTGAATTGTTATTTTCTGTTAATTTGATTAGTATTTTAATTAGGTTTTTCTTTTTATTAGATTAATTGCATCATTGTACTATTTTGCATATTTGTTGTATTGTGTGTTATTTGTTTGCTTTTGTTTTTATTTTTGTGTGTTTTATTTTTTGTTTGGTGTGTTTAATTTTTATTTTTATTTTTCGTATTTTTTCTGTTCTGCTATCGTTGTACTGTGCTAAATCAAACGATACGGCGCATCTGATCTCTCAGATACGGCGTATTGCGTTTAATTTTTTTTAATACAACACGTTTAATTAATTCGATACGACGCATCTTTTCCCCAAGATACGGCGTATCTGTTTTTAATAAGAAAATTTTTCTAAGCGATAAAGTAATACGACGCATCTGCTTTTGTAGATACGGCGTATCTGTTTTTGATAAAAACTTTTCTAAAACGTTAACGCCATACGACGCATCTTCTTTTGAAGATACGGCGTATCTATTATTTTAATTAAAAACAGTTTGCGAATTATTAAACAAATACGGCGTATCGATTTCCGTCGATACGGCGCATCTTACTGAATCAAAAATCTTTTATTTTTAAACGTAACGAAAATACGGCGCATTAACTTTTGTTAATACGACAAATATAATTTGATAAATATAGTTGATTTTTGATATTTACCTTGATCGGTCCGCTACTCTCGTGTGCAAGTTGTTTATTTTTCAGGATATATGATGACTCGAGCATCACCAAGAAAGATTACATTCTGAACCAAACCAAGAGACGCTAGCTGAAGTGACCGAACATAAGACGGAACGAGTGGAGGAAAACTCAGTACTGGTAACATTGAACTTCTTTAATTCTTGAGGTAGAATCCCAGGTAAACTCTACGATAATTCAACTGCCCTAAGGAAAGTTCTCTACACTATGATCTCAATTTTATTATCCATACTATACATCTGATTCAAATCGTAATCTTAAATTTGTACGCTTAAAAACGATATTTGTTCCTAACCTCGGAATAAATCCTTATCCACTAAACAATAAGATTACGATTATTAATGAAACGTTTATGCCTATTACTCTTATTTTGAATTCATCTATATGGTGTGCCGTTTTTACCCAAATTTGATGTATAAGGAACTGTGTTGCGGAGGCCAAGGTACGTTCTTCATTTGAATTTCGTTAACTAACATAGAGATACGGCGGATCTAATTATCCGAAGCGCCGTATCCCTGACCAACTAGGACTTATTGACTAGTCAACGGAATTAACTAGATACGGCGCATTCCAATTTTCTGATACGGCGCATCGTGTCGCCTTATAAATACGACGGGAATACGCCGCATAAATACACACAGTTAAGAACACGCACTAAAATTATACTCAAAATCCGATCATCTTTCTTCAATCCGCCTTTAATCCGAGCATTAAAACGTTCTCCTTATCACAAATACTAAGGTAATTGTTACATTTCGATTTAATTTTGATTAATACAAAAATTAGGGTTTATAGGATTGAATCGATTCGCGCTTAAACGATATAGGGATATGATTAGAACCTGGAATTAATTATTTCCCCTAAGTTAATTTTAGATTTGGACAACGAATTTGGCACTAATTGAATCGACCGAAAATTTAGGTTTTGGGTTTGATTTTGAATATTTAGCGGGAAGGTAAATTAGCTGTGGATGATTGAACTGATATAAGGAGAATATTATACTGTGTTATCTAGTGGAAGTTTACGTCACGGATACGGATTCTTGAAAAACGTGCCTAACCCTTTATTTTATGCTGATGTGCTTTTAGATGCGGCGCATCTATGTTGATTAATGCGGCGTAACGACCTATTTCAAAATTGCTAAAATCTTAGATACGCCGTATTGATTAATCTAGATACGACGCATCTCAATACGCCGTATCTGTTATCTTGCACCGCATCTCTTATACTTTACACAGATACGCCGCATTGATTTAATCAAATGCGCCGTATCTACCTTTCTTGCAGACTGTTTACTGACTTTGAATGTTTATTTCAGATGACACTACCAGATATCGCACAAAGGCACCAATGGTTACGATTCGAGAACATGGGACTTGCTGATGGCACTCTAGAGGATTATTTGCATAGACTTGACTCAGTGTACTTCAAGAAAATATTCAGAGTCCAGGTTCTAAATTTTGACGATGTGGGATTGATAGGTGGTGGACATGCAGCTGCGAGCTTACAGCGTCGTATGGAGATGGTTGTTGTTGGAGGTGATGATGAGGTGGAGTTCAGGTCTAGTGCTTGGGAGCGACTGTTTAGGGTTGACGAGCCTCTGATTAGGGAGCTCATGCTGGAGTTCTTTAGCACTATTCATTACAGAGAGACGGATGTGGAGATTGATACAGCTGACACTCTGGTGTTCAGATTAGGAGGTGTGCACAGGCAGATGTCGATGAGGCAGTTTATTTTAGCCTTGGGTCTACACACTGAGGAGGAGCTTGGATCTGCTGGGTTTGCCAGGTACTGGGCTGAGAGTTTGCGGGTTGTCCCTGACAGAGGGGTATTCAGTGATTATTGGTTCAGGATTTCTTCGGGGGGCGACATCACTACTTCCACCCCCTCATATACTTTGATCAGGGAGCCGATGAGGAGGCTGTGTCACAGGCTGATTGCACTTACTATTGCTGGGAGGGGTCAGTCGCCTGAAAAAGGTGACCACTCTGGACCTCTTCCTACTTAGGAGCATGGATGAGGGGATGCCGGTGAACATCCCCCACTTTTTGGCACACTACCTCCACCGATCAGCTGCTGGGAGAGATCGGAGGAGCCACATGACTGGCGGGCATTTTGTTTCGAGGCTGGCCCGCCATTTTGGAGTTATTGGAGCAGAGATTCCAGCGGGGCTGGAGGTTGTGGTGGCTCGTCTCCCAGTTATCGACAGAGACTATTTGGTTAGACTGGCGATCTGCCAGGTGGCTGCTGGGGGCCACTTTTGGGCAGCATTAGGGCCCGCCAGAGCTGCAGGGGCGGAGGCGGAGCAGGGAGGACCTCAGGATCCTCCGGCTGCTGCTCCTGCCGACGAGGAGGTGCCACAGGCACCAGAACCCCCACGCACCTTGATTCAGAGACTCGACGCAGTCGAGGGAGAGGTGGTGGTACTGAGGAGAGACTTAGAGTGGGTGGTCCGGAGTGTGAGCAGACTATTAGAGCATCAGGGTATCACCCACACTCGTCCTGATGGTACTGAGGTTACGGGAGTAGCACGTACGTACGAGCGCAGAGTCCGCCAGAGGACTGATGGAGCTAGCACTTCTGGGACCCATCCGGACGACACCGCTCACCCATGATCTTACCCTTTTGTTTTACTGATATTGTTCCACACGTTATTATTATTTTATTTTTTGGATTGTACTTATCGTTATGCTTATGTTTAATGTTTCAGTTTATATTTCTTGTTATGTTTGGCAAAGACTGGCATTAAGTTCAGCACGAGAGTACGAGAGGACGTATGAGATTAGACCGTGGAACGTGCCAATTTACAACAGACTGTTAACAGTCTGTTTGGTTACTACATGCGCCGTATCTGCTTAAACAGATGCGACGCATCCTATCCTTTATTTCATTTTCATTTTTATTTTCGACTTTAAAACTTTTTATCAGTTATTTTAATGCGGCGCATCCCTGGTTAAGGATGCGGCGCATCTTTATTCTGATCCGTATTAATTCCAGGCTCGATACGGCGTATCTTCTTCAATAGGATACGGCGCATCGACTGACCTGATGATTTTCAGTTTTAATTTTTTTTAAGTTTTATTTTTTCTAACTACTAATGTATTATGCAAGTTGAACCTTTCTTATCTTAGGTGTGTTTTAAAGTGTTGGTGGTATTATAGTTTCCTGAATTTCCTGTGGATACATCAAGTATGAAGATTTAACGTTCTAATCCACAAGAAAGATGATTTTTGCTCATATACAAATGGAGGATCATACCGAGCAAATCTCAGGGGAGTTTTTCTGTTCTAATTCTTTTTATTTTCCAGTTTTTAACCTTTTATACAAACAACGAGGACGTTGTTTAACTTAAGTGGGGGGATAGGAGAATTAGAACACTTAACACTTACTTGTCCTAAACTTTTTCAAAAATTATGCTTAAAATGTGCTTAATATATCAAACTTAAAAATTTTTAGCATGTTTTTGTTTAAGATCTAAGTTGCATAACTGCACACATGACATTATTTTCAAAAATTGTAATTTTCCAAAATTCACAAATCTATGAGTGTGCCGGTGACTTGTAAACTTTAGAACTTGGCTTGTATACTATTCGAGACCACCATAATGAGTATTATTTATTTAATTGGAATGACTTGTCTAACTTGGTAAATTCTAGGATTACACCCAAAAAGCCTTTATATGTTATGTGTTATTAGCTAACTACACTGGTTAGTTAACCCCCGTATAAAACCTTTTGTTACTCTCACTTTTAGAGTAAGATACCCCTAGAAAAACACTCAGAGCCATTCCTTTCGTTTCTTACACCTATGTTTAAAATGTTTCGTTACACCTTAAACCTTAGCCTACCCTGTAGATTAGAATCCGTGGTTGGTTAATTGCTATAGGCAAAGTGTGTTTCCTTACATTACCTGTGTTCGCGTGCGTAATTCATTATCTATGGTTAGGTCGGGAAATTGCACAATGCAATTGGAGTGAAAGTAAATATTGTATATTTTAGAGTTTATTTTTCGTGTGTTTACTACTTTCACTATTTACCATTATTTCTGAAGTTATGAAAAGTATGGAAAAATTATCCGGAAAGAAAGTTATAGTGATGTGGTGAAATTTTACACATCTATGTTTATGTTTCAAGTTAAAAAAAAAAAAAAAAAAAAAAAAAAAAAAAAAAAAAAAAAAAAAAAAAAAAAAAAAAAAAAAAAAAAATCGAAAAAAATGAGAAAAGAAAAAGAAAGAAAAAAGAGTTGGATGTTTATTTTAAGCCAACAATGTAGAGTTATGTAAGTGGTCGATATCACCACTATTTGTTGTACTATATCTATGGATTGAATGGGAATTGGCAGTTATGGGAATGCCAATTAAAGTTTATTCTTTGATTAAGATCTTGTTGAGTATAATTCGTGTCTACCTAAAGCGTGTGTTTCAAGTGTTAAAGCGTGAGTTATTCTATGATATGAGTCTTATTCATGGGATGGTTGGGATAGTGATTAACCACACTTAGGATTTTAATTTATTTGTTTTGTTTATTTTTATTTTTACACCAATTTATATCCTAAATGTTATCCATACCCTGTATTGTTCTTTATCCAACCAAACCTTTGATTTATTGAGATTAGGGATTTGAGCAATCTTAAGTATCGTAGTCGTGGATTCGGCTATGTATTTATGATTTTGTCGCCCTTTTTGATATATTATTATTGGTAAAGTTTGGACCTATCTTTAGCCTATTCGAGTTAAGGATTTGAGCAATTGCAAGTATCGTGTTCGTGGATTCGATCATGTATTTGTGATTTTGTCGCCTTTTCTGGAATTTGAGATCGATAGTGTAAATAAGAATAATTAACCCTTAAGCCTAAAAACCCTTTTTACCGCTTTAGACTTGTTATTCCTTAGCTTTAGTGGTGGAGATGTGTATACTTGCCAAGCCTATGATAGAATATTCGTCGCGACTGGACAGTTAAACGATTAGGTTTGCTTTTATCGACTTATTTTATTTTACTTCTAATTCGTTAAGTGTTTAGTTGTGTGATTACGAAATAAACGAATACATGCTTAAATATAAAAATAAATCCTAACATCTTTTAGGATACATTTTCATAAGATTTAATCTAAGGTTTACTTGGGGACAAGTAAAGTTCAAGTGGGGGGATATTTGATGAACTCAAATAAGTACATTTTATTACTATCATTTATCCTATTAATTTGACTTGTTTTACTATATTATGTATGAGGATTGATACTTAATCGTTTACTTTTGTAATTCTCAGGTAAAAACAAGCATTTGGTGAAACTTGGCGATTTTGGACTAATAATGGAGCAAAACGTACATAAAGTGGAAGTCTACTGACATGGGCAAGATCAAGTCAATTCTGCTCCAGATGCGCCGCATCTCACTATCAACATGCGCCGCATCTCTATCAAGATATCACCAGATACGATCCAAGATACAAGAGGACATGCGCCGCATCTAATAAAGAGTTACGCCGCATCTTCTGGCGGTGTACGAATATTCCTGAATATTATAATCTTGGACCCCACGCGAAGTTAAGTACATGCGCCGCATCTACTTAAGTAGATGCGCCGCATCTTCCCTCAGACACAAACTATAAATACCCCGTAGACCAGACACATTGAAGAGTTCCACAGATTCGGAAGTTCGAAAACCTAAAGACCGAACAGAAGAGAAGGACGAATTCAGTCAAGAAGGCAGCACAAGACACACCCAAATCGAAGATACAAGAGCTGTAAGAAGGTGCTGCATGTATTTAATTCATTAAGTAGTTTTGTTTTATTGTTTTAGCAAACTTTAATTCATCAGGATTGGTGGCTTGTGTAATGTGACAACGGAAAGATTGCACTCCCTTTAATACTTGCTTTCCCATCAATTAAAGTTTATATGTTGATGTCTTTGGTTACTACTTATTAGTGCATTGACCACCTCTGTGTTTATTAGTGGCTTGCGGGCACCCGACTGCGGGACAAGGTGTGGCTCCCACGGTTGTTTCTAAATTGATCACTTAGGAATAACTTTTAGACATAAGTCGTCATTAAGGGTTTACTCGCCGATGAGAATAGGACCAACGAGAAAGGGTTAATTACATACACTTCATATAAAGCTATCAATAAAACAAGTGACAATCTACTTAATCATAAGGACAGCCCTCTTATTGTCTCAAGTATCTATCTGTGTACGTGTGTGCTACTTGCTGATTCGTGCCTATTGTTTATTTTATTATTTAATTGCAAACAAAACTGTGCCAGTCTCTCAGGCTGAAACCCCCTTGCGTTAGGATATTAAAATACTGATTAGATTAACGAGATTATACGTTCCACTCTTAGTGATCGACACTCTACTTACCATTATCTTCATACTGACCGGGTACACTGCTCGTTAAGTGTGTGTGTTATTGATAAGTCGGCTAAATATAAATTTAAAACTTGAATAGGCATTAAAACTGCTAAACCGCAACGACACATCACGCGCATCAAAAGTCAAGTGGGGAAACCACAGTCCGTTTGAAATATCAGTCAAGTGGGGAAACCACAATACGTTTGACATCACAGTCAAGTGGGGAAACCACAATACATTTGACATATCAGCCAGTGGGGAAACCACAATACGTTTGACATCTCAGCCAGCGGGGAAACCACAATACGTTTGGCATATCAGCCAGTGGGGAAACCACAACACGTTTGGCATATCAGTCAGTGGGGAAACCACAACACGTTTGGCATATCAATCAAGTGGGGAAACAACCCGGACATTCAAAGTTTCTGGTAGATGTACACCTAGGACATTCAGGGTTCCTTAAATGATTATGCGTTCGTTTGACTTAACAGCCAGGTGAGGAACACCACCCGGACAGGGAGTTCAATCCTAATAGATCTATCCACAACATTCGCGCTTAACGGGTCATAACATATGTAATATGAAATAGCTTAATGTACTAGTGTCCATAAGAAAATAATCATGGATGAAAAATGTAAACACAAAGTACTTTCGAGTAACAAACCAAGTATTTTAGCCAATCAATAATATTTGAAAGACAAATCACGTGTCACGTAAAACAAGCATGAGTTTAATTAAAAACAAGCATGTATTCTCCCCCAAAACAGTTACAAAACAAGTAAAAGGAGGGGCTATGAAACTCACCTGGTGCGATAGCTACAATGACAAAAGTGGATATGCTGAAATGAGGCTCGGTCTCCAACCGCGACCTAATATGAAGGTATGATCTAATGTAAGCAATGAAATGATGCTACACATGCAAATACGTATGTTATCGATACCACTCGTTAATTTTGAAAATAACGTTTATCGTCGAAAAATACATTTTTGATGTCTCGTTAAGTTATAAACTACTTTTCGTGTAAATATGTCGAAACGGTACTCCCCGATCCTTGTTTGGTGGTCTATTGGTGAATATAATGTTTTCGTTGCAATTTACTATTTTTCACAACTTGAAAATGTGCCCCAATGGCCTCGCAAAACTAGTCGCGAAATATTGTACGTTAAGTGTTAGGACATAAGCTTGACGTTTTTGAAAACCTTGCAACAATGTCTAGGAGTCGTATCATTTAACTTTTGACCATACGGGTCTCGATCAATGAGAAAAATAGCTCTCAACATGATGACTTGAAAGAAAAACTGTTTTTATACTTAGACTTATTTTGCTAATAGGGCCTGTCAAAATAGTTTGTGAATCGTCGGGTTTCAAACGCGTGTATCTCGGTCGTTATAAGCTTGTTTTCTACGTTCTCTATATCCACGGCTTCATATTAACATGTAATAACATATTTTCAGTAGGTTGGCTCATCTAGGTCACGTCTAACGCCTCGTTTTGTTCTTTGAAGTTCGGAAAAACAGCAAACTATTTTCAGAAATTTAGTTTTCGTCGTCTAACTTTGAAAAATCATAACTTTCTCATCGTAAGTCAGTTTTTACTCATTCTTGCGGCCACGATTTCGTTTTTGAAAGTATTTTCTGAATATGAAGGCCAAAATATCCCCTGTGTTACTGATTTTTCCGTATTTCACGTTTTAGGACAGTAGCTATTTCTATTGTTGAAAAATCAAGGTTTAAGGTTCAAGACTAGTTCAAAACTTAATCAAATTACTTCCAATCAACACCACAACCTCTCAAATCCTACCATACACCTTCTTAAGGTGTCATGGTGTCCTAAAAATCCGAAAATCTAAAACGTATTAAAAGACCAAAATGCCCTTATAACTTTGAAATTTAATTAAAATATATATAACTTACAAATAAATCACAAAACGTATGAAAACGAAACAAACATGACATGAAATGATTATGAGGCACCATAAGATAATTATACTAACTACCAATAAGATTGATGACACATTACTTAGTTACTTGAGCCGAAAATCATAAATACTTATGTAATTGTATCTTTAAAAGTTATGATATAAGGTTTAAAGGCAATTAAAGGTCAGTAAATGGTTCAAAAATCATGGGTTTTGTTTTGTTGAGGCCTTGGGCCGATCCAAGCCCTCTCCCCCTTCCAAATCCACGACCAAAGACCCCCTTAAATCAGCCCACACCCTTTTTGTCCTCCACACAATAACCGAACATCCAAAAACACAAAAGAAAACCCTAAAAACAAAAAGTTCTGCTTCCTTTGTTTTGTTTGCTGCTGTGTCGATCCAAACAACCCCAAAAGGAGGCTTAATCTTGATCTTAATTCGTGTCTCATCCATTCTAAGGTAACCATGTAACTCATACTATGATCCTTTCGAATTGTAAGTAAAGAAAACCCTAAGTTATATATGAATCTGTGACAATTTGCTACTGACCTGGAAATTGGTTCGACTTTAACCGGCTACAACTCAATGATGTGAATGGGTATTGGGATGGTTTTTGAGTCTAAAACTAAGTTCAATGAAAGGGCTACCTGGGAAAATTTAGTTTGTAATTTTTGGAGGCCTGGAAGGCATCTTTTTGATTTTTGTAAAATTATGTGTCTGATCGGATTTGTGAAGTCTGAGAAAACAGTCCGGGTTTTTCATTTATCATTTTAAAAACATAACGAATTAGAGCATGTCCTTTGAACTGAGTAATATAACACATGTTAGCTAATTACTGGAATGTTTTTAGAATTTTATAAATTTTCTAGACTGGGTAAGAAGATAGATAATGGTCGGGTGTTTTTAAGTGATCCGGTTCTGGAACAGGTTGGGAAAAAGGATTTTTAATTCATACCTAGAAAACTTAATAAAATCTGGAAAAATTATCTAAAATACTCATTACCCTGGGGAACGTCTGTGAATTTTTATAGATTTTATTTCGAAGGTTTAGTATGGTTTATAAATTATTTAAAACGGGTCCAGACGATACTTAGAAACTGTCAAAATATGTAAAAAGAGTGTAAATTGTTATTTTCCAAAACTAAGGGTTATAAATTGTAAAATCATGAAACTTGAGGGTATAATTCGTATAATAGGCTAATTTGAGGGTACACTCTGTAATCTTGGAAAATAAAATGCTTGATGTGTTAATAAACTAATGAGAGGGGTTAAGATGTAAACTATGTAAATCTAGGATTTCATTTTGTAACTTTGATAAGTAAAGGGGTATAAAGTGTAAATTATGAAACCTAAAGGACTAAAAGAGTAATTTGGGAAATCTAAAAGCTAAAAGGAAACTCTGAATAATTTGTGAATATTAATGAGAATATTGGAACCCTGTTAATTATAGAAATATTCTAAATAAGGAAACCTTCTAAAAATGAAAACTTACTAAATTTGGAAACCTGCTAAATATAGAAAGTTACTTAAAATGAAAGGGTTTGTAATTCTTGTATACCCCTCTAGGTGTGAAGAAAGAGAGGTCCTGATCCACTCTGTGTCATCCATTTCTGAGTTTGTGTTTGCTTTGGAATAAGGTACAGATATTCTGACCTTCTCTGTAAGGTTTCCTGTGATCTCTTTCATGATTCTGATCTGTTTAGCCTCTGACTTGATACTTTGCCATGATTCCTTTGCTTTGAACCTTTGACATATGATATGAACCTAGACTGTGAAAACCTCTTTAATTCTGACCTGAAAATGATTTGAGAAAAAGTTATTTTAAAATGATGATTACAAATGTGATACAATACTCTTTTAATTAGGATTTTTACTAACTTTTATGAAAACCATTTTAAAAGATTATCTTTATGAAAACCCTTTTTGAAAGATCATTTTTATGAAGACCGTTATTAAAAGATTCTTTAAATGGACTCTTAATTTGAAACCTTTTTAATTGAACTATTACTATAGAACTTGGACTATTGACCTCCTGATATTGACCTTATGATATTGACCTCCTGATATTGAACCTTCTGACATGACACCCTGATTATGATATGAACCTTTGACCTTTGACCTTTGACTCCCAGTTTGATACCCGAGCCAAAAATTTGTTCCCTAGCCATGAAGGTAACATGGCCGTGTCTGTGATGCACCACTGGCATGACTAGCGTGTAGCCCTAGTGATTTGGTTACACCGTCCCCATTCTGATTCTGATATGCATGCACACTATATGATTTATTATGGCCAATCTGTTCTGGGGGGCGAATGGATGCATCCTAGGTTCGTTCTGTTTTGTGATGATTCTGATATATCTGATATGTGGTGACTGATGATGGGTGCAATCCACGTTTTTCATGTTCTGGGAGCTAGCTACTCCATATATATCTGTTTGATACATGAGGACACCCCTCATATTATCTGGTTGCCTAAGAGGTATCCCCTCTGGTTAAGAGATTTTGACTTTGAGTTTCTGGGCTCGTGGTGGATGACTGTCCTAAACCTTTACTCTTGTACCTTATTTATATCTCGTCATTATGCTACATCTGTTTATTTCTGTTTACATTCGTTTCCGTTTGTTATATATATCTGTTCACTGGGAATAAAATGATCAAAGTCAAAGAGCCTGCCAATGTTATGAAGAGCCTGCTAGTTGATTTTGAACAAGTATAAAGATGTTCTACCAGTACCTTTGCTGGTAGAAGGTACTGCTGGTTGATGAAGAGCCTGTCAAGCTTATGTCAAGTCGATTAGATATTTTGTAATAGATATTTAGTTGAATTATTAGTCTTTGTACAAAGTTATACGTTATGTAGAAGTAGATTAGTCTTCTGTGGTGACAGAGGAATATTATCAGAGTTGTACATGGGTAGTTGTATTAAATTGTAGGCGCACATAATAGTCAAAGTATAGTATAATACTCTTCCACTTGACAACATGTAATAAGATATCCTTATCTTATAAAAGGATATCTTAGTCACTACTTCATAAATGCATCTTTCACAACTAATAACCATAAACCAAACTATCTCTCAAGTAACTTAGTATAAAGAGCCTGCCAATGTTATGAAGAGCCTGCTAGTTGATTTTGAACAAGTATAAAGATGTTCTACCAGTACCTTCTGGGTAGAAGGTACTGCTGGTTGATGAAGAGCCTGTCAAGCTTATGTCAAGTCGATTAGATATTTTGTAATAGATATTTAGTTGAATTATTAGTCTTTGTACAAAGTTATACGTTATGTAGAAGTAGATTAGTCTTCTGTGGTGACAGAGGAATATTATCAGAGTTGTACATGGGTAGTTGTATTAAATTGTAGGCGCACATAATAGTCAAAGTATAGTATAATACTCTTCCACTTGACAACATGTAATAAGATATCCTTATCTTATAAAAGGATATCTTAGTCACTACTTCATGCATGCATCTTTCACAACCAATAACCAAAAACAAACTATCTCTCAAGTAACTTAGTTACTTCGAATCACAAATCCTTTTACAATCAAAGATTCAAGATTACTTTGTAATCCTGGTGATATTTAGATCATCCGTATTATTTCATCAATAATATTGAATCGTTTTGTGTTAACCAAAGTTGTGTTATTTGTTCATTGCATTCACACGTTTACTTAAACTCACCACCTTGTGTTCTTTTAAAGTGTGTTGTAGTAGATTCCGCATGCTAAACACATTCAATACATAAATATCTCTCAAACACATTACTAAGATTCATATCCCAAGTGTTTGAACTTCGAACAACAACGTTCCACAAGTGGTATCAGAGCCAGGCTTGATATTTACTAATTTAAAAGAAAAATGGATGTTGAACATATTCAAACCAATGTTGCAGCTAAACTTCCATTACTCAAGCAAAACGAGTTTGAAATGTGGAGACTAAGGATTGAACAATACTTTCAAGTGCAGGACTATGCACTTTGGGAGATAATTGAACAAGGCAATTCATTTAAACCCCAAATCACCACTACAACAGTAAATGATGCTCTTGTAACAAGAATACAAGAACAACCATCAAATGCAGATGAAAAAGTTCAGAAGAGAAATGATCTAAAGGCAAGGAGTATGTTACTGATGACTATTCCAAATGATCAACTTCTGATCTTTAACAAATACAAAGATGCCAAAACCCTTTTTGAAGCAATTGTGGCTAGGTTTGGTGGTAATGATGCTACCAAGAAAACACAGAAAACACTTCTCAAACAACAATTTGAGAACTTCACAGCCACAACCAATGAGTCTTTGGACAGTATGTTCAATAGACTTCAGAAGCTTGCAAGTCAGTTAGCCATCCATGAAGTGATGATAACTCAAGAAGACCTAAACTCTAAATTTCTTAGGAGTTTACCTTCAGAATGGTCTATGCATGTCATTGTATGGAAGAACAAGTCAGATATTGACCAGATGAGTCTCAATGATCTTTACAACAATTTCAAAATTGTAGAACATGAAGTAAAGAAGACTACTGGGTCAAGCTCAGGAAATATGGCATTTGTTTCATCCCCAAACATCTCAAAGGTTGATAATGAAGACAAAGGTGGCAGAGAAGAAGGTACTACCAACACAACCTTTGGTACTGCTAGTACTTCTAGTAGTACCAAATCCATATTAGATGAAACAATTGGGTGTGCTTTTCTTACATCTCAGCACAATGGGTCCGTATTATCATTTGAAGACCTTCAAGAGATTCATCCTGATGATCTTGAAGAAATGGACATAAAGTGGCAACTTTCACTTTTAAGCATTAGAGCCAAGAAGTTGATGATGAGGACTGGCAAGAAGATTCTGATAGATGGAAATGAGCCTGCTGGATATGATAAGTCAAAGGTGGAGTGTTACAGCTGCCACATGAAAGGTCACTACTCTAGAGAATGTAGAAGACCTAAGAAGCAGGATGACAAGGGTAGAGGGTTTGACAACAGAAATAAAGGAAGCTTTGAGAAGAGAGGAAGCTTTGAAAGCAAGAGTAAGGTTGTTGAAGTTGCTGAGCCAAAAGCAATGGTTGCTATAGATGGCATGGGTTTTGATTGGAGCTTCATGGGTGAAGATGAGTCAACTTCTGATGAATTGGCTTTGATGGCATTCTCCACCCCTGAGGTACAAACTATCAAATGTTCTAATGATTGTGAATTTCTTAAAGAATTAGAAATCATAAGAAAAGCTTATGATACAGAAGTCTTAGAACATAGAAAAACCCAACAAAAATTATTTGACCACAAGTGTGGTATGTCCAAGCTAGAAAAACAAATCACTCACTATAGAGAAAATGAACTTACCTTTACTGATGCAAAAAATGCTCTAAATAGACAAATATTTTTGAAAGATTCAGAAATAGAAATGGTAAGAACTGAGTGCACTAAAGTGACATTAGCTAGAGACAATATTCAACTGACTGTTACTAAATTAGAAAATGCTTCTGAATGTACTAGGAGTATAGTAGAAAATCAGATGAATAAGAGGATAAAATCAGGGATAGGATACAACAAATGTCCACCTCCTTATAGAGGAATTCCTTGTCCACAAGGTAGTGACCTTGCTGTATCAGGTTTACATGAATTTGTTAACAAACCATTGGATAAACCTGTAGTGATAAGTGAACCTTATGAGAGTGCTAAGAATGTTCCACTCTCTAAGGTGCTCACTGATAAGAGACCAGATGTCCTAATTATTGAGGATTGGGTATCTGATGATGATGAAGATGAGTCTATTCCTATCAAAGGAATCAAAGTAGGACCAATCAGTCCTAAGAAAGTAGAAATTAAAGCTAAGACTAAAACTGTTTTGAAGACAGTTGAAAGTTGTAAAAAATGTAATAACAAACCTAGGGGAAGCCAAAGAAATTGGAACAACCTAAAGTCACAACAACTAGGTGATGACTTTGTTATGTTTAATAAAGCTTGTTATTATTGTGGTAGCTTTAATCATCTTCATGCTTACTGTAATAAATGGGTTTCTGGGAGTAAATCAAAGTCTAAAACAAATATTACTCACCCCAGAAAAAGTTTTGTTAAGTCTAACACTACAAAAGATAATCATACTGTTAGACAACATAAGCCTGTTATTACAAAACCAACTGAAAAGGGTACAAGAAACACTTTCAAAAGTGTACCAAAAGTTGAGAAGAGTCCTATTCAAAAGATAAATGTGGTCAAAACAAAAGTTTGGAGTCCAAAAACCAAAGGTCCTGCTAGACCAAAAGGTCCTGCTAGACCAAATGGTACTGCCAAAATTGGTATTGCCAAAATTGGTACTGATAGACCAAAGACCACACAATGGATTAGAAGGGAAAGTGCTGTTAAGTCCTCAGCATGTTGGATTTGGAAACCAATCCAATCAAAAGGTGCATCAACAATCCTGAAAAGGTTTGATTTCATTGATGCAAGAGGCAAACCCAAGTCTGTCATGGCTTGGGTACCCCAAGGAAACTAATATGTTTATTCATGTGCAGGAACATTCATCTGATATTGAAGATCAAGGATATGTTGATAGTGGATGTTCAAGGCACATGACAGGCAACATGTCATTCCTCTCAGACTTTAAAACATTTGATGGAGGATATGTTACCTTTGGGGGTGGAATAAAAGGAAAGATCACTGGTAAAGGTACTATCAAAACCAGTAAACTAGATTTTGAAAATGTGTATTTTGTGAAAGAACTTCAGTTTAATCTTCTTAGTGTCTCACAAATGTGTGACAAAAAGAACAATGTTCTATTTACTGACAATGAATGTATGGTTCTTTCTTCTGATTTTAAGATGCCTGATGAGAGTCAGATACTTCTTAAAATTCCAAAAAGGAACAATATGTATAGTGTCAATTTAAAGAACATTGATCCCAAGGAAGGTTTAACTTGTTTGGTAGCAAAGGCCTCATTGGATGAATCTATGCATTGGCATAGAAGGCTTGGTCATGTAAACTTTAAAACAATCAACACTATTGCAAAATATGATTTAGTAAGAGGTTTACCCAAAAAGATTTTCCAAAACGACCAAACTTGTGTTGACTGCCTAAAAGGCAAACAACATAGAGCTTCTTGTAAGCCCAAGACCCAAAACTCTATTACTAAGGCTTTACATATGCTTCATATGGATCTCTTTGGTCCTACTAATGTGTGCAGCTTGAATGGAAAAAGATATTGTCTAGTTGTTACTGATGATTATAGCAGATTTTCATGGGTTTTCTTTTTAAGATCTAAACATGAAACTAGTGAGATACTTAAAACCTATATCACTGAGGTAGAAAACCAATCTGATAAGAAGGTTAAGGTCATCAGGTGTGACAATGGGACAGAGTTCAAGAATAGAGTTATGGATGACTTTTGCAAGGAAAAAGGCATAAAAAGAGAGTTTAGTGTAGCTAGAACACCTCAGCAAAATGGAGTAGCAGAAAGAAAGAATAGAACACTTATAGAGGCTGCTAGAACTATGTTAGTAGACTCTAAGTTGCCTATTTCATTTTGGGCTGAAGCAGTTGGTACTGCTTGTTATGTACAAAACAGGGTTCTTGTGACAAAACCACATAGAAAAACACCTTATGAACTTTTCTTTGGTAGAAAACCATCTTTAAGTTTTATGAGACCTTTTGGTTGTCATGTCACTATTCTCAATACCAAAGATCATTTAGGCAAATTTGATGGAAAAGCAGATGTTGGCTTTTTGATAGGGTATTCCTTGCAGAGTAAGGCCTATAGAGTGTTTAACACTTGCACTAGGCTAGTAGAAGAGAATCTTCACATAGAGTTTCAAGAGAAACTAACAAATGTGAAAGGAGTTGGACCAGATTGGATGTTTGATGTTGATAGGCTTTCAGAATCTATGAATTATGTGCCTGTTACAGGTACAAATGCTAATGAAAATGCAGGTTCTGAAGACAATGTTGAAACTTCTAAAAATCAAGATTACATCTGGATGCCAATTTGGAAAAGTATGGATCTATCTTCAAGTGAAGAAGGACCTTCAGACACAACAAATGAAGGCAATGAAGAAGATCAAGGAACTCAGAATCAAGAGAATCAAGAAAGTGGTGCTAATGACAATGGTACTGCCAGTTCTTCAGATGGTCCTGCCAGTTCAAGTACTGGTACTGCTGAGCCATTGAATATTCAAATAGATGATTCTTTTCAAGAGGAAGTTGGGATTAGCAATCTTCCAACTACATATGAAGTTCCTAAAACACCAAACACTAGACTTCTCAAAGATCACTCAACTGATGATGTGATTGGAAGCATAACCTCTGGTGTTAGAACAAGATCTCAAGTTGGTTTATCTCAAGTCTTATCTTCAGATGAAGAAGGGTTTATCTCCTCTATTTATGAAGAAAAGAAAAATGATACTTCCAATATATGCCTGTTTTCATGTTTTCTATCTCAGGCTGAACCCAAAAACATAAACAAAGCTTTAGATGATGCAAGTTGGGTGGAAGCTATGCAAGAAGAGCTTCTCCAATTCAAGATTCAGAAGGTTTGGATATTGGTTGATTTGCCCAGAGGTCATAGGGCAATTGGAACCAAATGGGTGTTCAGAAACAAGAAAGATGAAAGGGGTATAGTGATCAGGAACAAGGCTAGATTGGTAGCACAAGGATATACTCAAGAAGAAGGGGTAGATTATGAAGAAGTGTTTGCTCCAGTTGCAAGACTTGAAGCAATTAGGCTATTCTTGGCCTATGCTTCATTCATAGGCTTCACTGTCTATCAAATGGATGTTAAGAGTGCATTTTTATATGGTGAGATTGAAGAACCAGTATATGTATCTCAACCTCCAGGCTTCATTGATGCTGAGTATCCAGACAAAGTTTACAAGGTTACCAAGGCTTTGTATGGCCTACACCAAGCTCCAAGGGCATGGTATGAAACATTGGCTTGTTTTCTACTAGAAAGTGGATTCCTAAGAGGCAGGATTGATCCAACTTTGTTTATCAAAAGAACAAAGAAAGACATCTTGCTAGTGCAGATTTATGTTGATGACATAATCTTTGGATCAACAAACCAAGACTTGTGTGTAGATTTTGAAAAACTTATGCACAGTAAGTTTGAGATGAGTTCCATGGGGGAACTTACTTTCTTTTTGGGTCTCCAAGTGAAACAATCCAAAGAAGGCATATTTATCAGCCAAGATAAATATGTAGCTGAGATCCTAAGGAAATTTAATTTTGCTGATTCTAAGGTTGCAAGTACACCAATGGATCCAGACAAAGGGCTACTCAAGGATGCTGAAGGAGAAGATATGGATTTGCACAATTATAGATCTATGATTGGGTCCTTGATGTATCTTACATCATCAAGACCAGATATCATGTTCTCAGTATGTGTATGTGCAAGGTTTCAAATACATCCCAAGATCTCTCATCTCACAGCAGTCAAAAGAATCTTTAGATATCTTAAGGGTCAACCTAGGTTGGGTCTTTGGTATCCAAGGGAATCATCTTTTGAATTGGTGGCTTATTCGGATAGTGACTATGCTGGTGCAACTCTAGACAGAAAATCCACAACTGGTGGATGTCAATTTCTTGGTTGCAGACTAATCTCTTGGCAATGCAAGAAACAAACAATGGTGGCCAATTCTACAACTGAAGCAGAATATGTTGCTGGTGCAAGTTGTTGTGGGCAAGTTCTTTGGATCCAAAATCAATTGCTTGACTATGGGTACAATTTTCTTAACACCATTATTTATATTGACAATAGCAGTACTATTTGTATCATTAAAAACCCAGTTCAACACTCAAAAACAAAACATATTAAAATCAGACACCATTTCATAAGGGATTGCAATGAGAAGAGGTTAATTCAAGTAGTTAAAATTGATTCTGAAAAGAATTATGCAGACCTTCTCACCAAAGCTTTTGATTTAGGTAGATTCAAATATCTTGTAGGAGGTATTGGAATGATAAATCTTTGAAAAACATGTGTTTTTGTTCATAAAATTAACTGGTATTGGATTTTAAACATGGTACTGCTAGTTAGTCAAAAGGTCCTGTTAGTTCATAATTGGTCCTGCTGATACAAAATTGCTATGTTTTGTTCATTTAAAGGCTTGAATGTTTAAAATGCTATAGATCAAGTGCTTTGCACTTTGTTCTTTGGGTTTGCAACTAACACATTTCAGGTTGATAACAAAACAAGAGTTCTTCCAAACAGAAAGGAGCAACAAAAGTTAAATTCATTTCAAGAGAGATAACAATCTCAGGGGAGGAATTAATAGCCCAGAATGGAAGAAAAACCAATTAGTGAAAGGAAAGACAAGAGCATACAAGATGATGCAGAGTTGAAAAAGATAGAGTTAGATCACATATCTAGAAGGGATGAAGCATTTCTTAAAGGAGAAAGTTCTATCTAGATCAAACTAAGAAAGGTTTCAACTCAAAGGCATGACATTAGATGATTTCACTTGTTGCACCAATCATCCAAGATACACAGCATCATTGCCTTTCTAAATTTCCTCCATCCAAGGAAATTGCACCATCTTTGGGCCATCATGGCTTTTGGTATTCAGCTCACCAAGTTTTCACAAACTTAAGAGTTGGCTAGTCCTTAAGCAAACGGCTTTTGGTAAAGACAAATCAAATCCGTTGATGGTTGATAGTTTACCAAAAACTATATGGTTGTTAACTAACCATACTTAATTGTAAATAGTTAGCTAGTCCATAAGCAAACGGCTTTTGGTAAAGACAACTCAAATCCGTTGATAGCTGGTAGTTTGCTAAAAACTATAAGGGATTTTTATAAAACTTTCAAAGGTACTGGCAGTTCAAAATTGGTACTGCTAGTATAAAAAGGTACTGCTAGATAGCCGTTGAGCCTGTCAGAAAAAGTTTTAGCCATTAGGCCTGGTAGTTAAAATTAGCCGTTGGGGTAATTATGTAATTCACTGATGATTATATTATATTATATTTTACATATAAAAGATCTTTTTAACCGCCTTTTCATTTACTTATTTTAATCTTTCTTATTGTCGGTTAAAAGTAATTCTCTCATATCTTCTTTCATCAGTCATTATCATAATTCACATACACTTTTCATCTTCTACCAGTACTACCAGCAAATCCCACCAACATATTCAAAATTTTCATTATGGCTTCCACAGTTGTTCTAGATTTTGTCCAACGTCACAATCAGTTAGCATTTTTGGAAAAGTCAGAGGATAATGCCTCATTTCATCAAGTAGTGGACTTTTTAAACAACTCCTACATCAGGTTTGCTTTGCTAGTCAATCCCACTATTTATGAAAATCAAATTTTGCAATTTTGGCAATCTGCTAAAATTAAAACTTCTGAAAATGGGGAACAAAGAATTAAGGCCAAAGTGGATGGTAAGCATTTGACTCTTACTGAGTCATCCATAAGAAGACATCTTCATTTGGATGATTCTGATGGTATTAGTCAATTACCAGATACTGAAATTTTTGAAAATTTACAAAGAATGGGGTATCATGCTGAGTCTAACAAACTCACTTTTCTGAAAAAGCATCTTACTCCACAATGGAGATTTTTGATTCACACAATCCTTCACTGTTTGAGCCAGAAGAAAACCTCTTGGGAGCAATTTAGTGGCAACATAGATTCTGCTCTCATTTGCTTAGCTACAAACAGAAAATACAATTTTTCTAAATATATTTTTGAAGGATTGATAAACAATGTGAAAAGTAAAACAAAGTTTTTGATGTATCCAAGATTTATTGGATGCATCATTGGAAAACTACAACATGTGTTGCTTCCCACAGACTCAATTTATGACACACCAAAACTTTCTCACAAAGTATTTTCAAATATGAGAATTGGTTTCTGGTTAGATGTACACGTAGGACATTCAGGGTTCCCCCCCCCCCCCCCCGTAATGATTATGCTGTTGTTTGATTACTGCCAGGTGAGTGAAAAACGCCGGACAGGAGTTCAATCCTGATAGATCTTTCTACAACATTCGCGCTTAACGGGTTCATAAATATGTAATATGAAATAGCTTAATGTACTCGGTCCATAAGAAAATAATCATGGATGAAAAATGTTAAACACAAAGTACTTCTCGAGTAACATAACCTAGTATTTAGCCATATCAATTATTATTTGAAAGACAATCCACGTGTCACGTAAAACAAGCATGAGTTTAATTAAAAACAAGCAAGTATTCTCCCCCAAAACAGTTACAAAACAAGTAAAAGGAGGGGCTATGAAACTCACCTGGTGCGATAGATACAATGACAAAAGTGGATATGCTGCAAATGAGGCTCGGTCTCCAACGCGACCTATATGTAGGTATGATCTAATGTAAGCAATGAAATGAGTGCCTACACATGCAAATAGTTATGTTATAGATACACTCGTTAATTTTCTAATATACACGTTTATCGTCGAAAAATACATTTTTGATGTCTCGCTAAGTTAATTAATACTTTTCGTGTTAATATGTCGAAAACGGTACTCCCGATCCTTGTTTGGTGGTTCTATTGGTGAATATAATGTTTTCGTTGCAAATACTATTATTCACAACATGAAAATGGTTGCCCAATGGCATCGCAAAACTAGTCAGCGAAATATTGACGTTAAGTGTTAGGACATAAGCTTGACGTTTCTTGAAAAACCTTGCAACAATGTCTAGGAGTCGTATCATTTTACACTTTTGACCTCATAGGGGTCTCGATCAATGCGAAAAAATAGCTCTCAAATGATGACTTGGAAAGAAAAACTGTTTTTATAATTAGACTTATTTTGTAATAGGGCCTGTCAAAATAGTTTGTGGAATCGTCGGGTTTCAAACGCATGTATCTCGGGCGTTATTAAGCTTGTTTTCTACGTTCTCTTTATACCCACGGCTTCATATTAACATGTAATAACATAAATTTTCAGTAGTCGGCTCATTAGGTCCACGGTCTTATCGCCTCGCTTTAGTTCTTTGGAGTTCGGAAAGAAAAACCAGCTAACTATTTTCAGAAATTTAGTTTTCGTCGTCTAACTTTTGAAAAATCATAACTTTCTCATCGTAAGGTCAGTTTTTACTCATTTTTGCCCGGCCACCACGATTTCGTTTTTTTGAAAGTATTTTCTGAATATGAAAGGACAAATAATATACCCCTGTGTTACTGAGTTTTCCAAATTTCACGTTTTAGGACAGTAGCTATTTCTATTGTTGAAAAATCAAGGTTTAAGGTTTCAAAGATACTAGTTCAAAACATTAATCAAATTACTTCCAATAACACACAACCTCTCAAATCCTACCATACACCTTCTTAAGGTTGTCATGAAAGGGCTACCTGGGAAAATTTAGTTTGTAATTTTTGGAGGCCTGGAAGGCATCTTTTTGATTTTTGTAAAATTATGTGTCTGATCGGATTTGTGAAGTCTGAGAAAACAGTCCGGGTTTTTCATTTATCATTTTAAAAACATAACGAATTAGAGCATGTCCTTTGAACTGAGTAATATAACACATGTTAGCTAATTACTGGAATGTTTTTAGAATTTTATAAATTTTCTAGACTGGGTAAGAAGATAGATAATGGTCGGGTGTTTTTAAGTGATCCGGTTCTGGAACAGGTTGGGAAAAAGGATTTTTAATTCATACCTAGAAAACTTAATAAAATCTGGAAAAATTATCTAAAATACTCATTACCCTGGGGAACGTCTGTGAATTTTTATAGATTTTATTTCGAAGGTTTAGTATGGTTTATAAATTATTTAAAACGGGTCCAGACGATACTTAGAAACTGTCAAAATATGTAAAAAGAGTGTAAATTGTTATTTTCCAAAACTAAGGGTTATAAATTGTAAAATCATGAAACTTGAGGGTATAATTCGTATAATAGGCTAATTTGAGGGTACACTCTGTAATCTTGGAAAATAAAATGCTTGATGTGTTAATAAACTAATGAGAGGGGTTAAGATGTAAACTATGTAAATCTAGGATTTCATTTTGTAACTTTGATAAGTAAAGGGGTATAAAGTGTAAATTATGAAACCTAAAGGACTAAAAGAGTAATTTGGGAAATCTAAAAGCTAAAAGGAAACTCTGAATAATTTGTGAATATTAATGAGAATATTGGAACCCTGTTAATTATAGAAATATTCTAAATAAGGAAACCTTCTAAAAATGAAAACTTACTAAATTTGGAAACCTGCTAAATATAGAAAGTTACTTAAAATGAAAGGGTTTGTAATTCTTGTATACCCCTCTAGGTGTGAAGAAAGAGAGGTCCTGATCCACTCTGTGTCATCCATTTCTGAGTTTGTGTTTGCTTTGGAATAAGGTACAGATATTCTGACCTTCTCTGTAAGGTTTCCTGTGATCTCTTTCATGATTCTGATCTGTTTAGCCTCTGACTTGATACTTTGCCATGATTCCTTTGCTTTGAACCTTTGACATATGATATGAACCTAGACTGTGAAAACCTCTTTAATTCTGACCTGAAAATGATTTGAGAAAAAGTTATTTTAAAATGATGATTACAAATGTGATACAATACTCTTTTAATTAGGATTTTTACTAACTTTTATGAAAACCATTTTAAAAGATTATCTTTATGAAAACCCTTTTTGAAAGATCATTTTTATGAAGACCGTTATTAAAAGATTCTTTAAATGGACTCTTAATTTGAAACCTTTTTAATTGAACTATTACTATAGAACTTGGACTATTGACCTCCTGATATTGACCTTATGATATTGACCTCCTGATATTGAACCTTCTGACATGACACCCTGATTATGATATGAACCTTTGACCTTTGACCTTTGACTCCCAGTTTGATACCCGAGCCAAAAATTTGTTCCCTAGCCATGAAGGTAACATGGCCGTGTCTGTGATGCACCACTGGCATGACTAGCGTGTAGCCCTAGTGATTTGGTTACACCGTCCCCATTCTGATTCTGATATGCATGCACACTATATGATTTATTATGGCCAATCTGTTCTGGGGGGCGAATGGATGCATCCTAGGTTCGTTCTGTTTTGTGATGATTCTGATATATCTGATATGTGGTGACTGATGATGGGTGCAATCCACGTTTTTCATGTTCTGGGAGCTAGCTACTCCATATATATCTGTTTGATACATGAGGACACCCCTCATATTATCTGGTTGCCTAAGAGGTATCCCCTCTGGTTAAGAGATTATGACTTTGAGTTTCTGGGCTCGTGGTGGATGACTGTCCTAAACCTTTACTCTTGTACCTTATTTATATCTCGTCATTATGCTGCATCTGTTTATTTCTGTTTACATTCGTTTCCGTTTGTTATATATATCTGTTGGGAATAAAATGATCAAAGTCAAAGAGCCTGCCAATGTTATGAAGAGCCTGCTAGTTGATTTTGAACAAGTATAAAGATGTTCTACCAGTACCTTCTGGGTAGAAGGTACTGCTGGTTGATGAAGAGCCTGTCAAGCTTATGTCAAGTCGATTAGATATTTTGTAATAGATATTTAGTTGAATTATTAGTCTTTGTACAAAGTTATACGTTATGTAGAAGTAGATTAGTCTTCTGTGGTGACAGAGGAATATTATCAGAGTTGTACATGGGTAGTTGTATTAAATTGTAGGCGCACATAATAGTCAAAGTATAGTATAATACTCTTCCACTTGACAACATGTAATAAGATATCCTTATCTTATAAAAGGATATCTTAGTCACTACTTCATAAATGCATCTTTCACAACTAATAACCATAAACCAAACTATCTCTCAAGTAACTTAGTATAAAGAGCCTGCCAATGTTATGAAGAGCCTGCTAGTTGATTTTGAACAAGTATAAAGATGTTCTACCAGTACCTTCTGGGTAGAAGGTACTGCTGGTTGATGAAGAGCCTGTCAAGCTTATGTCAAGTCGATTAGATATTTTGTAATAGATATTTAGTTGAATTATTAGTCTTTGTACAAAGTTATACGTTATGTAGAAGTAGATTAGTCTTCTGTGGTGACAGAGGAATATTATCAGAGTTGTACATGGGTAGTTGTATTAAATTGTAGGCGCACATAATAGTCAAAGTATAGTATAATACTCTTCCACTTGACAACATGTAATAAGATATCCTTATCTTATAAAAGGATATCTTAGTCACTACTTCATGCATGCATCTTTCACAACCAATAACCAAAAACAAACTATCTCTCAAGTAACTTAGTTACTTCGAATCACAAATCCTTTTACAATCAAAGATTCAAGATTACTTTGTAATCCTGGTGATATTTAGATCATCCGTATTATTTCATCAATAATATTGAATCGTTTTGTGTTAACCAAAGTTGTGTTATTTGTTCATTGCATTCACACGTTTACTTAAACTCACCACCTTGTGTTCTTTTAAAGTGTGTTGTAGTAGATTCCGCATGCTAAACACATTCAATACATAAATATCTCTCAAACACATTACTAAGATTCATATCCCAAGTGTTTGAACTTCGAACAACAACGTTCCACAAGTGGTATCAGAGCCAGGCTTGATATTTACTAATTTAAAAGAAAAATGGATGTTGAACATATTCAAACCAATGTTGCAGCTAAACTTCCATTACTCAAGCAAAACGAGTTTGAAATGTGGAGACTAAGGATTGAACAATACTTTCAAGTGCAGGACTATGCACTTTGGGAGATAATTGAACAAGGCAATTCATTTAAACCCCAAATCACCACTACAACAGTAAATGATGCTCTTGTAACAAGAATACAAGAACAACCATCAAATGCAGATGAAAAAGTTCAGAAGAGAAATGATCTAAAGGCAAGGAGTATGTTACTGATGACTATTCCAAATGATCAACTTCTGATCTTTAACAAATACAAAGATGCCAAAACCCTTTTTGAAGCAATTGTGGCTAGGTTTGGTGGTAATGATGCTACCAAGAAAACACAGAAAACACTTCTCAAACAACAATTTGAGAACTTCACAGCCACAACCAATGAGTCTTTGGACAGTATGTTCAATAGACTTCAGAAGCTTGCAAGTCAGTTAGCCATCCATGAAGTGATGATAACTCAAGAAGACCTAAACTCTAAATTTCTTAGGAGTTTACCTTCAGAATGGTCTATGCATGTCATTGTATGGAAGAACAAGTCAGATATTGACCAGATGAGTCTCAATGATCTTTACAACAATTTCAAAATTGTAGAACATGAAGTAAAGAAGACTACTGGGTCAAGCTCAGGAAATATGGCATTTGTTTCATCCCCAAACATCTCAAAGGTTGATAATGAAGACAAAGGTGGCAGAGAAGAAGGTACTACCAACACAACCTTTGGTACTGCTAGTACTTCTAGTAGTACCAAATCCATATTAGATGAAACAATTGGGTGTGCTTTTCTTACATCTCAGCACAATGGGTCCGTATTATCATTTGAAGACCTTCAAGAGATTCATCCTGATGATCTTGAAGAAATGGACATAAAGTGGCAACTTTCACTTTTAAGCATTAGAGCCAAGAAGTTGATGATGAGGACTGGCAAGAAGATTCTGATAGATGGAAATGAGCCTGCTGGATATGATAAGTCAAAGGTGGAGTGTTACAGCTGCCACATGAAAGGTCACTACTCTAGAGAATGTAGAAGACCTAAGAAGCAGGATGACAAGGGTAGAGGGTTTGACAACAGAAATAAAGGAAGCTTTGAGAAGAGAGGAAGCTTTGAAAGCAAGAGTAAGGTTGTTGAAGTTGCTGAGCCAAAAGCAATGGTTGCTATAGATGGCATGGGTTTTGATTGGAGCTTCATGGGTGAAGATGAGTCAACTTCTGATGAATTGGCTTTGATGGCATTCTCCACCCCTGAGGTACAAACTATCAAATGTTCTAATGATTGTGAATTTCTTAAAGAATTAGAAATCATAAGAAAAGCTTATGATACAGAAGTCTTAGAACATAGAAAAACCCAACAAAAATTATTTGACCACAAGTGTGGTATGTCCAAGCTAGAAAAACAAATCACTCACTATAGAGAAAATGAACTTACCTTTACTGATGCAAAAAATGCTCTAAATAGACAAATATTTTTGAAAGATTCAGAAATAGAAATGGTAAGAACTGAGTGCACTAAAGTGACATTAGCTAGAGACAATATTCAACTGACTGTTACTAAATTAGAAAATGCTTCTGAATGTACTAGGAGTATAGTAGAAAATCAGATGAATAAGAGGATAAAATCAGGGATAGGATACAACAAATGTCCACCTCCTTATAGAGGAATTCCTTGTCCACAAGGTAGTGACCTTGCTGTATCAGGTTTACATGAATTTGTTAACAAACCATTGGATAAACCTGTAGTGATAAGTGAACCTTATGAGAGTGCTAAGAATGTTCCACTCTCTAAGGTGCTCACTGATAAGAGACCAGATGTCCTAATTATTGAGGATTGGGTATCTGATGATGATGAAGATGAGTCTATTCCTATCAAAGGAATCAAAGTAGGACCAATCAGTCCTAAGAAAGTAGAAATTAAAGCTAAGACTAAAACTGTTTTGAAGACAGTTGAAAGTTGTAAAAAATGTAATAACAAACCTAGGGGAAGCCAAAGAAATTGGAACAACCTAAAGTCACAACAACTAGGTGATGACTTTGTTATGTTTAATAAAGCTTGTTATTATTGTGGTAGCTTTAATCATCTTCATGCTTACTGTAATAAATGGGTTTCTGGGAGTAAATCAAAGTCTAAAACAAATATTACTCACCCCAGAAAAAGTTTTGTTAAGTCTAACACTACAAAAGATAATCATACTGTTAGACAACATAAGCCTGTTATTACAAAACCAACTGAAAAGGGTACAAGAAACACTTTCAAAAGTGTACCAAAAGTTGAGAAGAGTCCTATTCAAAAGATAAATGTGGTCAAAACAAAAGTTTGGAGTCCAAAAACCAAAGGTCCTGCTAGACCAAAAGGTCCTGCTAGACCAAATGGTACTGCCAAAATTGGTATTGCCAAAATTGGTACTGATAGACCAAAGACCACACAATGGATTAGAAGGGAAAGTGCTGTTAAGTCCTCAGCATGTTGGATTTGGAAACCAATCCAATCAAAAGGTGCATCAACAATCCTGAAAAGGTTTGATTTCATTGATGCAAGAGGCAAACCCAAGTCTGTCATGGCTTGGGTACCCCAAGGAAACTAATATGTTTATTCATGTGCAGGAACATTCATCTGATATTGAAGATCAAGGATATGTTGATAGTGGATGTTCAAGGCACATGACAGGCAACATGTCATTCCTCTCAGACTTTAAAACATTTGATGGAGGATATGTTACCTTTGGGGGTGGAATAAAAGGAAAGATCACTGGTAAAGGTACTATCAAAACCAGTAAACTAGATTTTGAAAATGTGTATTTTGTGAAAGAACTTCAGTTTAATCTTCTTAGTGTCTCACAAATGTGTGACAAAAAGAACAATGTTCTATTTACTGACAATGAATGTATGGTTCTTTCTTCTGATTTTAAGATGCCTGATGAGAGTCAGATACTTCTTAAAATTCCAAAAAGGAACAATATGTATAGTGTCAATTTAAAGAACATTGATCCCAAGGAAGGTTTAACTTGTTTGGTAGCAAAGGCCTCATTGGATGAATCTATGCATTGGCATAGAAGGCTTGGTCATGTAAACTTTAAAACAATCAACACTATTGCAAAATATGATTTAGTAAGAGGTTTACCCAAAAAGATTTTCCAAAACGACCAAACTTGTGTTGACTGCCTAAAAGGCAAACAACATAGAGCTTCTTGTAAGCCCAAGACCCAAAACTCTATTACTAAGGCTTTACATATGCTTCATATGGATCTCTTTGGTCCTACTAATGTGTGCAGCTTGAATGGAAAAAGATATTGTCTAGTTGTTACTGATGATTATAGCAGATTTTCATGGGTTTTCTTTTTAAGATCTAAACATGAAACTAGTGAGATACTTAAAACCTATATCACTGAGGTAGAAAACCAATCTGATAAGAAGGTTAAGGTCATCAGGTGTGACAATGGGACAGAGTTCAAGAATAGAGTTATGGATGACTTTTGCAAGGAAAAAGGCATAAAAAGAGAGTTTAGTGTAGCTAGAACACCTCAGCAAAATGGAGTAGCAGAAAGAAAGAATAGAACACTTATAGAGGCTGCTAGAACTATGTTAGTAGACTCTAAGTTGCCTATTTCATTTTGGGCTGAAGCAGTTGGTACTGCTTGTTATGTACAAAACAGGGTTCTTGTGACAAAACCACATAGAAAAACACCTTATGAACTTTTCTTTGGTAGAAAACCATCTTTAAGTTTTATGAGACCTTTTGGTTGTCATGTCACTATTCTCAATACCAAAGATCATTTAGGCAAATTTGATGGAAAAGCAGATGTTGGCTTTTTGATAGGGTATTCCTTGCAGAGTAAGGCCTATAGAGTGTTTAACACTTGCACTAGGCTAGTAGAAGAGAATCTTCACATAGAGTTTCAAGAGAAACTAACAAATGTGAAAGGAGTTGGACCAGATTGGATGTTTGATGTTGATAGGCTTTCAGAATCTATGAATTATGTGCCTGTTACAGGTACAAATGCTAATGAAAATGCAGGTTCTGAAGACAATGTTGAAACTTCTAAAAATCAAGATTACATCTGGATGCCAATTTGGAAAAGTATGGATCTATCTTCAAGTGAAGAAGGACCTTCAGACACAACAAATGAAGGCAATGAAGAAGATCAAGGAACTCAGAATCAAGAGAATCAAGAAAGTGGTGCTAATGACAATGGTACTGCCAGTTCTTCAGATGGTCCTGCCAGTTCAAGTACTGGTACTGCTGAGCCATTGAATATTCAAATAGATGATTCTTTTCAAGAGGAAGTTGGGATTAGCAATCTTCCAACTACATATGAAGTTCCTAAAACACCAAACACTAGACTTCTCAAAGATCACTCAACTGATGATGTGATTGGAAGCATAACCTCTGGTGTTAGAACAAGATCTCAAGTTGGTTTATCTCAAGTCTTATCTTCAGATGAAGAAGGGTTTATCTCCTCTATTTATGAAGAAAAGAAAAATGATACTTCCAATATATGCCTGTTTTCATGTTTTCTATCTCAGGCTGAACCCAAAAACATAAACAAAGCTTTAGATGATGCAAGTTGGGTGGAAGCTATGCAAGAAGAGCTTCTCCAATTCAAGATTCAGAAGGTTTGGATATTGGTTGATTTGCCCAGAGGTCATAGGGCAATTGGAACCAAATGGGTGTTCAGAAACAAGAAAGATGAAAGGGGTATAGTGATCAGGAACAAGGCTAGATTGGTAGCACAAGGATATACTCAAGAAGAAGGGGTAGATTATGAAGAAGTGTTTGCTCCAGTTGCAAGACTTGAAGCAATTAGGCTATTCTTGGCCTATGCTTCATTCATAGGCTTCACTGTCTATCAAATGGATGTTAAGAGTGCATTTTTATATGGTGAGATTGAAGAACCAGTATATGTATCTCAACCTCCAGGCTTCATTGATGCTGAGTATCCAGACAAAGTTTACAAGGTTACCAAGGCTTTGTATGGCCTACACCAAGCTCCAAGGGCATGGTATGAAACATTGGCTTGTTTTCTACTAGAAAGTGGATTCCTAAGAGGCAGGATTGATCCAACTTTGTTTATCAAAAGAACAAAGAAAGACATCTTGCTAGTGCAGATTTATGTTGATGACATAATCTTTGGATCAACAAACCAAGACTTGTGTGTAGATTTTGAAAAACTTATGCACAGTAAGTTTGAGATGAGTTCCATGGGGGAACTTACTTTCTTTTTGGGTCTCCAAGTGAAACAATCCAAAGAAGGCATATTTATCAGCCAAGATAAATATGTAGCTGAGATCCTAAGGAAATTTAATTTTGCTGATTCTAAGGTTGCAAGTACACCAATGGATCCAGACAAAGGGCTACTCAAGGATGCTGAAGGAGAAGATATGGATTTGCACAATTATAGATCTATGATTGGGTCCTTGATGTATCTTACATCATCAAGACCAGATATCATGTTCTCAGTATGTGTATGTGCAAGGTTTCAAATACATCCCAAGATCTCTCATCTCACAGCAGTCAAAAGAATCTTTAGATATCTTAAGGGTCAACCTAGGTTGGGTCTTTGGTATCCAAGGGAATCATCTTTTGAATTGGTGGCTTATTCGGATAGTGACTATGCTGGTGCAACTCTAGACAGAAAATCCACAACTGGTGGATGTCAATTTCTTGGTTGCAGACTAATCTCTTGGCAATGCAAGAAACAAACAATGGTGGCCAATTCTACAACTGAAGCAGAATATGTTGCTGGTGCAAGTTGTTGTGGGCAAGTTCTTTGGATCCAAAATCAATTGCTTGACTATGGGTACAATTTTCTTAACACCATTATTTATATTGACAATAGCAGTACTATTTGTATCATTAAAAACCCAGTTCAACACTCAAAAACAAAACATATTAAAATCAGACACCATTTCATAAGGGATTGCAATGAGAAGAGGTTAATTCAAGTAGTTAAAATTGATTCTGAAAAGAATTATGCAGACCTTCTCACCAAAGCTTTTGATTTAGGTAGATTCAAATATCTTGTAGGAGGTATTGGAATGATAAATCTTTGAAAAACATGTGTTTTTGTTCATAAAATTAACTGGTATTGGATTTTAAACATGGTACTGCTAGTTAGTCAAAAGGTCCTGTTAGTTCATAATTGGTCCTGCTGATACAAAATTGCTATGTTTTGTTCATTTAAAGGCTTGAATGTTTAAAATGCTATAGATCAAGTGCTTTGCACTTTGTTCTTTGGGTTTGCAACTAACACATTTCAGGTTGATAACAAAACAAGAGTTCTTCCAAACAGAAAGGAGCAACAAAAGTTAAATTCATTTCAAGAGAGATAACAATCTCAGGGGAGGAATTAATAGCCCAGAATGGAAGAAAAACCAATTAGTGAAAGGAAAGACAAGAGCATACAAGATGATGCAGAGTTGAAAAAGATAGAGTTAGATCACATATCTAGAAGGGATGAAGCATTTCTTAAAGGAGAAAGTTCTATCTAGATCAAACTAAGAAAGGTTTCAACTCAAAGGCATGACATTAGATGATTTCACTTGTTGCACCAATCATCCAAGATACACAGCATCATTGCCTTTCTAAATTTCCTCCATCCAAGGAAATTGCACCATCTTTGGGCCATCATGGCTTTTGGTATTCAGCTCACCAAGTTTTCACAAACTTAAGAGTTGGCTAGTCCTTAAGCAAACGGCTTTTGGTAAAGACAAATCAAATCCGTTGATGGTTGATAGTTTACCAAAAACTATATGGTTGTTAACTAACCATACTTAATTGTAAATAGTTAGCTAGTCCATAAGCAAACGGCTTTTGGTAAAGACAACTCAAATCCGTTGATAGCTGGTAGTTTGCTAAAAACTATAAGGGATTTTTATAAAACTTTCAAAGGTACTGGCAGTTCAAAATTGGTACTGCTAGTATAAAAAGGTACTGCTAGATAGCCGTTGAGCCTGTCAGAAAAAGTTTTAGCCATTAGGCCTGGTAGTTAAAATTAGCCGTTGGGGTAATTATGTAATTCACTGATGATTATATTATATTATATTTTACATATAAAAGATCTTTTTAACCGCCTTTTCATTTACTTATTTTAATCTTTCTTATTGTCGGTTAAAAGTAATTCTCTCATATCTTCTTTCATCAGTCATTATCATAATTCACATACACTTTTCATCTTCTACCAGTACTACCAGCAAATCCCACCAACATATTCAAAATTTTCTATTATGGCTTCCACAGTTGTTCTAGATTTTGTCCAACGTCACAATCAGTTAGCATTTTTGGAAAAGTCAGAGGATAATGCCTCATTTCATCAAGTAGTGGACTTTTTAAACAACTCCTACATCAGGTTTGCTTTGCTAGTCAATCCCACTATTTATGAAAATCAAATTTTGCAATTTTGGCAATCTGCTAAAATTAAAACTTCTGAAAATGGGGAACAAAGAATTAAGGCCAAAGTGGATGGTAAGCATTTGACTCTTACTGAGTCATCCATAAGAAGACATCTTCATTTGGATGATTCTGATGGTATTAGTCAATTACCAGATACTGAAATTTTTGAAAATTTACAAAGAATGGGGTATCATGCTGAGTCTAACAAACTCACTTTTCTGAAAAAGCATCTTACTCCACAATGGAGATTTTTGATTCACACAATCCTTCACTGTTTGAGCCAGAAGAAAACCTCTTGGGAGCAATTTAGTGGCAACATAGATTCTGCTCTCATTTGCTTAGCTACAAACAGAAAATACAATTTTTCTAAATATATTTTTGAAGGATTGATAAACAATGTGAAAAGTAAAACAAAGTTTTTGATGTATCCAAGATTTATTGGGTGCATCATTGGAAAATTACAACATGTGTTGCTTCCCACAGACTCAGTTTATGAAACACCAAAACTTTCTCACAAAGTATTTTCAAATATGAGAATTGGTTTTAGAGGGGAGGAAATTCCACTTTTTGATGAAATGTTACCACAACATCCAGAAGAACTCACACCATCTGCTGATACACAATCATCCAGTTCTTCACATGGTTACATTTCACCAACACAACAAACAACACCAATACCATCTCCAGTACCATCTGAAACACCACCACCATCACCACATCATATATCACAAACCCAATCACCTCAGACAATGCAAGAGCTGAAAGATAAGGTGAAGTTCTTAGAGAATGCTCTCAAAAGTCAAAATGAAAGGTTTTCTAAGATCAACATCAAATTGGTCAAGAGGGTCAAGAAATTGGAGGGTGAAGTGAAGAAGTTACAGGGTAAAAAGTCTGCAAAGGTTGTTTTATCTAGTTCTTCACAGTCAGATGCTGATAGGATAGATCACTCTTCCAAAAAGGGGAGGAAGGATAGGTCTGAAGATGAGAATGAAGAGGAGGAACAGGCTCAATTTGAATTCCATGATGGAACTCAAGTTTATGATGAAGAGCCTGTTGGAGCAGGGCAAGAGCCTGTTGGAGCAGGGCAAGAGCCTGCTAGGGCAGAAGAAGAGTCTGCTAGGAGAGAAAGGCTATTAGCTATGGGGTATAAAGGGTCTGCTGAGAGAGTGTACAAGAGAAAGAGGGTTTTAATTGCTGATGAGCAATCTTCTGCTCCATCACAAGATTCAACTCCAAAGGATAAAGGCAAAGGTATTATGATTGAAGATGAGCCAAAGTCCAAGAAGTTGAAAAGAACTCAGCAAATTCAGATGGCTTTAGGAGAAGAAGAGGCCAAAAGGGTTCAACAAGAAGAGCTAGAAGCACTTGAAGCTTCAAGAATGCTTGCAGCAATGAAAGAGCAGAAAGATACTGAAGATGCTGCTCAAGATCTTCTCGATACTCAAATTGCTCAAGAGACCTTTGATGCACAGATGTTATGGATTATCAATAATGATCCAATTGTAAAAGGTCATGCAGCAAATATAGTAAATGACAAGACACTCAATTCTGATGAGAAGACCGAAGCACTTGAATCTTTCATCAACAAGAAATACAAAGAAGCAGCTTTGGCTGACATTTTTGAGAAGATGAAGGAAAGTCAGAAGAGAGGTTTTAAAGTGGGCCAAACTAACAAAGATCAAACAATCTTTATGAAGAAATTTTTGAAGAATCAGGCAAATTGGACTGATTATCAACTTAAGAAGAAATCTGCTGATGAAATCTTCTTTTTATATCTTCAAGCCTACAAGAATCTTTACTATAATGTTCCATCTGATGTACACCCCTCTATGAAGAAGAAAGATGCTCAGAAGAAAGAAGTAGCAAAATTGGACACAGAGCAAGTAAGTAAAATGTTGATAACTTTACCTACTATCATACATGCTGATCCAATTAGGTCTAGACACCCTATAATTGATTGGGAAATACACCATGATAGATTTGGTAAGTCATGGAAAATATCAAGGGTTGGGGGACAGTCTACTATCTTCAAGAATTTTGAAAATCTAGTTAGAGCATCTGACAGAGCAGATTTAGAGGAATTGTGGAATCTAGTGCAGATTAGGTTAGCCACAAATACTAGCAATGATGTTAAGGAACAGGAATTATGGGTTGAATTCAATAGGATGTATGATCCTGATCCCAAAGATGATTATTGGAAGTTTCCATATTATGATCCATCTACTACCTGGGAATTCCTAAGTCATTGCAGTGTTCATCATTTGTACACATCAAGTGGAATTGAACTCTTCATGTTGGCTGAGAAAGAGTATCCACTTAGTTATGAAGTGCTCTCAACTATGATCTCCAAGAGATTAAGGTGTGACAAAGATGAAGAAAACTCAGAAATTGTTCAGAGTTTGCTGAGAAGCATATCTGAGCAATATGAAAGAAAAAGGAAGGATAGAAAGTAAAAGTTTTTTTGGAAGAGTTCTCTCAAATCCTCAAGGTATGTATTTTATTCATCAGAAACTTGTGTATTTTAATGGAAATAACAAGTTTAGGGGAGGATTGTTGGGAATAAAATGATCAAAGTCAAAGAGCCTGCCAATGTTATGAAGAGCCTGCTAGTTGATTTTGAACAAGTATAAAGATGTTCTACCAGTACCTTCAGGGTAGAAGGTACTGCTGGTTGATGAAGAGCCTGTCAAGCTTATGTCAAGTCGATTAGATATTTTGTAATAGATATTTAGTTGAATTATTAGTCTTTGTACAAAGTTATACGTTATGTAGAAGTAGATTAGTCTTCTGTGGTGACAGAGGAATATTATCAGAGTTGTACATGGGTAGTTGTATTAAATTGTAGGCGCACATAATAGTCAAAGTATAGTATAATACTCTTCCACTTGACAACATGTAATAAGATATCCTTATCTTATAAAAGGATATCTTAGTCACTACTTCATGCATGCATCTTTCACAACCAATAACCAAAAACAAACTATCTCTCAAGTAACTTAGTTACTTCGAATCACAAATCCTTTTACAATCAAAGATTCAAGATTACTTTGTAATCCTGGTGATATTTAGATCATCCGTATTATTTCATCAATAATATTGAATCGTTTTGTGTTAACCAAAGTTGTGTTATTTGTTCATTGCATTCACACGTTTACTTAAACTCACCACCTTGTGTTCTTTTAAAGTGTGTTGTAGTAGATTCCGCATGCTAAACACATTCAATACATAAATATCTCTCAAACACATTACTAAGATTCATATCCCAAGTGTTTGAACTTCGAACAACAACGTTCCACAATATCTGTTCACTGGGCTTTTTAAGCTCAGCCGCACGTTTTCTTTTCGTGTGCGGCAGGTTTTAGTTGGAAGCTGGGTATGAGTGAAGAGACTTTTTGACTTAGAAGACCTTGATAGTTATTCTAAAGTAGAAGTCATAGAAGGATTTGCTTTGACAGACATAGTATTTAGTTTTTATTTTTCACTTGTAACCTTGTAGTTTCAGTATTTCATTTGTAACCTTTGAAATTCTATTGTATTATTTAAGTCGTATGTTATGCTTGCCTTTGATATGTCACCATTTACGTGACACTTCTACCCTTGCCGGGTTAAGGTGTTACATTCTTAAGGTGTCATGGGGTCCTAAACATCACCAACCATGGTGGGTTTCATGAGATTACTAGTGAAATTTATGGATCTATTGTTAGAGATGATTTATGTGTAATGTGGTATATATAACATAAGTAAGTTGCGTGTTTAACTACTAATACTTGAAAATACATCAACATATAAATCAAATGAAAGTATGAAAAGATCAAAAAGTGTTGTTGAAACTTACTTGAAGATTTGAGATGATTTGGAAGGAAATGTGCAAGTAACCTAGGGATTTTATCTCAAAACCCTAACAAGAAGTGTAAATGAGTCTTGATTATGACTTGATCTTCAAAAATTTATGGATCCTTGTTGGTGTTCTTGTGTTGGCCGATCAAAGAGGAGAGAAAAAGAGAGAACACTTTGTGTTTTTGCTAGTTGATTTTGTGAAGTGAAGTGTTTGTGAAATTAAATCAGGAAACATAAAGACATAAGCATTAATGGTAGTCATGTCTGTTGGAAAATATGAATCATAAAACTATAAACATATAACCAAACATCAAGTACACGCAGCGGAATAACAAGATCTACAATACATGTAATTAATTAACTAAATTAAAAGTAATGCGTACCTTTTTTAGTTTCTAGCAAGAACAAGAAACCGGATCTCCAAGAACGAGATAAACCCTAAATTAGGGTTTATATGAATTGACCACCTACAAATCGAATTGGGGAAATCAAAAGCTAAAGGAAGCTTGTTCTTCGTTCTTGTACACACGTATTACTAGCGTCTCAATGTGAAAAGCTAGGTTCTAATTCACAAACAAAACCAAACACTTATTGTATAGCTTGGATAAAAAATCCCTAGGTGTTATGGATGAAGAACCAATCGACCACACAAAGAGGAAAAAGAGAAGAGAAGTTTGGCTGGCTTGGAATTAGGATTAGGGAATTACAAATACAAGGGGTTTGTATTTATAGACATCCCAAACTTCCTCTCCAAGTTAGGGTTAGGAAAAACTTTCCTAATCACCCTCCTAATACCCATTCGGCCGAATTCTAGAACCCATGGGGTTTCTAGATTCTTCTTGACTTGTATTTACATACTTAGTCCTTTAACTTAATATTTAACGTCCGTTAACCAAACTCCGTTAAATACTAACGACCGTTAAGTGTTTGTCTGTGAAATGAATAATTAAATCATAAATCTATATTTAATTATTCAAACCATTGAGACTCATACGTAATGTGTGCAATCCCGAAGTCTCGTGTTCGAAACTAGACATACAAATATTAATTTATATCCATAACTCTAACAGCTCCCACTTGGATATTCATTAATATAGTAATGACGTGGGTTAGTCTAGCTTAACACCCCCAATGCCCCCAGATCGACACGAGTATGGTTTTCCTGGAAAAAACCACGTGATGATTTAAATCATCATACTTATCCTTTTGTTTCTAATACTGCGTTAATATGGATATGGATCTAAGTCATTCCATAATTAACTATTCTATTTCTCGTTATTAATGATTGATCAAGATTACCAAAACATCTGAACGTATTCCAAATAGACTTTTGGTATGGCCATACAAACAACTTCTCAACCCTACGAGGGGCCCAGCAGTATTATACTTCAAAACAAATTTGAAGGAACAAATCCTTTCTTGACTACAAGCATAACCCTCGAACTTTGCATCACCTCCAAAAATAGCCCTTATAACTACCAGTTACGGATAGCGTTAGACTACCTTACAGAAAATGAGCTACATCCTCGGCAGTTATCTGGTATCTCAAGTCTGAGGATAAATATTCATGATTTACTTAATGACGACGATCCATAAAGTACAATCATGTGGTTGGGATAAGTCCTATATTCAATTTATCCAATATTGAATATCATCTGAATTTGGCATGCCCACGCATCACTACACTTTAAGTATATTCTACCAACACTCATATTTGCCTTAATTCAATAATACTCCCATATTATTGATCGACAACGGACTATTTAGAATAACTTAGTTATTCACGGATTTAAACATGCAAATATAGGATACAATTTATTATTAATGAAAACAAACGTACCAAGTACTTTAATTCATTGTAAATAATAATTGCTTAACATCCCTTATCCAAATACTAACTAGATCAATGCATGATAATTCTCATTAATGAATTATGCCACAAGTCATGTTCTACATACTTGTTGACAAGGCATAAATCAACTAATGTTGATCTATCGGAATTTTGAGAATACTTATTTCAATAATGAAATTCTTGTATGTGTGCATTCATCCATCATGATATTGCCACATAATATTTCATAAATTGCATGACATCCTCAATCGCAAATTTATGACAATTAAACTACCAAACCTTTGTAGTTAAAGTATTCTAATTCTTTATGCATAATGCAACTATGCTCATATTGAGCATAACTAGTACACATGGTCTCCTAATAAGGATGAGCTCCCACCATGACTAGTATTGAGTGTCATCTCAATCTTACTAGCATAATTATATCAAAACAACAATATGCTCTTTTAAAATCCCGTAAACTTTATTGTCCATCGTGTAATGTTTGATATCTTCAAATCTTTCAAGATTTGTCATCTATATCAACATCTTGCCATATGGTTCATATTTAGAATTTAGAAGCAAATCCAGGCTGAGGATGTAAATTCTAAACCATATCCATTACACTTAGCTATCTAATAATTTTCAATTAGATACTAATGTTGTCAATCATTTTGCATCCAAGCATGATACAACAAATGACATGATGTACATGAATAATCCTTTCGTCAACCTTAGATTTATTCATGTCATATCTTTTCAAAGATATGTATCTATCTAGCCTCACTAATAGATTATCATGTTTATTAGAATTAGTTATATTACCGCTTATGTTTACAACAATAAACATATACTTCAAGGTTTTATTTTCTAAATTTCCATGTGAAGTTTCATTCCAAACTAAGACTTAACATATAAATGTTAATGGAATGTTACAACATATATGAAATAAGAAAATATATATATCACTCCCACTAGCTTTCAGGAATATTAAGAAATATCTTATTTAATTATAAATCAACATTAGATTTAACAACTAAAAATAAGTATATCTTCTAGATGCATGCATTAATCCATTCACAAATGATTTGCACTTTGTATACTTCTAAAGATTATTTGAATTCAAATACTCCTTTCAATTACTCTTCGTCCTCGCACAAGTAATTACTCAAGAAAGAGTTTTGATATTTCATTATTAATTTCATATAAATGAAACTAATAATGACTATCATAATCTTTATACATTTAATGTGTTTAGAAAGAATCTCAATCACATTTAATTGCTTAAGTGTGATTGATAATCTTTTCACACATTAAATATGTATACAAATTTGTCCATTATGATTTCAACACAAGAATGCAAATCTCTAGGATTTTCATTTCCTTTGTAGAAATTCATCTCCATTCTATAGTGTAACTATAGAGTTTAAGATCAACTACGTTTCCAAACTAGTTATCTTATTGGACTGCATCTATTATTATTCATAGTATGAGTAATTTGCCAAATTAAATATTTGCAATTTCTCAACATGATCAACAGGTTCACCATGATCCTGTTACTCATAATTCTCAACATATTCTACAAATATTTGAGATACCCTTGCGGATCTATGAATAAGAACTCCATCATCTTGAGATGTAACATTAACATGTTTAATTCTCATTATGAATTTGCTAGTGTATTTAGAAGATCATGTATCTTGTAATTTTATCTTGTCAAGATAAAACTCCCACTTGCCTTTTGCAATTTATAGATTAACTATAAATTCTTAGCAGATAGAGCAACACAACATTGTTCTCTTTTGGGACTTTACAAATACATATTGACAGTTCCTAACCTTAATTTGTTAATAACCTACTCACAAGTAGTTTAACAAATTCTGAACTTCAATTTTAAGACTTAATGTGATTCATTACATTCAATAATAAATGGTGTCTTATTTAATCTTCTAGGTTGGAGTCTAATTGAGTATATCCTATCCTTACTCAATTTTCTAACCTTGATATCCTTTAGGAAGAAAAGAAGATATAATTATCTCAAATCAAACAATATATCAAGAGTTTGATTTTTCTAACTGAACATACCATAAACACTATGTATTTCATTAGGATTAATATTGTAAGTTAATCTTACAATATGTGAGATAAATATATTTCATTTTGGCTTACCTATTTTCCATCTAAGTCAAGTTAATGGTAAAATAGAATTTCCAAGCCAATTGCATGCTTTATAACATAAGTACTTCTGATCAAGTCACTTCATGTCTATGTCTTACCAAGAAGACATAACTGTTATAATCCCAATTTACGTTATAAATCATTGATCAACTCAATGACTTCTTGTATATGTCTTAATTGAAAGAACATATCAAGTTAACGTCTTACTTTATTATAAGTCTTATAACAATAAAAGACTTCATATTTATATCTTTATACTAAAATATAAATATGCATAACTAAAGTAATCATGAACACCACAACTTGGTTTCAATATGCATAACTAAAGTAATCAAATTTGAAGTAGTATAAGATTACTTCATTTATTTATGTCATTACAACAATACATAAATATTCACATTAGAAGTAGTCTTATTATCATATTGACACTTGTTCTAATAGTTATCTAATTTTAGAAACTTGTAAATTAGCATAGTTTCATCACATCAGCTTTGGCTGCTAGTAATGAAAGTATGTAATTTACCTTGTCATTAATATCTATTATCAAGTATACACTGACGCTAGATATTACCTTCAAGTGTTCTATAACTAGAATGTGAATAAACCACATTAGAACATTGATCTCTTACCTTACAGTCAAGAGAACCCTATAAATCATATTCCTTTATGTTGTTGCTTGCACACAATAAAGATTTCTCCTACTTGTACATGGAACAACACCATGTATCAGATAAACAACACGTCAATCGTTTGTTTATGTGACCAATATGATTTGTGTCATAGATATAAGTAGATATAGGAACACCTTGTCTAGTAAGGAAACGTACACGACTATCCTTAATACCACAAGTGTCTATAATTGGAAAGTATTTATCTCAAGAGATTCTAGAGATAATCCGGGTTACTACCAAGATATCAAGACTTGTAGCTCCCACTGAATTAAAGATCACTACATGAACTCATTGTTCAGTAATTACAACAAAATGCTCCAACTGGATTTGACAACATTGTAAGTGTTGCATAACCAGTAAAAGCAAATATCGTGCTGTTAACTTTCCTACACCTTTGATGAATCCCTTACATAACATTACTAAGGTACTCAAAGAATGTATTCTACTTTGTCAATGATGGAATACCCATCAATGCAATTAACTTGAAAAAATTGGGTATGCAATTTCTTCCGTAATTAGGTCTATGATGAACTCAAATAAGTACATTTTATTACCATCATTTATCCTATTTATTTGACTTGTTTTATTATATTATCTGTGAGAATTGATACATTAATGTTTACTTTTGTAATTCTCAAGTAAAAATAAGTACTATGTGAAACTTGGCGATTTTGGACTAATTATGGAGCAAAACAAGCAAGAAGTTAAGAGTCTACTGAAATGTACAAGATCAAGACCATTCTGCTCCAGATACGCCGCATCCTACTTATTATATACGGCGCATCACTATCAAGATTTCACAAGTTATAATCCAAGACGGCAATGGACATGCGCCGCATACAAGAATGGAGTTACGCCGCATCTTCTGGCGGTGTACGAATATTCCTGAATATATTAATCTTGGACCCCACGCGAAGTTAAGTCAATGCGCCGCATCTACTTATTCAATGCGCCGCATCTAACCCTCAGACAGAAACTATAAATACCCCAAAGTCAGACGAATTTAGAGGTTCGTGCAATATACCAAATACGAGACAGAAACCCTAAGCCGAATTCAGACGAGGTAGCAACACAAGACACACCTTGAACGAAGATACAAGAGCTGTAAGAAGGTCCTGCATGTATTCAATTCATTAAGTAGTTTTGTTTTATTGTATTAGTACACTTTAATTTATCAGGATTGATGGGCTTGTGTCATTGATTTAATCATGCACTTCAACTCCCCTTAAAATTGCTTTCCCATTAATTAAAGTTTATATGTTGATGTCTTTGGTGACTTTTATTAGTGCATTGATAACCTCTGTGTCTAGCTGAGCATTGATCGGGTCGCCATGCCTTTGTCCTCGCCTATTTATTCTATCGCCTATGTATTCTATCGTCTGTAGAAAGTAGGAAGAAAGGGTAAGTAGGATAGACATAAGTAATCATTAAGGGTTTACTCGCCGATAAGATTAGAGCCAACGAGAAAGGATTAATAACATACACTTCATATAAAACTAGCAATAAAACAAGTGACAAGCTACTTAACTATCAGGACAGGTCTTCTTATTGTCTCAAGTATCTTTCTGTGTACGTGTGTGCTAATCGCTGATTCGCGCTTATTAGTTTAGTTTATATTTAATCATAACCAAACCGTGCCAGTCTCTCAGGCTGAAACCCCCTTGCGTTAGATTAGGTTGTATAGCTAACTTAAGATATTAAAATACTGATTAGAATAACTAGATAATACGTTCCACTCTTAGTGATCGACACTCTACTTACCATTATATTCATACTGACCGGGTACACTGCTCGTTAAAGTGTGTGTTATATTGATAAGTCGGCTAAATATAAATTTAAAACTTGAATACTGCTAAAACCACAACGACATACCGTGGGTATAAATTAGAGCACAACATACACACGCATCAAGTTTTTGGCGCCGTTGCCGGGGAGTGAATTGTTATTATCTGTTAATTTGATTAGTATTTTAATTAGGTTTTTCTTTTTAATTTTTATTTTAACCACTAACCCTGTTATATATTAGTTAAATTGCATTCATTGTATTATTTGCATATTTTTTGTTTTGTGTGTTTTATTTTCTTTAATTTTGTTTCTTTTTTGTTTGTTTTTATTTTCCGTATTTTCTTGCATTCTGCTATCGTTGTACTGTGCTAATTCAAACGATACGGCGCATCTATTTTCATAGATACGGCGTATTGCGTTTAATTTTTATAAAATACAACGCGTTTAATGAATTCGATACGACGCATCTTTTCCCCAAGATACGGCGTATTCTGTTTTTAATAAGAAATTTTTCTAAACCATAACGCCATACGACGCATCTGTTTTAACAGATACGGCGTATTTATTATTTTAATTAAAAACAGTTTTCGAATTATTAAACAGATACGACGCATCGATCTTTATCGATACGGCGCATCTTCTGAATAAAAAATCTTGTATTTTGAAACGTAACGAAAATACGGCGCATTAACTTTTGTTAATACGACGAATTTAATTTGATAAATATAGTTGATTTTTGATATTCACTTTGATCGTTCCACTACTCTCGTGCGCAAGTTGGTTTACTTTCAGGATAAATGATGGCTTAAGCATCACTATGGAAGATTACATTCTGAGCCCGACCATGAGATGCTAGCTGGAGTAATCAAACCGTTGATGATTGTAAGGCTGTAATAAGACGACAAGAGTGGAGGAGAATTCAGTACTGGTAACATTGAGTATCTTAAAATTCTTGAAATAGAATTCCAGGTATCCTCTACAATAATTTACCTAGCCTTAAAGAGAGTTCTCTACGAAACCTCTCCCGAATGTAATCTTAATTTTGTAAGCTTAAAACGATATTTGCTCATAACCTTGGAGTAAATCATTATCCACTAAACAAGAAGATTATAATCATTAATAAAACTGATATGCTTATTGTTCTTATCTTGAATTTATATCTATCATATGGTATACCGTTTTACCTAATTTGATGTATAAGGAAATGCGTTGCGGAGGCCAAGGTACGTTCCCTATTTAAATTTTGTTTACTGGAACAACAATATGGCGGATCCAACATTCTAAGCGCCGTATCTCTAACTAATTAAAACCTATTGACCAGTCAACAATTTTAGATAGATATGGCGCATGTTAATTATGAGATACGGCGCATCTATCTGCCCTATAAATACGAAAGGGATGCGCCGGATCTCACTTTCTTACCCAAAAACACACACAGTTAAGATCACACACATAGTCAAAAAAATCAACCCTCGAATCCGAGCTTTCTTATCGAATCAAAACTTCTACTCCTAATCCTAATCGTAATCTAAGGTAATTATTTCATTTAAATCTATTTTAAAAATTAGGGTTTATGCAATAATTCGGTTAGGATTAGGAAGATTTTAGGGAAATGATTAGGACTTGCATTAGATGATTTCCCCCATATTGAATTTGAATAGATCATTGAATTTCGACCCGAATTGATTTGAGCAAAAACTAGGGTTTGGGGAAGTTATTTTGAATTTTAGTGGGAAAATGGATTAGTGGTGGTATAATAAACTTTTAAAACTTTTACAATGGGTATTAGGAACTGTGATGTTAAGTGGGAGTTTACGTCACGGGTCCGGATTCTTGGAATGCGTGCCTGACCCCTTTTTATGCTGATAGATTGATAGATGCGGCGCATCTTAATTAATTGATGTGGCGTAACGACCTAATTCCAATTTAATAAAATTCCATATACGCCGTATTACTTAATTTAGATACGACGCATCTCCATACGCCGTATTCTATTGTGCTTGCTCCGCATCTCTTATATTTCGCAGATACGCCGCACTGATTTATCAGTTGCGCCGTATCTACCATATTTACAGACTGTTTTCTAACCTTGAAGATTTATTGCAGATGGCACTACCTGAAGCTGCTAACAGATATCCATGGCTCCGCTTTGAGACTTTTGGACTTACTCCTGATACATTGGATGAGTATTTGCGGAGGCTTAGAGCTATTTACTTCAGGAGGATCTTCAGGGTCTCGGTTCTTGGTTTTGCGGATATTGGGTTGATAGATGGGGGTAACGCAGCTGATAGTTTACACGATAGGTTAGAGATGGTTATTAGAGATGATGATGACGAGGTCCTATTCAGGTCGTACGCTTGGGAGAGAATGTTTCGGATAGATGAGCCTCTGATCAGGGAGCTTATGTTGGAGTTTTTCAGTACAGTTCACTATAGAGAGACTGATATGGGATTGGATACTGCTGATACCCTTGTGTTCAGGTTGGGAGGAGAATTTAGGCAGATGTCGATGAGACAGTTCATTTTGGCTATGGGCTTGCATACGGTGGAGGAGATTGAGTCTGATGGTTTTGCTAGGTATTGGGATGAGAGTTTGAGAATGGTTCCTGATAGGGGGTTGCTAGGACACTACTTTCTGGGAATGGGTGCATGGACAATTTGATGATTACATAAAGCTTAGTCGACGCTTGCAATGGGAATTGAAAAATGAGTGGGATGAGATTCGAGATTATTATCAGTCCTTTAACGTGGTTAATTATGATCCCTCTGATAATAACGATGAGTCGTGAGAAGAGTTGATTGATGAACTTGATGACTATTTGAATAAGGATCCTTATTTTAGGCTTGTTGATAAAGACGATGAAGAATTCACTAAAAGAAAATGTCAACTACTTGGGATCCCTTATAATAAACCACCCATGATTATTTCTGAAAAATTTAAAATCATCAAATATTCTTTGGGACCTGATGAAGAATATGTTGCGATAAAGACCAAAAAATTTATTAGATTAAGTCGTACGGAAGAAAATGTTGCGGAGCTATACGGGAACATCTTTCGGATGAAAGAAGAAGGATGGCTCGTAACAAGATCTAAATAAGGAGCTGAACGTGAGTCTAACTTGAAGACTCTGGAATAAAGACAAGTGCTGACCGGGAGACAACCCGGAAAATTTTTACTTTTTTATTCTGTGTCGAGTCAGTCAGGCCCGCAGAAGATACGGCGCATCTCAATCCTAGGATGCGACGCATCTTCTGCACTGGTCATATCTTATTTAATTTTCTGCATTTTTATTTTTGACTTTAAAACTTTCTGTCAGTTTATTTTAATGCGGCGCATCCCTGGTTAAGGATGCGACACATCTTCTATTCTGATTCGTATTTATTCCAGGCTCGATACGGCGTATCTTCTTCCATAAGATACGGCGTGTGAGGACCTGATTTGATACACGGTTAAGGTGGTTAAACCTTGTGTCTTTGTGTATAAGATATATTGAGTTAATATGATTAAGCACGCGGAATTTACTTAACCACACTTAGAAGGTTATGTATGTTATGGAAATGGAAGAATTATATTTGTTACTTAACAATGAACAAAGAAAGTTTTTCACTAAACGATTCAATATTATTCAAAATAATACGAGTGATCTTGGGTTTATCACTAGGGTTACAAAGACCTTGAATCTTATGTTTCAACTTGTGATTTGTGTTTGTTCTATGTCTTAACAGTTATGAGTCTATAATTATACATGTGTGTACACAATATCCAAGTCTAAGATCTCTTTTATAGTTGCGAGAGATCTTTACAAATTGCTTAAAGTCTTTGGCCGACTTACTTGGTTAACTTATGCTTATTGTGTCAGTACATAAGATACAACATGTATCTATGTATACAACTTGATAACTAAGCACATGGAGTAAGATATTATCTACCGTATATGTTTGACCAAAATACAATAAATATCTTTTCGATCTTATCCTATGAGTCACTGATCAGCAGTGCCATATACAACTAGCAGTACCTTCAACTTGAACTAGCAGTACCTTCTTGCTCTAGCAGTACCTTGATGTACTAGCAGTACCTTGATCATGAACTAGCAGTACCTTTGACTTAGAGTAATTTCTAATACTCTAACTTCAAAATATTTAATTCCCAACACGGCGTATTGACTGACCTGATGATTTTACGTTTAATTTTTTAAGTTTTATTTTTACTAACTACTAATGTATTATGCAAGTTTGAACCTTCTTAACTCAGGTGTGTTTAAGTCTTGATGGTATTATAGATTCCTGCATTTCCTGTGGATACATCAATTATGAAGCTTAAACGTTCTCATCCACAAGAAAGATGATTTTTGCTCTTATACAAGTAATGAAGGATCATACCGAGCAAATCTCAGGGGAGTTTTTCTGTTCTAATTCTTTTATTTTTCCAGTATTTAATCTTTGATACGAACAACGAGGACGTTGTTTAACTTAAGTGGGGGGGGGGGGTTGGAGAATTAGAACACTTACTTGTCCTAAACTTTTACAAAATATGCTTAAAATGCACTTAATATATCAAAATTTAAAATTTTTAGCATGATTTTGTTTAAAGTCTAAATTACATAGCTGCACACATGACGTTATTTTCAAAAATTGTGAACTTTTCAAAATTCACAAATCTATGAGTGTGCCGGTGAGTTGTAAACTTTAGAACTTGACTTGTATACTATTCGAGACCACCATAATAAGTATTATTTACATAATTGGAATGACTTGTCTAAATTGGTAAATTTCTAGAATTACACCCAAATAGCCTTTATATGTTATGTGATATTAACTAACTACACTGGTTAGTTAACCCCCGTATAAATCCTTTTGTTACTCTCACTTTTAGAGTAAGATACCCCTAGGAAAAACACTCAGAGCCATTCCTTTCGTTTCTTACACCTTTGTTATAATGTTTCGTTACACCCTTACACCTTAGCCTACCCTGTAGATTAAAATCCGTGGTTGGTTAATTGCTTTAGGCAAAGTGTGTTTCCTTACATTACCTGTGTTCGCGTGCGTAATTCATTCTTTGGTTGAGTCAGGAAATTGCACAATGCAATTGGAGTGAAAGTAAATATTGTATATCTTTGAGTTTATTTTTCGTGTGTTTACTACTTTCACTATTACCGTTATTTCTGAAGTCATGAAAAGTATGGAAAAATTATCCAGAGTTATCGTTATAGTGATGTGGTGAAATTTTACACATCTATGTTTATGTTGATGTATAAAAAAAAAAAAAAAAAAAAAAAAAAAAATCGAAAAAATGAGAAAAGAAAAAGAAAAAGGAAAAGTTGGAAGTTTATTTTAACCAACTTATGTAAAGTTTTGTACTAAGTGGTCGATATCACCACTATTTGTTATATATTATATTTATGGATTGAATGGGAGTTGGCCGTTATGGGAACGCCAACTAAGGTTATTCTTTGATTGAGATCTTGTTGAGTATAATTCGTGTCTACCTAAAGCGTGTGTTTCAAGTGTTAAAGCGTGAGTTATTCAATGATATGAGTCTTATTCATGGGATGGTTGGGAAAGCAATTTACCACACTTAGGATTTTAATTTATCTGTTTTGTTTATTTTTCATTTTACACCAATTTGTATCCCAAATATTATCCATACCCTATATCATTTCTTTATCCAAACCTTTGATTTATTGAGATTAGGGATTTGAGCAATCTTAAGTATCGTAGTCGTGGATTCGGCTATGTATTTATGATTTTGTCGCCCTTTTTGATATAATATTATTGGTAAAGATTACTTGGTCCTATCTTTAGCCTATTCGAGTTAAGGATTTGAGCAATTGCAAGTATCGTGTTCGTGGATTCGATCATGTGTTTGTGATTTTGTCGCCTTTTCTGGAATTTGAGATCGATAGAGATTAAGAAGAATGATTAACCCTTAACCTACAAACCCTTTTTACCGCTTTAGACTTGTTATTCCTTGGCTTTAGTGGGGGAGATGCGTATACTTGCCAAGCTTATGATAGAATATTCGTCACGACTGGACAGTTAAACGATTAGATTTGTTTTTATCAAAATATTTTATTTTATTTCTAATTCGTTAAGTGTTTGGTTGTGCAATTATGACAAAAAATGAATACATGCTTAAATATAAAAATAAATCCTAATATCTTTTTGGATACATTTTCATAAGAATTATTCTAAGGTTTACTTGGGGACAAGTAAAGTTCAAGTGGGGGGATATTTGATGAACTCAAATAAGTACATTTTATTATCATCATTTATCCTATTTATTTGACTTATTTTATTATATTATCTGTGAGAATTGATACGTTAATGTTTACTTTTGTAATTCTCAGGTAAAAACAAGTACTACGTGAAACTTGGCGATTTTGGACTAATTATGGAGCAAAACAAGCAAGAAGTTAAGAGTCTACTGAAATGTACAAGATCAAGACCATTCTGCTCCAGATATGCCGCATCCTACTTATTATATACGGCGCATCACTATCAAGATTTCACAAGTTATAATCCAAGACGGCAAAGGACATGCGCCGCATACAAGAATGGAGTTACGCCGCATCTTCTGGCGGTGTACGAATATTCCTGAATATATTAATCTTGGACCCCACGCGAAGTTAAGTCAATGCGCCGCATCTACTTATTCAATGCGCCGCATCTAACCCTCAGACAGAAACTATAAATACCCCAAAGTCAGACGAATTTAGAGGTTCGTGCAATATACCAAATACGAGACAGAAACCCTAAGCCGAATTCAGACGAGGTAGCAACACAAGACACACCTTGAACGAAGATACAAGAGCTGTAAGAAGGTCCTGCATGTATTCAATTCATTAAGTAGTTTTGTTTTATTGTATTAGTACACTTTAATTTATCAGGATTGATGGGCTTGTGTCATTGATTTAATCATGCACTTCAACTCCCCTTAAAATTGCTTTCCCATTAATTAAAGTTTATATGTTGATGTCTTTGGTGACTTTTATTAGTGCATTGATAACCTCTGTGTCTAGCTGAGCATTGATCGGGTCGCCATGCCTCTGTCCTCGCCTATTTATTCTATCGCCTATGTATTCTATCGTCTGTAGAAAAGTAGGAAGAAAGGGTAAGTATGATAGACATAAGTAATCATTAAAGGTTTACTCGCCGATAAGATTAGAGCCAACGAGAAAGGATTAATTACATACACTTCATATAAAACTAGCAATAAAACAAGTGACAAGCTACTTAACTATCAGGACAGGTCTTCTTATTGTCTCAAGTATCTATCTGTGTACGTGTGTGCTAATCGCTGATTCGCGCTTATTAGTTTAGTTTATATTTAATCATAAGCAAACCGTGCCAGTCTCTCAGGCTGAAACCCCCCTTGCGTTAGATTAGGTTGTATAGCTAACTTAAGATATTAAAATACTGATTAGAATAACTAGATAATACGTTCCACTGTTAGTGATCGACACTCTACTTACCATTATATTCATACTGACCGGGTACACTGCTCGTTAAAGTGTGTGTTATATTGATAAGTCGGCTAAATATAAATTTAAAACTTGAATACTGCTAAAACCACAACGACATACCGTGGGTATAAATTAGAGTACAACATACACACGCATCAGTCTACCATCCTCATCATGGTATGTAGCACCTTTAAATGGTTAAAGCATAACAACTAGATCAAACATTCTAGTTTGCCTTTTACCAATTATGCGGTAATTAGTCTAGCTTCTAAATTAATAACTCCTACACGCGTAATTTCTTAAAATTCGCCATGAGTTATTTCTTAGAATTTAGACAATTCTAATTTTCCTATTATACCTTTCTCATTCATGAAAAGGAATAGGATTAAGTCTTACTCTTCACACGGAAAGTAGACTAGGTTATTCGTTTAGTCAAGTTGACTCTATCCAAAGACCCCTACGGGTGCAGATCAACTATCCACTAAAAGAAAACCCCACGTTTACGGTTTTAACGTTGCATTAAATACACTAAAATAATTTTCAAAATTCAATTTTAGTATTTTTGATAATAACTTTTCAAGAAAATTAAACACCCACGGTAAATAAAATTTAACCATTTGATTTTCATTGAAAACTAGGATCCAAATTGACGTCGTTTCATTACATCAGCTTTGGCTGCTAGCAATGAAAGTACTCAATAAGGTACGGGTCGAACCCAATTGCCAATATCCAATTGCAATTCCTAAAATCATGGGACTTACATATTATGCTAACCTCAGTTGCAAATGTAAGCATGTTTCATCCCCAAATCTTTATGCCTTGACGCCGTTCCATTACATCAGCTTTGGCTGCTAGCAATGAAAGTAATCAATTAAGTTAACCAACTTAAGAAACTGTAAATTGACGTCGTTTCATCACATTCAGCTTTGGCTGCTAGCAATGAAAGTACTCAATTTACCCTTAGACTACCACCCTTTCAACATCACATTCAACTTTGGCTGCTAGTGATGTAGGATGTAACCTTAGGTGTTTCCTTTTTCAGTTGGATGGCATATAACTTAAATTTAAGGGTATTAAATTTTTTATGTGTGTAATCAAAATATGTACAAAGATGTCATGCATTCATCTTTGTATCATATATTTTTCAAAACCAGTTTACTCATTCGTTACATTAATAAGCTCAAATCATCAAAGTTTTAATTGATGGCATTGAGAAACTTACAACATTGCCTTAAGATGCTTCGTACTTTTTCATGGTGTACTAGGTAAGTCTAATATTGACGCACAGGCGAGCGGAGAGGCAAACATCCGCCCGAAGGCTAATTAAAAACGCGCCCCTTTCGGATGACAATTTAATGTCAAACCTCCTTATACCCACTTTATAGTTTGTCAATATTAGGTCCGCCTTTCGACCACTTTTGTACAGTCGCATCAATCAATTAAACACTTATGATTTTCTTGCTTAAAACAATGTTACACCATTATTAAGTCAAGTTTATTTTCCTTTTGAAAATTACCCTTTTGTTTACAATCATGTCTACAACATATCTAAACAAATGCGTAATTAAAAAATAAACATAAACAACTTAATAATGAACATGCTAAAATCAATTAATATGTATATATTGGTCTTAAGACTCCCATTGGTTTTCGAGCTCATTGTACCCAATGGACCACAGACGCCAATTTCTTGACCGCGTAAGTCTTATGATTAACATATACATAACACACATAATTGATTAAATACGCGATTAATATTGGGTCTTCCCAATTTTAGATTTTCTCTAAAAACCTAATTAATTAACTTTTAGTAATTTCAATTCGTGTTCAACAATTTAATTACTAAAACCCCTAGTTAATTATCAATCGCATCAATTAGCACGTAGAACATGTAACATATAGCATCAATTTTCCATGATAAAACATGCATGTTTTTGTCATGGATTCCCCATATTGCACTTATTATCATGTAGCACATATAATCAAGTCAATATTGTACGCATTTAATTAATGACATCACCTTGTATTCATTAATTAACCACATAAAATTTACATGCAATCCTAGGGTCTCTACAAGTTTTTATCAAAAACTAAAAAAAAAAAAAAAAAAAAAAAAATCAATGAACAGTAACCGCGATGAATAGTACCGCGATGAATAGTACTGTCGATGAACAATACTTTTCGATGAACAGTACTTTCGATTAAAAAAAAATAAAGGTTTTAAAAAAAACTTAGAAACCTCAAAGAATGCAATAATCAAATAGATCCAATTTTATGTGTTTTTTAGTAATTAATTACACGTATTAAAATGGGCTCTTGATGCCACTGTTGGAAAATATGAATCATAAAACTATAAACATATAACCAAACATCAAGTACACGCAGCGGAATAACAAGATCTACAATACTTGTAATTAACTAACTAAATTAAAAGTAATGCGTACCTTTTATGGTTTCTAGCAAGAACAAGAAACCGGATCTCCAAGAACGAGATAAACCCTAAATTAGGGTTTATATGAATCGACCACCTACAAATCGAATTGGTGAAATCACAAGCTAAAGGAAGCTTGTTCTTCGTTCTTGTACACACGTATTACTAGCATCTCAATGTGAAAAGCTAGGTTCTAATTCACAAACAAAACCAAACACTTATTGTATAGCTTGGATAAAAAATCCCTAGGTGTTAGGGATGAAGAACCAATCGACCACACAAAGAGGAAAAAGAGAAGAGAAGTTTGGCTAGCTTGGAATTAGGATTAGGGAATTACAAATACAAGGGGTTTGTATTTATAGACATCCCAAACTTCCTCTCCAAGTTAGGGTTAGGAAAAACTTTCCTAATCACCCTCCTAATACCCATTCGGCCGAATTCTAGAACCCATGGGGTTTCTAGATTCTTCTTGACTTGTATTTACATACTTAGTCCTTTAACTTAATATTTAACGTCCGTTAACCAAACTCCGTTAAATACTAACGACCGTTAAGTGTTTGTCTGTGAAATGAATAATTAAATCATAAATCTATATTTAATTATTCAAACCATTGAGACTCATACGTAATGTGTGCAATCCCGAAATCTCGTGTTCGAAACTGGACATATAAATATCAATTTATATCCATAACTCTAACAATGTCAACCAAAGAAAAGTTGTGAATTAAGGATGGAAGAGGGGGGGGGGGGGGGCGGCACATGGGTGAAAAAGAAGAAAATATGGCAAGTGAAAGATCTTGTCTAAACATTATATGTGTTAGTGTAGTTTGTGTATACATTAGGTGTTATCGGGTACTGAGTTATCTTGAAATAAATATCAACGAGGCAAAATAAAATACGACGAAGTTGTAAAAGTTGTAAAATCATATTCCTTGCAAGAATCGGGTGTTAGAATGATTATCGGGTTGAAATATCGCAAACCGGCGGAGTTATAAGCTCCTAACGGAAAATGTAGCAATTGATTTAAAAACACTGGGTAAAGTAATAATATAACCTTTATATCATTATAATAAGTATGAAAATATGTTAGGATCATAGTCGGGAGTGCCAGATATAATGTTAGTAGAAATGACTGAGTGGTAACGCGTATTTAGCAAATAAACATACGTTAATGAAAATCACACAAACCCGTGCATGACTTAATATGATAATGATGCACTGATGATATGTAGACTACTCTAGTCTATATGATATGTCCTTACTGATGATGCATGAATACGTAGCTAAACCTTCCTGGTTATGCGCATTTGAATACCCGTGAACCTAGTTTACGAAAGGATGAACGATAACCATGAATATTGATTTTCCTCCGAGAATGAATAGTGTTTCGTGAATAGTAAAATTTTTAAAAAATTCTCAAAGTCTCAAACCGACTTCAAAAATGATGAATAGTGATCGGTGAATAATAAATTCCTGAGATGAATAGTGAAATTTTGAATCTTGAAAAAGGACCTAAAATTACGATTTGTGACATTTTATATAACACAGAAACCAAAATATTGAAATATAAATAGTCAAAATGGATTTTTGCTACCATGGTATGCATCCATGTTGACCCGTTACCCGACCCTAAACAACATTTTTTTTTTTTTTGATCAACCTATATGAAAAATTAGACTTACATTTTTTGAGGTAAACCCAATTCGACTCGTCAAAGAGGAAAATTTTTGATATGTTACCAAACTAATTCGACTTGACCCTTTTTCCATCATTAGTTTACAGTTTTACGTGATCATACCTTTATAGTATAATCTGAAACGACATTAGTTTCTTCACTTTCTGTTGCAGGAGTCTGAATAACAACAAAACAATTAAAAAATACTCCCTCCGTCCCACTATAAGTGTCCACTTTTCATTTGCACAAAGTTTTAGGAAAGTGGGGCCAACTACACTCTCCACCAATCAAATATCACTATTACCCACTAAAGTCTCTTCTCATTGGTTGAAAATATTCCCTGGACACTTAATATGGGACAAGCAAAGATACCATTGTGGACACTTATAGTGGACGGAGGGAGTAATAATAATCTTGGTTACAAACGATTCCAAGTGACTTTGGCATAATTAATAAAATACATTAGCAAGTAAAGGGATTATACCGTTGGTGTTTCCTCTTCTGCTGTTAAAGGATGATTGGGACAGTATGTGTGGCTTTGCCTATTGGCCCAGATCTAGAACCGTTAAAGTACGATTGGGACGATATGTGGGCATCTGTCTGTTGACCCATCATACTCTGTTCAGTTGCCAGCTTTGTGAGCTTCAGAAACTTGATCCTGTTTCAAAAATGCAGATAAAGTTAGAAAACTCAAATAAAATCATTTTCTGCAAATTTCAGGATTAAAAGTCACATGCATTTGTTGGGTGACCGATAGATCAACCATTGAATTTCGCTACGGGAAACTAATTGTGGCTGTTGATTGTTCCTATTCAACCTACAATTTCTTGTGATTCAAAATAAGTAATCAAATAACCTTGAGGGACTGGACGTGGTAGCCTATTATTTTCATGAAAAGTGTTGCGACATGCTTTTGTTTGCGCACACACCCCTAAAAAAGAGAACAATCAAGAAATGAACACATGGTAGCCTGAAATTCGGACAAAAGTAATTCGAAATAAGTAATGAAATCACCTTAACTGGCCGTACGCACAGGCCTATTATTTCTGTGTAACGTGCTGCAATATGTTCCTATGTGCGTGCCTGTACCTAAGATCATAATGACATTCAGAAAATGAGTAAATGGTAGACTGGAACCCGAGTAATATTGAACAGGAGAAATACATTTACATATCCATGACATATTAGGTAAATGGTTTCCGAAACTGGAACTCGGTTTACTTGTGGCTGAAACCCTCTCCAAAGTCCGATTGCCACCGATGAATCTCTGACCAACATTATCACTGCCACAACTGGGCCAATTATTACCCCTGTAAATCAAAGGTTTTCAAGCGCTCATAAGCCGGGGAAATAAGCTATTCCAAACATAAGAAACAACAATCATATTATTTCAGACATATAGAAAGGTACTGTATTCAACTTTTTAGATGTCCAAGTATACAGTAATATGCAATATAGCTTTTAAATAAGCGTCAACTATATTTTTTTTCCTATTAAATGTAGCCACGATACTGGCCAGAAACTTCAAGTTTATCTCAGTTAATAAATTTTCATTTTCATTCTAGTTGAACAATTATATCAATTTACATTTTTGTTCAATCTTTTTCAAGCTAAAAGTATCGATCTCAACCTCTTAACGCAAGTGAAACTGAAGTACCGATACTTTTATTTTGAAAAACAATGAACCAAAATGTAAAACAATAAACTTTCATTGAAAATTTATTGCTTTACATGTAAAGTATCGATACTTCATTTTCATTCTAGTTGAACCATTAAAACAATAGGATTTGAAATATGAAATTTGAAACATGTAAAACATGTAAAACGATCAACATGTTTCAAATTTCAAAGTATCCAATACCTGAAATTTCAAAAAACAAATTTCCGATATAAAACTAAGACCATAATCCTGACAAATAAGTAACCACAAACATCCCCAATAATTAAATAATGACCTCCAAATCCTGAAAAATAAGCTTATTTGTCAAATTGAATTTGATCACTTGTCTGGTCCACCGGCCTAAGAGTCTAATTTCAAAATATGTATTAATATAGTGTATAAGCACATGTAAGTGTGGAAACTTATTTTAGAGCTACTTACATCTACTAAAATAAGTTTTGTGATCGTTTATGGGCTCAAGGCTATTAAGCCTTTATCTAGGATTTTATCTATGACGAGCATGATGATAATATTGACGGAATATTCTAATGAAAGAAACAATACTATCACAACCAGGTTTTTCCAACTTCACCGTTTGTTATTCAAACTAGCCCCAATGCTATGTGATCAAGTATAGCACGATTACAATCTAATCAGGGATCAAAGATCCTTGAGGCTAAACAAACCTAACAACATCAGACCCAATGTCTAATGTTCATCAGACCCCACGTCTGATGTTCCCACACACACTCTTTATGGTGCTTTACATTTTAACACACTTGGTGTTGTTCTAATATGTAAGTATGAAGCACCTTGGTGATTAACATCTAACCACACTTTTTATCTAAGGGTAAGATCTTCTTTTATAGTATGAAGAAGATCTTTTACAATATGATAAGCCTTGTCATCTACTTGCTTTAACGTGTGTCAGTCATTAAGATACAACTTGTATCTTTGTTTACAACTTTCTTGACTGATCAAATATCTAGATATTATCTATAGTATACAAGTGACTCATATACAAATAATATCTTCTTCATCCTTATCTATCCAGCAGCAGTATGACTCACTGATCAGCAGCAACTTCATTTGTACTAGCAGCAGTATGTTTGTACTAGCAGTAGTATCATTTGCACTAGCAGCAGAATGTTTGCACTAGCAGCAGAATGCTCTGTACCAGCAGTAGTATAAAATACACTAGCAGCAGTATGATTTATGCCTAGCAGCAGAATCCAATTAGCGTATTTTGCTTATCATTTCAGTATTCTTCATGTTTCATTCTTTATGTTCTGTGATCATCAAATCTATGAAAATATAATTCCCAACAGTAAGTGATCAAGGTTACTAGCCTGTCCAAACGTAGGAGTACGTGGCTGCAGTTACACTATTGCACTATTGCCTCCGGCCAGGATACGTCGAACGTCGATGCAACTGTAGTAACGTACCTTGCCAAGATATTGGCCATCCGACCTTTATCTACTCCACCTAATGGCATTCGAACATCACATGTGTAAATTAACATATCTGCACAAAACCAGAGAATTTCGCCGTTGAAAAAGAAAATCACAAAACTTGTACCTAAGAATGATACTCTAACCCATAAATTTGCCTCACGGTACACTCCAGAGCTGCAATGACACCCTGCTCACTTGTGACGACAGTGACAAACTCTTTCGGCATCTTAACAACCTCATCACCACGACTCATTCAAAGAACCTGAAAAAAAGTGTGGCGTAAATTGAGCTAATATATATATATATATATATATATATATATATATATATATATATATATATATATATATATTTTTTTTTTTTTTAAGGAAGGAAAATTTTCTAAAGATAAATAGAACCAACAAACTTACGTGCCCTCAGAGAAACCCATCAAGAACAAAGTGACACCCTCTTGCTTCACCATCCTGGTCAGACCAATTGCTGTATACTTGTAATTCCTACGTTCATCCATACCTACATCATTTATTTTGTGTTTATAGCTTGCAAAACAATCTGCTATGTCTAAAGTGAAAATTATTAGCATCTTACAGTTTATTTCATCTTCCATACCATTTCTCTTGCTGGCAAAAAGATCAAAAACCTACATAACAAAAAAGCAATATGGAAATTATAAGGAACAGTAAAATATAGGATTTAAACAAAAATATTCAAATTGCTTTTTACCGTTCCTTATAGTCGAGGTTAGTTGAGATAAAAAAAAATTGCAAAGAAAAGATTAATAAATTAGATTGGCAGTATCTGAAGGTGTACCTGTACGACGCCCAGTAGAGGATACATCCGATACGGATGTAAGTAAAATGTAACGATCATCATCGCCTTAATAGCTATATTTACTCGAAGAAAGAGGATACATCCGATATGGCTGCAACCATTATAAGTTGCCCCGGAAAGGTCTACTCCGCCAATACCCAGAACTAATTCCACCCATTATCCGATAACGTTTCAATCACAACCTCATTTCACAGGGATATGACCTTGCCATGGTTGCAAACTCTCCAAACTGGGAAAGTCTGCCATGCCAATATATGAGTACATGGCTGCAAACTCACCAAATTGGGAAGGTTTGGCCCGCCAATATACGGGTCTGGTAATCTTTCAATAACATTTGTGATCAGCTTAGTGAAACTTGAAAATTCCCACATGGTGACTTTCAATAATATTTCATCCACCCTTTTTTTACCTCTCTCGCTGTCTATCTAAAAATAACACCGCTTCCTATTATGTGTTACACCTGTGTAAGCTACTGAGTTATAGTGTTTTTGGAAATGTTAAGCCCCTGATATATAACAATGGCTCAACCTAGCTATTTAACGAAGAACACAAAAACAACAAACCTTTCAATTTTCGATATGAGCGTCATATTACTTTATAAATGTTTTATCAAATCTGTAAAAGGCTCAGATATGCACTGTAAAATCCAATATAAAATACCGGCCATGGATGCAATTCTAATTAAATTCATATTGCCGTGCCAAGATACCGGTATAAGCAGATTATGTAACCGAAACATTCAAGGTGCAAATTTTTATCATCATTGCCTTAGGGTAAAGAGTAAAGTCAACTTTATACGCAAAGAAAGTAAACAGAAGGGTCTACCCGCCATGGCTGCAAATCCAATTATTTGCCCCGCCAAGATGCGGATTACCTTAACTGTAAGTTTGTGTAGCAGCACATCCACCATGGTTGCAAACACAGATTGAGAATGTGTTGCCCTCCCATTATGCGAAGCGATGACTACAACACAAATTCAAACACGCAACTCAGAAACGAAACCATCCAAAATCATCATAGACAATATTAACATAAGAAATCCAACATTAATCACCCAAAAAATACATCTTTTAACCAAATTACACATAACCATCAAAATCTTTAACTGAAACAGGAAATCATATATCTTCTTTATTTCTAACTTATTAAGCCCAAAAAATAGTCAACAAAAGTAGCGGCAACCAAATACCCAACAATATCCCATAAGCAGCCATAAGGCCAGAGATATTAATGGCCACCATGCAACCTAAACCCGGCATCTTAAGTTTTCGTAACATAAGGAAGTGTAATAAGGCACTTAAATGGTTAAACCGAAAATTGTAACCCTAATATACTAAAATAGAACAAAAACACAATAATCAGGCAAATTGTAGCAATTAAACGCCTAAATATAAGATGAAAAAAATTAACCCCAATACAGTAACCCTAATATACTAACATAGAACAAATACAAATTGTAGCAATTAAAGGCCTAAATCTAAGATGACAAAATTAACAGCACCATCGAAGCAACATAATCAACACCATGGAAGCTTATAACAGATCCCCCACCCCATTGTTTATACAAAAGCCGCAATCGAGCTGATTTATAACCCCTTCCACCCAAAAATCCCTGAAGAATCTAAAAGCATCATTTCAATTACAATCTAAAAGCATCATTTCAATTACAATCAATTACGCTGCATTAAAAATTGCTTAAAAACATACAAAACAAAACCCCTAATTTTTTGTAAATAAAATCAAATTCCAATTAATCAAAACATAAACACCAAAGCCCCTAAGTTTTTCTATATAAATCTGAATCTAAAAGACATAAATCAGGTAAATAAAAAGCTACCTCATCATTCAATCGCTTCCCTGACCTGGTCTATGGAAGCTTGTGGATCTTGTTTTTTATGATGATTGTTTATTTTTATGATTTGTGGATGTGGTTGGTTGTAATGTGTGCGCGTGTGTGTGGAAGAAGCTTTAAGAAACACAAAAACAAACACGTACTATAATATAAACACAACCAAAGGCAGTTCCTGTAGATGGTACTGTTCTCACACTCACAAAGATCACTATAGATCTTTTGGTTTCGGAGCGGGTCCGGTTACCCGGACGGGTTTTTTTGGTTGCCGGCTTACAACCGGCGCTATGATAAATGAGAGAGGAAGTGAGATGGAGCGGACGGGTAGGTGGTTTTTTTCTCGGGTTCGGGCTATGGATACCTACAAAGTCTATGGTGAATAATACACGCTTTTTATATTTAATATATAAACTTAAGCATGAATTTATAATATATAAACTTAAGAAAATTAAGACATAATGATATACTTGGCCAAGATGTCGAGGCTTTTCATTACTACCCAAATGGTTGAGTTTCAATTCCCACACTAAACATTACAAACAATTTATTTATTTATGAGTAAATTACGCCGTTGGTCCTTGTGGTTTGCGTTGACTGGCGCCAGTGGTCCTTTGACCAAAAAAATTTCACCACTCAGCCTTAAGTCGGAAATGTTATGCACCATTAGTCCCTCCATCCAACTGGACCCACTAACATCCACTAACGCTCGTTAAGTATGGATTTTAAAGGGGCAATTTCGTCACTTCACAACACAAGGACCAACGGTGTAATTTACTCATATATCTTCATTACCTACAAACCCACGTTTACTCTAATATCTATCTTTCTCACTCTCTTGCCAGACAACAGCAACAACTTCAATCCCATTTCACAAACCACACTTCAATCCAACATCGATCTATAATGACAAACCACACTTCAATCCATTTTTCTAATATATGAGTAAATTACAACACACCCTAGCACTCACATTTTTCATAATATTTCACTTCCTAGAATCCAATAAGAATGGAAAAGCATTTTCGTCAATTCCCAGAATCCGACGACCCTTCCGGCGACCACCACCAAAATCCGGCCACCACCACCACCGAGCAAAACCCCCTTATGTCCAGAAAATTCGGATCAAACAATACACACCATAACAAAACAAATCCGGTCAACAAAACACAAATTCAAAATCATCATCAAAAACCCAGATTCATACCTCACAAACTCTCGATCTACATCTAAAAATCATCATCAAAAATGATAAACCCAAATCCGGTCAACACACATCACCGAAAAAATCAAACTCCAACAAAATCGACACCAAAATCCATATCTCGATCTGGGTTTGTTTCGGATAAATAAGTTAATGATTATATATAACTGGAAATAATCGACACCAAAATCGACAACTAAAACTATACTCAATGGGTTTGTTTCGGACTTAATGGGTTTGTTTCGGATCGACCCCAAAATGGACACCTAAAACTATAAGTTTATCCGAAACTATGATAATGGAAAATAATCGACACCAAAACCCATTTATATCGGATCGGTTAAGGTTTGTGTCGGATCTGGGTTTGTGTCGATTTTGTTTCGGATAAATAAGTTAATGATTATAATCATTAAGTTTATCTCACGGTTAAGGTTTTTTCTACCAGAACCCATTTATTTATGCACAAAAGAATGATACTATCTTAAATCTTGGTTTGTGTTGGATCTGGGTTTGTGTCGAATCTGGGTTTGTTGTTGTAATCTTTGAATGACATTTAGATGATGAAGTTTAGTTAGTTGTAGACTTGGAGTTTAGTTAGTTGGTGGTGATGGTTGTAATGGTGGTAGAGGGTGGTGAGTGATGAAGATTTAAGATGAATGGAAAAAAAAATTATGATGAAGATTTTGGTAAAGTGATGTTTAAAAAAAAAAAAATTGGTCTGATGATATTATGATGAATGGAAAAAGAATGTTGGTGAGTGATGAATATTTAAGATGAAGATGAGTAAAGAGAGAAGATGAAGTGTGAAATAACGTAAATACCCTTACGGGGTATCATATGGGGTGACTTAACGAGCGTTAGTAACGGTCGTTAGAGGGAGGGACTAATGGTGCATAACGTTTCTGACTTAAGGCTGAGTTGTGCAATTTTTTTGGTCAAAAGACAACTGGCGCCAGTCAACGCAAACCACAAGAACCAACGGTGTAATTTACTCTTTATTTATTTATTTTTCTAAATAAAATTCATACACTCAATCACGCAAAATCAATTTATTTATATATATAAATAACAATCCACAAAACTTCTATAGCTTAAACAACCCTAACCCTAAACCGCCCTAAAATCTATACCATCGATAGCCATATATCAAAGTATCAAACTCACAATCACACCATAAATACATGTGATTTGATAGTTCAATTTTAATATCCACACGAAGGGAAAAATGGCTTCGAGAATATATTAAAGCACCTCTCAATCTATCTATAATCTATATATGTCTTATCTATAATCTCTAAAAACAAATAAAATAAAGTTTTGTGAAGAAAAATCATAACTTTTTTTCAATAATAACTCTTAACAAGCATTTGACACGTGGCATCAACACATGCTTTTTGGCAACTATCATTTGAAATCATCTCTGGTTAACTCCCACTAAGAAATTTTGAATTCGTATTTTTATTTTGGAAACTATATTGCAATAAACGCAATTAATACACTCTCAATACATAAAGACAATAAACTTAAAAAGTGAGACCAATTTAAAATTTTAAAAAGTGAGACCAATTAATACGCGTATGAGGGGGTTGGCACTGCACACGGTTTGAACACGGTATCACCCCCATACCATGCGGGAACACCGCCGCCGTCCTCACGGTATGGGGCACGGTATGAGGAACGCGGGATCTGATGCCGCACGAGAAGGAGAATAGAAATGGACCGTTGGGATGTTTAACGGCTTTTTTTTTTTTTTTTTTTTTTTTTTTTTTTTTTTTTTTTTTTTAATATGTTTTCAACTCAAGTTTTTGTCAAACACACATACACAACACATACCCAACTTCTAACTCAACTTTTTCAATCACTAAAAAAAATAAATATATGGAGTCTAAAAAAAATAGGGAGCCTAAAAATACCAAACGAGTGTCGAGGGGCGGAGCTCATGGCGCATCTCGTCTTCGAGTTCAATCACAACCCATTTACCGCCCGCAATTGTACGAATCTTCTTCTCAATCTCAACCCGTTTACCGCCCCCAAATGTACGAACCTCAATCTCCACCAATTTTCTACACCCAACAACCCCTCCCGCAATTGCCTACTCACTTCGACCCGTTTGAGCCGCGGTTAAAGCCAACCAAAAAGGCGTAAACGGGAAAGCGCTTAGTTACCCATTCGTGATGATGATCGTGATGAAGATTTCGACCATGTTGACATGGTACCCGAGACACAACCAATTAATGAAGAAGCCGAAGAAGTCGAAGAAGTTGAAGCCGAGGTGGTAACACGTCCTAAAAGAGCGGATAAAAAGCATTGGTCGCCCGAGGAGGAGGAGGCGTTAGCTAATGCTTGGATTAAAATTTCAGTGGACAAAGAAGTAGGCGACCGTCAAACAAAGGTGGGATTTTGGAGGCGAGTTCTAAAGCATTATCAAACCCTTATGCCGGGAACCACACGCACGAAAGATCAAGTCAACTCGAAATGGACTCCTATGAACACGGCTATCGTTGCGTTCAACGGTTACTTCCAACAAGCGGTATAATTTATATCTTTGTGATTTTTTAAAGTTTTAAATATATTTATACATATATTACATTTTTTATACGTTTTATATATACATGTATTACATTTTTTTTATAAATATGTAGGTGCGTATCAACCAAAGTGGGTGCAACGATCTACAAATCTTTGAGAGAGCCAATGTCGATTATGAAAAACAATATAAGACACCGTTCACGCATGTTAAAGCTTGGCACATTCTCAAAGATCAACCAAAGTGGCTCGAACAACCGGTGATTGGTCAAGAATCCGATGGATCGAGCAAGAAAAGAAAGTCGTCCGAGTCAAGTAACGCTCCAACGCTAACAAACGAGGACGATTTCGACTGTCACTTACCGAACCTCAACGATAACCCTGCTCCATCTCGTCAATCGAGAGGTAAAAAAAAGGCGAATGCTGAAGATTCAATCCGAAGTTCGATGCGTGATACCTTGGCAACTTACACGGCCGAAAAGCAAAGTTTATTGAAGGCGCAATTGGAGGTTCAAAAGAAAAAGGACGGAGAATATTTCAAGTTTATTGACGGGGAGGTCTACAATCGTGACATGAAGTTCGTTATGGAGCCGCATGACAATATCCCAGACCCGGATTTTAAGAAATTTGTCATCAATATGAAACGCGAAATATGCGCCAAATACGGTTGGCCGTGTAGTTTGTAGTAATATTTAGTTTTAAGGTTTTTTTAGTAATATTTTGTGTAAAGTTTTTAATTTTAATGGCATTTTAGTTTTAAAAAAAAATTGAAAAATTATAGTGAGGTATAGGATGTAGTGTGGTATGGGATGCCAACAAAATTTGAGAGTGTAGTATGAAAAAGTAAGGGAATGATGTGGCATAAAGGAATTGATTGGGAGTGTGGTATGGGATATATGTGTGGTATGGGTTACCAACCCCCTAATATTTGGCTATTTGTACATTTTGAAAAGTATATCACTATTATATGGACTCAACCCTTTATTTTTTGTTGCATAATGTTTAGTGAAGTTTGGACCAACTAATAGTTCTTACAAAACATATTTACCATTACATTGTGTTTCTAAAAGTAATGACAATTGTATGGTTTCTTTTTTTTAACTTTTCTTTTTAGTTTTAAATTTAGTCTATTTTCTCTTTCAGTTTTCGTATTCAAACGTATGAATGAGAAGCAACTATAATTTCTTTTACCTTTTTTTTTTTTTTTTTTTTTTTTTTACTTTTCTTTGAGTGTGATTGTAGAAACCATTCTTTTACGCTTACATATATGAGCATTTTTTGATGCATTACTTTATGTTATATTGAATAAATCTAAGAGATGACGATAACCAAATAACTACTAAAGTATATAAGTAGCGAAGTAGAAAACCATTTTAAAACAATTCAAATTTTTACGGAATCACAATGTATATTCCAAAAAGCGAAATATGGCACGATTAATTAATTATTCTGTCAACCGTAATCATTTGTATTTCCGCAATATTAGTAGAATTAGAAGGTATCCGAGAGTTGTTGGCTATTTTATTTCTGTCAACATTTAGTTGTTCATTTTCAATAGTGTCGTCAATTTCATCTTGATCTTCAATTTCGTTTTCTAAAGTTTCATCTGTGTCAACAAATCCATTGTTCATTTTAACCAAACGCTAATCGACCATTGTCGCGAATTTTAGCTATTACTACAATTTGCATCATGAAGTTCAAGAAGTACCATACGTGACCCTGATCAAAAGCCATTAAACATAGTTGCATAATCACCCAATTAGGTGTATCATGACTTGAATAGAACTCAACCATAAATTGAACATAGCTAAACAATTACATAAAATCTAAAATTGTACTTTAAGTGAGACCTTTTATTGAGAAATGACTCAATTCAGACAGAGCGTGGCAAGGAACAACCAAACTACTGTTAAGACTTATGTTTTGCAATTGTAAACAAAGTAAAGAATACTTCATATGTTAAAATAGGAAAGAGATACAATACATTAGTTAATATATTTAAACACATAAGAGTATGGTAAATATGTCAATAAAGTAGCACACTGCATTATATTTAAACAGTACATAAGAGTACGGTAAATATAATATGTCAATAAAGTAGCACACTGCATGCCCTATATAAATACGACCAAGACATTGTTTATATATATATCATATCCATTACATCATTTACGATGTCTATTGCAATGGCTTCAGTTTACATTCCATGTCCCAGTCTTGGCTTTGCTTGCCCTTACAATGGTAGTAAGACAAGAAATATAGCACGGTTGCGAACACATGTGTATTCTAAACAACCCAAAATAATAGCCGAAGCTACTAACGTGCCCATTGTGAGAAGATCAGCGAACTATCCTCCTTCGACGTGGTCCTATGATTATCTCCAGTCACTGACTAACAACTATGTGGTATGTTGCTTGTTGTATATTGCTTGTTCCACAACCTTCTTAGATAAGTACATCTTATTGCTAATAGTTTCCAACTTTTTGTATATTCATATAGGGCAAAAAATACGAGATTATGAGGCATAGATTGAAAGAAAAGGTTAGGACAATGATATCTGAAGACACTGTGGTGGAAAACCCGTTGGCTACACTCGAATTATTTGACGATTTGCAAAGGCTTGGAATATCATATCACTTCAAAGATGAAATAAATAATGTGTTAAAATTGATATATGTCTGCTATTATGAAGCTCATGATAAGTGGAATAGAATGGATCTTAGTCATAAAGCCCTTGGCTTTAGACTCTTAAGACAACATGGTTATAATATACCTCAAGGTATACATGTAAATTAAATTAAAAAAAAAAAAAAAAACAATAATAAAAAATTTGCATATAATGTTGTATGTAAACCATTACTTAATGCCTATTTTTATAAGCTTCTATTCTAATCCAATTACTCCGTAATATTTATTAATTTTACATATTACACACTAAGGTTTGCTAATATCCTAACACATAAACTTCTGATACATTGTGGTTAATGGTTGTTTTTATTGTCAAGAAATATTTGAGGATATCAAGGATGAAGCAGGGAACTTCAAGGCCTATATACGTGAGGACGTGGTAGGAATGCTTAACTTGTATGAGGCTTCATTTCTTGCTGTCGAGGATGAAAATATACTGGATGAAGCAAGGGAGTTCACAAGTAAATGTCTAAAAGAGATGTTAGATATGAAAAACATTGTTAATCAAAGTATGTCAATGTTAATAAGTCATGCCTTGGAGCTTCCATTGCTCTGGAGAATCAAAAGATTTGAGGCAATGTGGTTTATAGAGGCATATAAGAGGAAAAGCGACATGAGAGTAGTTTTGTTGGAGCTTGCCGAATTGGATTTTAACATTGTGCAAGGGATACACCAAGAAGATTTGAAGTACTCATCAAGGTACTTCTTTCTATTTGTGTTTGATATATATACTTATAGAGAATACTGTCAGAAGTGATGAAATTTCATAAACAAGTATCTACTAGTTAACACAGCCTTTGATGTATTTTTATACCTTACTCTCATATACCCGTACACTTGGTACAGGTGGTGGGAAGGTCTATGTTGGAATAAGAAGCTTAGTTTTGCTCGAGATAGGTTGGTAGAGAGTTTTATGTGGGCTGTTGGTGCAAACTACGAGCCGGCATATGATGTTCTAAGGATAAACGTCACAAAATCTATTTCCCTCGTAAATGTTATAGATGATATTTATGATGTTTATGGTACTTTGGATGAACTTGAACAATTTACTGAAGTAGTGAGAAGGTTGATTGCAATTATTTAACTTGGCATAGGAATACATGCTAATCTTTTACCACTTTAGATGTTTCTAATATGTAAATCTAATGGATTAGATGGGACATCAATGCGGCGGAAGGACTACCTGATTACATGAAGATATGTTTCCTTGGTTTCCACAACACCATCAACGAGATGGCGTACAACACCATGACAAACCAAGACTCGTTTGTTCTACCTTATGTAAAAAAAGTGGTGATGATCCATCTATTTTACTTTATTTATTTCAAGTTATTTTTATTACCATTATCAACATTTTCCTTAGTTTAACGATACCATCATATATTCATTACAGTGGACAGAATACTGTGAGGCAAACCTCTTGGAGGCACGATGGTTTAACAATGGATATACCCCAACACTAAAAGAGTTTTTAAACAACTCATGTACTACTGTAGGACTTCCTGTAGTAGTTTCAAGTGCTTATTTCTTGGATTCAAATGATACGATGGGGGAGACATTGCGGAATGTAATTCATTGGTCAGCAATGATTCTACGTCTTGCTGATGATCTAGGAACGTCAACGGTAAAAAAAAAGAAAAAAACTCTTTAGTTCATTAGAGCTGTTTTTAATGCAAATAAACATCATCTTTTGATCTTTTCTTTCTCGTAAATAGGCTGAACTTGAACGAGGCGATGTTCCAAAATCGATCCAGTGCTACATGCATGAAACTGGTGCTACTGAAAATGAAGCTAGGGCTTATGTAAAGAGCTTAATCATGGAAGCATGGAAGAAGATAAATAAAGAAAGACTAGGTGTTAAGTCACCCTCTTTGCAGATGTTTTTGGAATGTGCATCAAATATCGGCAGGATGGGCCAATTTACATATGATCGCGGGGATATTTTTGGTGCACCAGATGATTTATACAAGTCTCATGCAACATCATTGCTTTTTGAACCTAAATCTTGAGCGATTGTTGTCTGTTTCCATATGGTTATATGCTTTTTAATGTACATACATGTACATCTAAAAAGTCAATATAATATTACTCGATGTCTTTTGTAATACTTTGTAACTCTTTCTGAATAAAATGTATTGGCCCTTCATATCAGTTTACTAAGTAAATTTGCTAATGAATTGTTAAATTAAACTGAAATACTATGTAAATAACCCACCCACGTTCGAGTCCCTATATCTAAAAATGTTTTCCCTTTTCTACATGTAGAATCTCCTTCAGTAGTAATTTTGTCGACCCGCACTACAACAAAAGGAAGGACGGGCGACCAGTGTTTTTGCGGGGACTCTTATGTCCCCGCGGAAAGTCGCTAAATGACAAAAAGTGCTGAGGTGGCAAAAAAGTCTCGCTGACCATTTGCAAAATATTCAACGCTACTTTTTCGCGGGGACACGTCCCCGCAGAAAACACTTCACAAACTTACACATCTTTGACCAAACTTTGGAGCCTTAATTCTTAGCGCCTTTTTTTCCCGCTCAACCTTTCTGCGGGGGCGTGTCCCCGCAGAAAGATATAATGCATATTTTTCGTTTTTTACGGGGACTTGTCCCCGCGGAAAAGGTTAAATTTTTTGGGCTCCAAAAAAGTAAAATTACCGCGCCAAAATTTAGTGGGTTTTTGCGGGGACACGTCCCCGCCGAAAGTATTTCCCGCCAAAATTTTCTTTTACCCCGCCAATTTTTTACTTATATATATATATAATATATATTATCGTATAATGAAATTATCACAAAACACGAAAATTCTCACAAAAAACACACATAACAATGGATGGTTTAACGCCGGAACAGGAATGGTCAAAGGCTTTATCACACGAGCTCCTGTATAATGAAATTATACTTCATTGGGGCTGGGAAATTTTTGATGAATATGGTTCTTATGAGAACTGTGCACCGTGGCAGAGAGACAAGATTCTGGAATGGTTGAGGAGAAAGCCGTACTATAGAGAGTATTTGGAAGAGCTAGATGCTGCTGAAGCTCAAGTGCTGCTGCTGTGTGGAGGTGACGATGAAGCTGAAAGCACGTTGGACCTCAACACCGAATTTGGTAATCTGGAAAATAGAGTAACAAATCTCGAAGCTACGTTTGCACGTATCAAGGAAATGAGAGCAAGGAAGGGAAAAGATGGTGCGAGTTCCAGCAAAGCGGGAAGTAGCCGCAAAAAAAATAAAAATAAACGGGTTGTTTCGTTTGATCTGTTTCATTTGGTTGTCGAGTTGTTTAGTTTGAGTTGTTTCGTTTGGTTGTCTAGTTGTTTAGTTTGAGTTGTTTCAGTTTAGGTTGTCTAGTTGTTTAGTTTGAGTTGTTTTGTTTGTTTGTCGAGTTTTTCGTTTGAGAACTCTTGCGTGTTTTAAATAAAATGTTTGCCTTCGTGTTTGTTAATTGTGATATTGTTTCTTCAAATAAGGTCATAAACCCAAACACCCTTTTGGTGCAGGAAATAAGCAATCCCAAACACCCCTGTTTGGACAGCATAAACCAAACGGCCTTTGTGGGCTGCTGTTAACAAAACAGCATAAACCAAACGGCCCTGTTTGGACAGCATAAACCAAACGGCCCCTTATGGTTGAATCTTGATGGATACTTAAGTTTTCACAGCAACAACAACATCATTGGAACATTTTAAAGCGTACGAATTAAAAATATAAAGCACGTTCGACATCAGTTTTCACAACAACAACATTTTATTAAACAACAACAATAACACAACAAACAACAACAACGACAATAACAGAAACAACAACAACAATAACAGCAACAACAACAACCTACATACGAAGATATCCCATATCACCTAGCATGTCATTATAAAGGTCGTGAAATAAGGCAGCTGAATCAACTGTGTGTTTGTTTGGATGCATATACACTTCTAGCATTTTATTGAGTACCATTATCAGGTGATTCAGTTTGATGCAGTTTGAGCACTCTGTATTTCCAGGACTCGATGTTGAAGGTCCTGCAGTGTAACGAGTTGGAGTTATGGATGGCCTTGCGGAATGAGTTGGAAGCGTTGAAGCTCCAAGAGAACCGGTCATTTTGGCTAGTTGTTCCTCCTTCCATAAAAAAAAATCGCATACATACTCCTTTGTCCCACCCTGTTAAAGAGTAAAAACTATTATTTTTAACAACTAACCAAATTATTTATATAACACACAAAAAAGTATGTAATTGTTCACCTTTGATAAAGGACACGCATAGTATTGTTTACCAAGGGAGTAAGGTTTATGCGATTCTCGTAGAATTACGTCTCCTCGTTTACAAGGACAAGCAAAAGCTTCAAATTCCGCCATCTTTACCATGATAAGATGTTAAACATCTCGGCTCACTCGTTAAACATCTCGTGTACAACCATAACATCTTGGCTCATTCGTTTAACATCTTGTGTACAATGATATACTTGTTTTCGATCCATATAATGAGGATATTCTGTTGCTTTCAAGTCATTAGGAATTACAACCTGTTTTAGGAACGGATGTTGAGAATAAACATCTCGTGTATAACCATAACATCTCGACTCATTCGTTAAAGTATAACCATAACATCTCGGCTCGTTCGTTAAACATCTCGTGTATAACCATAACATCTCGGCTCGTTCGTTAAACATCTCGTGTATAACCATAACATCTCGGCTCGTTCGTTAAACAACTCGTGTATAACCATAACATCTCGGCTCGTTCGTTAAACATCTCGTGTATAACCATAACATCTCGGCTCGTTCGTTAAACAACTCGTGTATAACCATAACATCTCGGCTCGTTCGTTAAACAACTCGTGTATAACCATAACATCTCGGCTCGTTCGTTAAACATCTCGTATATAACCATAACATCTCGGATCGTTCGTTAAACAACTCGTGTATAACCATAACATCTCGGATCGTTCGTTAAACAACTCGTGTATAACCATAACATCTCAGCTCGTTCGTTAAACATCTCGTGTATAACCATAACATCTCGGCTCGTTCGTTAAACATCTCGTGCATAACCATAACATCTCGGATCGTTCGTTAAACATCTCGTGTATAACCATAACATCTCGGCTCGTTTGTTAAACAACTCGTGTATAACCATAACATCTCGGCTCGTTCGTTAAACATCTCGTGTATAACCATAACATCTCGGATCGTTCGTTAAACATCTCGTGTATAACAATAACATCTCGGCTCGTTCGTTAAACATCTCGTGTACAACCATAACATCTCGGCTCGTTCGTTAAACATCTCGTGTATAACCATAACATCTCGGCTCGTTCGTTAATCAACTCGTGTATAACCATAACATCTTAGCTCGTTCGTTAAACAACTCGTGTATAACCATAACATCTCGGCTCGTTCGTTAAACAACTCGTGTATAACCATAACATCTCGGCTCGTTCGTTAAACATCTCGTGTATAACCATAACATCTCGGCGCGTTCGTTAAACATCTCGTGTATAACCATAACATTTCGGCTCGTTCGTTAAATAACTCGTGTATAAGCATAACATCTCGGCTCGTTCGTTAAACATCTCGTGTATAACCATAACATCTCGGCTCGTTCGTTAAAAAACTCGTGTATAACCATAACATCTCGGCTCGTTCGTTAAACAACTCGTGTATAACCACAACATCTTGGCTCGTTCGTTAAACATCTCGTGTATAACCATACCATCTCGGCTCGTTCGTTAAACAACTCGTGTATAACCATAGCATCTCGGCTCGTTTGTTAAACATCTCATGTATAACTATAACATCTCGGCTCGTTCGTTAAACATCTCGTGCATAACCATAACATCTCGGCACGTTCGTTAAACATCTCGTGTATAACCATAACATCTCGGCTCGTTCGTTAAACATCTCGTGTATAACCATAACATCTCGGCTCGTTCGTTAAACAACTCGTGTATAACCATAACATCTCGGCTCGTTCGTTAAACATCTTGTGTATAACCATAACATCTTGGCTCGTTCGTTAAACAACTCGTGTATAACCATAACATCTCGGCTCGTTCGTTAAACAATCGTGTATAACCATAACATCTCGGCTCGTTCGTTAAACAACTCGTGTATAACCATAACAACTCGGCTCGTTCATTAAACAACTCGTGTATAACCATAACATCTCGGCTCGTTCGTTAAACAACTCGTGTATAACCATAACATCTCGGCTCGTTCGTTAAACATCTCGTGTATAACCATAACATCTCGGCTCGTTCGTTAAACATCTCGTGTATAACCCTAACATCTCGGCTCGTTCGTTAAACAACTCGTGTATAACCATAACATCTCGGCTCGTTCTTTAAACATCTCGTGTATAACCATAACATCTCGGCTCGTTCGTTAAACAACTCGTGTATAACCATAACATCTCGGCTCGTTCGTTAAACAACTCGTGTATAACCATAACATCTCGGCTCGTTCGTTAAACATCTCGTGTATAACCATAACATCTCGGCTCGTTCGTTAAACAACTCGTGTATAACCATAACATCTCGGCTCGTTCGTTAAACATCTCGTGTATAACCATAACATCTCGGCTCGTTCGTTAAACATCTCATGCATAACCATAACATCTCGGCTCGTTCGTTAGACATCTCGTGTATAACCATAACATCTCGGATCATTCGTTAAACATCTCGTGTATAACCATAACATCTCGGCTCGTTCGTTAAACAACTCGTGTATAACCATAACATCTCGGCTCGTTCGTTAAACATCTCGTGTATAACCATAACATTTCGGCTCGTTCGTTAAACAACTCGTGTATTAGGTAAAAGTGATGTAAATAATTTTAAAAAGTTTTAAATTAATAAAATATCATTTAGAAAATTTTTAATTAAATTTAAAAGAATTAATATTCATTTTAAAAGTTTTAAATTAATTAAAGACAATTTACAAAATACTTTCAGCGGGGACATGTCCCCGCAGAAAGGTTCAACCAAAAAAATTAAGTTTCCCTCGTAGCATTTACTTTATCCTGCCAAAGGTTTTGGCGAATGATTTCTATTTTCAGCGGGGACGTGTCCCCGCAAAAAAGCCTGATTAAAATAAGCATTTACCTTCTGCGGGGACATGTCCCCGTGATGAAGCGAAAAGTGTACCGCTTTTAGAGGGTCATTTAAGCCCTAAATCGTATTTATTTGATCAAATATTGCCCTAAATCGTTCCTTTTGTCATTTTAGGTACTTTGGAGAAGAAATCTGGAAAAGGAAGCATTTTGGACGTTTTTGGAGCATAAAAGTGAAGAAAATGACAAAGTCTCCAAAACTGCTGGAAAAGTACACGTGACGGCGTCAAGGATTGCTCCTGTCGGCGTCACGGCTTGGCAAAAGAGGTGGATATGACAAATACACGTGACGCGCCAGAAAGTTTTACAATGGAAATCTGACGGCGTCACCCTTTAAGGTGATCAAGGCTGTCACGGTTTAAGTTAAAGAGAGACGGCGTCAAGCACAATTGTGACGGCGTCAACCCTTGACGCGCCAGAGTGGATTTTGGAGGATTAAAGAGGGACGGCGTCAGGAAGACCATCCGGGAACCCTAGCCGCGGCGAGGTGACGGCGTCACCTCCTACAACGTGACGCCGTCAGCCCCTAAATTCTATATATAGTTTTGCAATTTTTAGTCATTAGTGTGCAACTTTGTGAGGAGAAACCCTAAGACGATTTTTCTGCCATTTTTAAGGGTTTTATACCCTTGGATCTCCCATGTTTAATTGAAGATAAGAAATCAATTAATTATTCAATATGTCTATGTGTTGTTTGATTATATCTTGTTCTTGTCTTTTAATTAACATGCTAGGCTAGATTTATCTTGTGTTTGCTTAGATCTAATGAAACCTAACTATTGATTATTGGTTGTTGGTGTGTTATTAATTGTATTGGATGATTGTTTATCGATGTTAGGCTTAAGAAAACTGGCTAACCTCCTATACGGTAACTTGCTTGAACGTCTTAAGAAACATGAACCAATGCGTACTAAGGTTTTTATGGTTGTTTTAATGCATGAGCGAATTCTAGTGATCCCATGTTAGGAGCTTCTTAGCCGGCTCGACATAGGAATGAAGTAGGAGCTTATAGAGTTGGGGAAGTACATACGCCACCCCACGATTGGTATTAAGGAATACACCCGTCATCCACGCAATTAATACACACTAATCAACCGGTAAAAGATAGTTAGGGAGTAAGGAAATCTAAGTAAACACATTTCTCTCCATATAAGTTCCACAACCTTTTCATTTTCAGTTATTTTATTTTATTTGCAATTGTAGTTATTTGGGTTAGTTGACTAGCAACTAATTCCGCCCACTCCTTCAAACCCGAGATTTTACTTGCTTTCATAAAAAAATATAAAAATACAAAAAGAATCTTCCCTCACCCTTAGACCTATTAGAGTAGTTTTTCAATCCTAACGACACTATTCCCCTAGAGAACGATCAATCCCCCGGTACTTGCCACTACACTATACTACATCGGTCAGGTACACTGCCTGGTGGGGATTGCAAGCCTCTTGAGATCCCTCGAGAGGTAAAACCTGTTGTAAGGTCGCAAAACCACGCATCAAGTTTTTGGCGCCGCTGCCGGGGAGTAGTTATTGCTTAGGTTGAATTTTTATTTTATTAGGTCTACTCACTAGATTCCTATCTAGTGAGATTTTTATTTTCTTTTTATTAGCTTTCTCGTAGTCTATCTTTTCTTTGTGCTTTTGTTCGTAAAGTTTTTCCATTGACTTTTCCGTTCGCCATTATGGAGAACGTGAATCTACCAAATCCGCGACTAGAGTTTTACATGAAGAAATATAATTTTACTAATTTGGATAAATCAAGATGGTGGAATGAAGTAATGAGAACAGGATCTTACATAGATTTTAGTGAGTACCTTGAGAAAAGAGACCAAGTGCATAAAACTTTTGAGGAAATCACCTTAGGAGCCCCATCAAACCCTCAAAAAACCTCATTAAGTGAAACCTATGCACCATATGAGCCTTCACCTAGGATAGTTTCTTGTGAACCCGACCAAGATTGTGAGATGGTTAATGTTGAACTACCTAGGTGCATGCTTGGATTAGATTTCACCAAGACATATGATGAGTATGAGGAATCCTTTAGGCAAATGGAACATAGTGATCAAGTTATTGAGAATGATTCTTATGAATCGGACCAAGAATTTGAGATGAATAGAAAAGGATTTGAGATACCTAGGTGCATGTTGGGGATAGACTTCAACAAATCACATAATAAGCACATAGGTAATCAAGATAAGATGGAGGATAAAGTAGAAAATCCAAGTCCACCAAGTACTCCACAAAACCCACCATCATTCGAGGCACCCACACCGCCCGTGACTTACCCGGAAGAAGTAGAAGAGACTTTAGGAATCCCGATGGAGGTAGAGCCCTTGGACCAAACAAAACTAGAAGAAATAGGTTTGAATACTTGTAGTCATAACCTTTCTTTTAGTTCTATGGAAGTTCCTAGTTTTGATGAACCGGAGCCTAAACCAAAACCGTTACCTAATCTTCCATCCTTAGATGTGAACTTAGGAATTGAATTAGGTCCCGACCCACCCATCAAACCATATAGTCCGGGTAGTTTTATGTTGAAGGTAGTAGACTCTAAGCCTTGGAGAGAGGAAGCTAATATAGGAGTGAACCATGACCTTACATACTTACATCACCCATTCATGATTGATCACAAGAAACATTATGGGTTTAAACCGGGTTTATTAGGTCAAGATGGATTCCCAACTAGGAATCTCTCGAAGTTGATAGAAGATGATCCCTTTTTAGGAGAAAACTTTAATTCACCCATTGACCAAAGTGAACTAGGTAAGGTTATGATGAAAGGAGCACACCCCTTTGAGTATATAATTCATCCACCACTCTTTCCTCACGCGACATACTTCCACCAAGATGGTGTGTATCGCTACTATCACCCGCACTTAATCCTAAGTGTAGGAAAAACCTCTCCTTTATCCGTTAAATAAGGGTAGAGTCAGGCTCGTGACTCGAACAAAAACAAGCGCTTCTTGGGAGGCAACCCAAGCTTTATTTGCTTTGTTTGTTTGTTTTGTTTGTTTGTTTGATTTTATTTGCTTCCGTATGTATGTTTAATTTTTATTATTATTGATTCATGTTCGAAACTAAATTGTGAAAATGCTTTATCTTGTTTTTAACTTCGTCTTAACTACATATAAAGGTATTTTGCAAAAGATAAGTGTAAGGGAATCCAAATTTGTTTATTAGAACAAATGAACATGAATCGTAACAATAATAAATTAACATACATACTAGTAATTGTTAGAGTCAAATGCTTGTATCGAGTCATAATGAATATTTTGCAGGATTTCCAGGAAGTGAGGTATAGGTTTTTCCAGAAATTTTCCGGAAACTTAACATGAGAATTCTGTCAGATCATTTCTGACGGCGTCAGGCTTTACAACCTGACGGCGTCAGGTGTTAATTTTCTGAAATTTTTGAAAGTTTTGTTTTTCTACCGGAATCATAAAAAGGTTTTTATTAAATCTCTAACTTATAAACTCCAGGAATCTGCAAAATAATCATTCCACAAGCATTATATCCTTATATAGATTTATCCCGCCGTTGTTATGCAGGTTTTCGTGTTTGTTTTCTCAGGTTTAACAGGTTATTTTGGACAAGGAGATGTATGTGGAATCTAGCTTTTGGCGATGCTTTAGTCTTGAAGCTTCTACATTCTCTTGGAAGAAGATCTAACCATGTTACCTCTTTATCCACCGAGCGAATCAGGGGAGTATTTGATTTCATTCTTTTACCTTATTTACTTTTACATCTTGTTATTTGAACATTGGGGACAATGTTCATCTTAAGTGTAAGGGGGGGGGGTAAAGAACGATACTTTGGAGAATACAATTGCACTTGATTTTTTGTTTGTTTGATGGTAGATGTGTAATAAAACTGAGAGAAATACCTGTTAAGGCAATTTTAGTGCCAAATTTAAATTTTTTTACAACATATAGGAGTGACACTTTGATCTTAATGAGCGTCTCATGGATAGGAGTTATATGACTAGCACAAAAAACCGTACCACTAAAAAAATTTTCCACCCCCAAATATGTGAGGTTCGCCCCTAGAATTGGTAGGAAAAGCATTTATGCTATGATGTGTGTACCGGTAGCACTTAGATTCTAGAACTTGTGTTAGGACCATTCCGAGGCCACAAGTGAGACTACATTCGTGTAGTTAGATTTACTACATGATAAGAGGCATTAGGATTAACCCATTGTTTTACACCTGTGTTTTTGTTATAATTACATTGGCTACATTGGTCAAGTAATTCTCTCACACCCTTTGCGTTGTACTCATTTTTAGTACATGATACCCCTTGTACACCCCTCAGAGCCTATCTTTTCGTTTCTAACTTTAAGCATTTTACTTAAAGGAAGAATTTGTTTACACCCCACTTAAATGTACACCCAAATCGCCTTAGCCTACCTTGTATGCACTCATCTTTAGTGCATTATTGTGACAACATTTGTTTAAACCCCAAGTTAATTATCTAATTGATTACATGGTTGCTAAGTCGAGTCATATCCTTGTACATATTGTTTTGGGACGATTGGGACTCATGGGTAAAGTACTAGTGTAATGAAGTAATGGGGAAGAACAACATTATTACCCCCATATGTGCTAAATATTTTAAAAGTACTCAAAGTGTGTCGATTATCTTAATTCGAGTCATTAGAATAGTTATTTGTAAAGTTATGTAAAATTTCAAGTGTAAGGGGAATGCAACGCCCCTATGATGTATTATTTTGGATGGTAGGGCAAGAGCGTATGAAAAAAAAAAAAATCGAAAAAATAAAGAAAAATACAAAAAAATGAGAAAAAGAAAAGTAAAAAAAAAAACATACGGACTACCATCCCGTTTCATTTTATGTTTATTTTATGTTTTTGTTATTTTGTTTTTAGCTTAGATTGAGTCGAGTCTTGGCTTAGCAACGCCATATTGTACTTGTAATCAACCAAGATCTTTAACTCGCCACCAGTAAAATATCCCTTATCCAACAAAACCGTGTTTATCATATCCCTACACCTAACGTTATAACCCGTTTAAAAGCCCTCTTTGATAGTTTATATTAGGTGCTTACGCCTAGTGGAGGAGGTTTTTGACCCTTTCCCAAGCCTATGGTAATCTATTTGCTATGACAGGTAGTGAGAGATATTATCCATTTTCATTTATGAGATATACTTTTATGACACCTGAGAGATGTGAGTATCTAAACACTACTTGTGAGGTGCTAGTTTGTAATCTCCGTCTTATTATGATTAAAGTGGAACGACTATTTGTTGTAATTACTTTTATATTAGCGTTAAATGACCCCTAACTTGTATTTTGATTAGAATAAAAGCGCATTTGCTTGAAGGGCAAGCAAATCTCAAGTGTAAGGGTATTTGATGAAGCGAAAAGTGTACCGCTTTTAGGGGGTCATTTAAGCCCTAAATCGTATTTATTTGATCAAATATTGCCCTAAATCGTTCCTTTTGTCATTTTAAGTACTTTGGAGAAGAAATCTGGAAAAGGAAGCATTTTGGACGTTTTTTGGAGCATAAAAGTGAAGAAAATGACAAAGTCTCCAAAACTGCTGGAAAAGTACACGTGACGGCGTCAAGGATTGCTCCTGACGGCGTCACGGCTTGGCAAAAGAGGTGGATATGACAAATACACGTAACGCGCCAGAAAGTTTTACAATGGAAATCTGACGGCGTCACCCTTTAAGGTGATCAAGGCTGTCACGGTTTAAGTTAAAGAGAGACGGCGTCAAGCACAATTGTGACGGCGTCAACCCTTGACGCGCCAAGAGTGGATTTTGGAGGATTAAAGAGGGACGGCGTCAGGAAGACCATCCGGGAACCCTAGCCGCGGCGAGGTGACGGCGTCACCTCCTACAACGTGACGCCGTCAGCCCCTAAATTCTGTATATAGTTTTGCAATTTTTAGTCATTAGTATGCAACTTTGTGAGGAGAAACCCTTAGACGATTTTTCTGCCATTTTTAAGGGTTTTATACCTTGGATCTCCCATGTTTAATTGAAGATAAGTAATCAATTAATCATTCAATATGTCTATGTGTTGTTTGATTATATCTTGTTCTTGTCTTTTAATTAACATGCTAGGCTAGATTTATCTTGTGTTTGCTTAGATCTAATGAAACCTAACTATTGATTATTGGTTGTTGGTGTGTTATTAATTGTATTGGATGATTGTTTATCGATGTTAGGCTTAAGAAAACTGGCTAACCTCCTATACGGTAACTTGCTTGAACGTCTTAAGAAACATGAACCAATGCGTACTAAGGTTTTTATGGTTGTATTTAATGCATGAGCGAATTCTAGTGATCCCATGTTAGGAGCTTCTTAGCCGGCTCGACATAGGAGTGAAGTAGGAGCTTATAGAGTTGGGGAAGTACGTACGCCACCCCACGATTGGTATTAAGGAATACACCCGTCATCCACGCAATTAATACACACTAATCAACCGGTAAAAGATAGTTAGGGAGTAAGGAAATCTAAGTAAACACATTTCTCTCCACATAAGTTTCACAACCTTTTCATTTTCAGTTATTTTATTTTATTTGCAATTGTAGTTATTTGGGTTAGTTGACTAGCAACTAATTCCGCCCACTCTGTTGGGAATTAAATATTCAAGATGTTTAATATTGAAGGTACTGCTAGTACATCAAAGTACTGCTAGTACATCAAGATACTGCTAGTTCATGATCAAAGTACTGCTGCTACATCAAAGTACTGCTGCTTCATCAAAGTACTGCTGATCAGTGACTCATTGGATAAGATCGAAAAGATATTTATTGTATTTTGGTCAAACATATACGGTAGATAATATCTTACTCCATGTGCTTAGTTAACAAGTTGTATACATAGATACATGTTGTATCTTATGTACTGACACAATATGCATAAAGTTAAACAAGTAAGTCGGTCAAGACTTTTAGCAAAATTGTAAAGATCTCTTGCAACTATAAAAGAGATCTTAGACTTAGATATTAAAAAAAAAGACACAATAGAACACACATGCACATGCATAACTGTTAGAACAAGAACAAAAAACAATATCACAAGTCTAAAACATAAGATTCAAGGTTTTGTAACCCTAGTGAAAAACTCAAGATCACTCGTATTATTTGGAATAATATTGAATCGTTTAGTGAAATACTTTCTTTGTTCATTGTTAAGTAACAAACATAATTCTTCCATTTCCATAACATACATAACCTTCTAAGTGTGATTAAGTAAATTCCGCGTGCTTAATCATATTAAGTCAATATATCTCATACACAAAGACACAAGGTTTAACCACCTTAACCGTGTATACACTAGATCCTCACAGTTGGTATCAGAGCTTAGGGTTGATATATTTGAATTAGAAGAAACAGAAATGGATCCACATGATGTTCAAACAAATGTTGCTGCAAAGTTGCCCATAATCAAACCCAATGAGTTTGAGTTATGGAGGATGAGAATTGAGCAATATTTCATGGTCCAAGATTATACTCTTTGGGATATAATTATATATGGTGATTCCTTTTCACCAAGCTACTCAGAGGTTGTCCTAGAAGGTAAAACAAGTAGAAAAAGAAATACTGGACCAGTGTCAAATGAAGAGAAGATACTGAAGAGAAATGATCAGAAAGCAAGAAATTTGCTGCTTATGACCATTCCTAGTGAGCAGATGCTATCTTTCAACAAGTATCTTGATGCAAAAACTCTTTTTGAAGAGATTTGTGCATATTTTGGTGGTAATGAAACTACCAAAAAGACACAGAAGACACTACTAAAGCAACAATTTGAAAACTTTACTGCTTTTAGTAATGAGTCTCTTGATAAGCTATTCTCAAGATTACACAAGCTTGTCAGTCAGTTAGCTGTGTTGGGTGTTGAGACAGAGAAGGAAGATCTCAACATGAAGTTTTTAAGAAGTCTACCTGATGAGTTCCATACTCATGTTATTGTCTGGATGAACAAACCAGACATTGAAACCATGAAGCTCAATGATTTGTACAACAACTTCAAAATTGTTGAACAAAGTCTGAAGAAATCTGGTCATTATGGTACTAGTTCTGGAAACGTGGCACTTTTGTCAGTTCCTAGTATTAGTAAGAATGAAGAGGTAGATGAAGGTGAAAGTGCTCCTTCCACAAGTTCTCACAAGGATGTTGCTGGTCTTGGAGATGCAACATTCTATGCTTTTATTACCAGTCAATCAAATGGCTCTCCTCTCAACCATGAAGACCTTGAGCAGGTAGATGGTGATGATTTGGAAGCTATGGATATTAAATGGCAGGTTGCTTTGCTTAGCATGAGGGCTAAGAAGTATTGGCAAAGAACTGGGAAGCAGATTACCATAAATGGTAATGATACTGCTGGGTTTGATAAGAAGAAAGTGGAGTGTTTCAACTGTCATAGGTTAGGACACTTTGCTAAGGAGTGTAGAAGCCCAAGAAAGCAGGAGAATAGAAACACATGGTATAAGCAAGATAGGAAAAAGGAAGTTACTGTTGAAGAGCCAAAGGCTATGTTGGCTATTGATGGTATTGGTTATGATTGGAGCTCTATGGCTATTGAAGAGGATGCACCACCAAATGCTGCTCTTTTGGCCAATGAATTTGCTCTAATGGCTCATTCTGATTCAGAGGTAAACAATATTACATCTTGTACTGAATCATGTCCTAATCTTAAAGCTTATGAAGACCTTAATAAGAGATTTGAAGCTCATAAACAAGAACTGCTTGATTCTTTGTTTAATTTGGCTAATCACAAAAGAGGTCTAGGTGTTTTGGAAAAACAAGTTTTACATTTTAAAAATAATGAAATTCATTTTGCTGATGACATCAATATACTAAAAAATGACATTAAGATCAGAGATGAGTGTATTGTTGAGTTGAATGAATCATTAGCTAAACATAAGAATGAAAGAGAAAATGTAAAGGTTTCTGTGGATGTTTTAGCACATTCCTCAGAAGGATTCAATAAGCTTTGGGAAGCCCAAGTTATTGATAAGGTCAATTCTGGTGTTGGATTTAAGTCTGTACCCCCTCCATACAGAGGTGTTCATTCACCTCCAGGTATTGATTTAGCACACACAGGGTTACCTGAGTTTCAAGAACCAATCATGGAATATGGTTCTAAGGTCACTAAATCTCCAAAGATAGAGAAGGTAAGTAAAAGTTTAGATAAAACTTTATCTTATCAGGACAAGGTGTCCTTTGTTAAGAAAGGAGATGCTATAGTTGTTGAAGATTGCACAACTGATAGTGATAGTGAAGAAGAACAGGTTATGTCTAAACCTGTATTGGTTAAGAAAGTAGGAACAAGTCTTCCTAAGATAGTCAATCACAACACTAACAGGCCTAAGTCAAATGTTAAGACAGTTAGGAAACCAGTTAGATATTGTGAACAATATAGAACTACAAACAAGCCCAGAGGTAACCAAAGGAATTGGAACAACCTCAAGTCTAATCAATTAGGTGATGACTTTGCATTTTATAATAAAGCTTGTTATACATGTGGTAGTTTTGACCATCTTGCAGCTTTCTGCAACCAAAGGGTAACTGGGTATGAATACAATAGGGTGAATTACAAAAGGCAAACTCCTCAAACTCTTTTTCACTCTAATACTCATAGATCTAAACCCAGAACAGTCTCAAACAAGTCTGGACTCAAAGGTCCTGATAGACAAAAAGGTCCTGTTAACAAAGTACTGCCAGTTCAAACTCAAAGTACTGGTAAATCTAAAAGTACTGTTAGACCTTTGATGACTGTTAACCCAAAATCAACAGCTAAAGATGCAAAAACAACTTTCAAACATGCATCTAAAACTGTTCTAAGGCCCATTCAATCAAAAGCAGTGGTCCACAAACAAATTTGGAGACCAAAGGGTGTGACTTCAAAGTTAGCAGACTCTGCTGAACATGTTACTCACTCTGCTGCTAAGGGTAATAGGGCAAATGCTGTTAAGGCCTCAGCATGTTGGATTCAAAAATCCAATATTGCATCAACAGTCCTTAAAAGATTAAACTATATTGATGCAAGAGGCAGATTCAAGTCAGTAATGGCTTGGATCCCCAAAGAAAACTAACTTTCTTATTTGTGTGCAGGAACATTCCATTGATCATCAAGATCAAGGATACTCAGATAGTGGATGTTCTAATCACATGACAGGCAACATGTCTTATCTTTCAGACTTTCAAGAATTCAATGGAGGATATGTTACCTTTGGAGGTGGTTTTCGTGGCAAAATTTCTGGTAAAGGTACTATTAAAACCGGAAATTTAGATTTTGAAAATGTGTACTATGTACAAGAGTTAAAGTATAATCTTTTTAGTGTTTCACAAATGTGTGACAAAAAGAATAATGTCCTTTTTACTGACACTGAATGTCTTGTTCTATCTAAGGATTTTAAGATGCCTGATGAAAATCAAGTACTTCTTAGAATTCCTAGAAAGGCCAACATGTATAGTGTTGATATGAAGAACATCATTTCTAAAGAAGATTTAACTTGTCTTGTATCAAAGGCCACATTGGATGAATCAATGTTATGGCATAGAAGGCTTGGTCATATTAACTTCAAAACCATAAATAAAATTGTTAAGAATGGTTTGGTAAGAGGTTTACCTCACAAAAGATTTGAAAATGATCAAACATGCATTGCTTGTCTAAAAGGCAAACAACACAAAGCCACTTGTAAGCCCAAAATTTTTAACTCTATCAATCAGTCATTGTTTATGCTGCATATGGACTTATTTGGACCAGTTTCAGTAAGGAGTATACAACATAAAAAATATTGTCTTGTTATAACTGATGACTATAGCAGATTTACATGGGTTTTCTTTTTAGTCACTAAGGATGAGACATCAAGCATCCTTAAGGAATTCATTACACTGATAGAAAACCAAGTAAGCAAGAAAGTAAAAGTCATTAGGAGTGATAATGGGACAGAGTTTAGAAATAGAGTTATGGATGATTTCTGCAAAGAAAAAGGTATTAGGAGAGAATATAGTGTTGCTAGAACACCACAACAGAATGGAGTGGTTGAAAGAAAGAATAGAACACTAATTGAAGCTGCTAGAACAATGTTAGCTGATTCTAAGCTACCAATAATCTTTTGGGCAGAGGCAATTAACACTGCTTGCTATGTTCAAAATAGAGTTTTAGTTGTGCAGCCTCACAATAAGACATCATATGAACTCTTTAATGGTAGAACTCCTGCAATAGGATTTCTTAGACCTTTTGGATGTCATGTGACAATTCTCAATACCTTAGACCATTTAGGAAAATTTGATGGTAAAGCAGATGAAGGTTTCTTAGTTGGATATTCTCTTGTTAGCAAAGCTTTTAGAGTTTACAACTTAAGAACTGAGAAAGTTCAAGAAGAACTACATGTGGAGTTTCAGGAAAACAAATCCAGTGTAGTAGGTCAAGGACCAAAATGGATATTTGATCTTGATTATCTAACAAACTCTATGAATTATTTACCTGTTGTTGCAGAAACTAATAATTTTTCAGGTTCACAAGCAACAAATGAGGTGGAGTTAGATAAAGATCAATCTGATGTCATTATGCCATTGTGGTCAAGTACCAGTGTGGATTTAGCTTCAAACAATGATGAATCTTCTTCTGATAAAGCAAAAGAGGATGTTGAGGCTCAAAGAAAAGATGTTGGAACAGAGGAACAACTCAATATGTTGAATATTGAAAGTACTGCTGAGACAGAGCAAGGTACTGTGAGTACTTCTCAAGGTACTGGTGGTTCATTTGAAGGAACTGTTAGTTCAGTTGAAGGTACTGCTGGTCCTTCACACTCAAAAGATGCAGAGTTCCAAGAAGATGAAGTGGATGTGACTAATCTTACACCATCTTATCATGTTCCTACTACCCCACACACAAGAATTCACAAAGTTCATTCCCTAGATAATGTGATTGGAGATGTACAATCTGGTGTGAAGACAAGAAGACAACTAGTCTCTTCAGACCAACAAGGGATTCTTGATGCCCTTTATGCTTCAAAACAACATGAACTTTCAAACTCATGTTTATTTGTATGTTTTCTCTCTCAAAAGGAACCAAAGAATATTCTTACAGCCCTAGATGATTCAAGCTGGGTAGAGGCTATGCAAGAAGAGCTTCTTCAGTTCAAGATTCAAAAGGTTTGGGTGCTAGCTGATTTACCTACAGGTGAAAAGCTAATTGGCACTAGATGGGTTTTTAAGAACAAAAGGGATGACAGAGGAATTGTGATCAAGAATAAGGCTAGATTAGTAGCACAAGGGTACACACAAGAAGAAGGGATAGATTATGATGAAGTTTATGCTCCAGTAGCAAGGATTGAGGCAATTAGGCTGTTTCTAGCTTATGCTTCATTTTTAGGCTTCACAGTCTACCAAATGGATGTCAAAAGCGCATTTTTATATGGTGAAATTGAAAGAGAGGTATATGTTTCACAACCTCCTGGTTTCATTGATCCATTACATCCAAACAAAGTGTACAGAGTAGTGAAAGCTCTCTATGGCCTTCATCAGGCACCAAGAGCTTGGTATGCAACACTTGCTTCCTATTTATTAGAAAATGGATTTCAAAGAGGGAAGATTGATCAGACACTTTTCATCAAACAGCACAAGAAGGATCTTCTGTTAGTGCAGGTGTATGTGGATGACATTATCTTTGGATCTACAAGGAAGGAAATGTGTTTAGAATTTGAGAAGCTTATGAAAGATAAGTTTCAAATGAGTTCTATGGGAGAACTTACATTCTTTTTGGGTTTGCAAGTTAAGCAATCATCTGAAGGCATATTTATTAGTCAAGACAAATATGTTGCAGAGATACTTAGAAAATTTCAATTTGCTGATTCAAAAATAGCAAGCACACCAATGGACTCAGAGAAGCACCTTCTGAAAGATGAAGATGGAGAAAATGTAGATGTACACAATTACAGATCTATGATAGGCTCTTTGATGTATCTTACATCATCTAGACCTGATATCATGTTTCCTGTTTGTGTCTGTGCAAGATTTCAAGTTACTCCAAAGGTTTCTCATTTAACTGCAGTCAAGAGAATTTTTAGATATCTTAAAGGTCAACCAAAGTTGGGTATATGGTATTCTAGAGAATCTCCTTTTGATTTGGTAGCATATTCGGATAGTGATTATGCTGGTGCTAGCTTAGACAGAAAGTCAACAACTGGAGGATGTCAATTCCTTGGGTGTAGACTTGTCTCATGGCAGTGTAAGAAGCAAACAAGTGTGGCAAATTCAACAACTGAAGCTGAATATATAGCTGCTGCAAGTTGCTCTAGTCAAGTTCTATGGCTTCAAAACCAACTCCTTGATTATGGGTACAATTTCTTAAACACTGTTATTTATATTGATAATAGTAGTACAATTTGTATTATTAAAAATCCGGTACAACACTCTAAAACAAAACACATTGAAATTAGACATCACTTCATAAGAGATTGCAATGAGAAAAGATTAATTCAAGTTCTTAAAATTGCTTCAGAGCATAATTTTGCAGATCTGTTAACAAAAGCTTTTGATGTTTCAAGGTTTCAGTACTTAATAGCAAGTATTGGAATGCTTAATCTTTAAATTTTCAATATGATGTGTTTTTGTACATAAATTTTTGAAAGTACTGCTGGATTTATAAGGTACTGCTATATCAAAATTTGAATTGTGTTATTCATATAGTTGGTTTTATGATTAATCTAATGCAAGACAAGTACTTTGTACATTGTTCTTTTGGTTTTAGACTAACTATTTCAGGTATGAATATGTAAACACAAAGGATGTTTCAAGTGAAATGGGAACAGCAGAATTCTTATTATATTGCTGACCATAATAGATTTATGATGGACTGAGTTTAGGAATTAAACCTCCTTAAAACTTCTTTCTTGAAATCTAGTTATGATATTTCACATTGAATTGATGACTTAGTTGATCAGATAGTAACTGATACAACTCACTTTCTATCATTTTATACTTTCAAGTATAATGAGTTAGTCTAAGGACATCTGATAGAAATAACAGCTAGTGAAAGTGAATCTAACACTTGTGTTGGAGGTAACAATTGCTATGAGCTGGAAACCCTGTCAAGAAAATCTTTTGAATAGATTTATCTTTTCACAGGCAGTTAGTGATAACTGAAATACATTGGTTCTCACACAACCAGAGGTTATTTTTAAACCGAAATTTTGATTAGGTGTCTGTTACACACTTGATTTCTTCAAAATGGTTGAATGTAGTATGATTTTTCAATTCCAAAATCATAAACATACTACTAAGCTAAATGATTTCTTAAAAGGATTTTCAAGGATTCAGAAAAACCATTCATTTATGGATTATGAATCAAAATGTCCACTGATTCACCTCTCATAGGAGTTAACACACCTAGAAGTGATGAGGACAGCAACTTAAACTATTAAGGAATTGATGGCTTCATGTACAATATTGTCTGAAAACAAGTTCAAACTGATAGATCAGGTGATATGAAGAGAAGTTCTTTAGTACATAGTGAGATCTTCCAAACAAGGGGAGGAAACAAAAGTTATTTGCTTCAGGGGAGGAAATAATTTCCCAGCAAAGGAAGAATAAACCAATATATGGAAGGAAAAGTCAAGAGCATACAAGATGATGTAGAGGTTGAAAATGATTAGAACAGATCAAATATCTAGAAGGGATGAAGCATTCCTAAAGGAGAAAGTTCTATCTAGATCAAACGAAGAAAAGTTTCAATTTCACTTCAAAGACATGCTGGTTAGATGATTTCACTTGTTGAAACAAGCATCCAAGATACACAGCATCATTGCCTCTTACAATTCCTCCATCCAAGGAAATTGCACCATCTTTTGGTACAATGTTTTTGATATTGCTGAAGTCAAAGAAGAACAAAGCAGATGAGTTCAGAATAGAAGAATAGTTCAGATTCAAGAAGTGTTTGAAAGATCTTCACAAGTCCTCATTTAATTCAGAAAAACATGTTTGAATTAATTCACATGTTTAGGGGAGGATTGTTGGGAATTAAATATTCTGAAGGTACTGCTAGTACATCAAAGTACTGCTAGTACATCAAGATACTGCTAGTTCATGATCAAAGTACTGCTGCTACATCAAAGTACTGCTGCTTCATCAAAGTACTGCTGATCAGTGACTCATAGGATAAGATCGAAAAGATATTTATTGTATTTTGGTCAAACATATACGGTAGATAATATCTTACTCCATGTGCTTAGTTAACAAGTTGTATACATAGATACATGTTGTATCTTATGTACTGACACAATATGCATAAAGTTAAACAAGTAAGTCGGTCAAGACTTTTAGCAAAATTGTAAAGATCTCTTGCAACTATAAAAGAGATCTTAGACTTAGATATTAAAAAAAAAGACACAATAGAACACACATGCACATGCATAACTGTTAGAACAAGAACAAAAAACAATATCACAAGTCTAAAACATAAGATTCAAGGTTTTGTAACCCTAGTGAAAAACTCAAGATCACTCGTATTATTTGGAATAATATTGAATCGTTTAGTGAAATACTTTCTTTGTTCATTGTTAAGTAACAAACATAATTCTTCCATTTCCATAACATACATAACCTTCTAAGTGTGATTAAGTAAATTCCGCGTGCTTAATCATATTAAGTCAATATATCTCATACACAAAGACACAAGGTTTAACCACCTTAACCGTGTATACACTAGATCCTAATTCCACACACTCCTTCAAACCCGAGATTTTACTTGCTTTCATAAAAAAATATAAAAATACAAAAAGAATATTCCCTCACCTTTAGACCTATTAGAGTAGTTTTTCAATCCTAACGACACTATTCCCCTAGAGAACGATCAATCCCCCGGTACTTGCCACTACACTATACTACATCGGTCAGGTATACTGCCTGGTGGGGATTGCAAGCCTCTTGAGATCCTTCGAGAGGTAAAACCTGTTGTAAGGTCGCAAAACCACGCATCACCCCGCAGAAAGTAATAGCTAAAACCTACCCCATATTAGTTATCAGATCTAAACACTTAGGAAAAAAAAAAACACAACACTCATCTCCTTCATCTGCTTTGCGTTAGATCTGCTAAAACCACCACAACAGCGCCATCTCCACCACCACCACAACACCACCACTCATCTCCTTCATCTGCTTTGTGTTAGATCTGCTAAAACCACCACAACAGCGCCATCTCCACCACCACCACAACACCACCATCTCCACCACCACCACCACAACACCACCATCTCCACCACCACAGCACCCACACTCGCACCACTGTGCACATCTTTCCTCCCCCTCTCCCGTTTAATTCTTTCCTCCCCCTTCTCTCCCGTTTAATTCTTTCCTCCCCCATCTCTCATTTAATTCTTTCCTCCCCCATCTCTCATTTAATTCTTTCCCTCCAACCAAGACCAAGCCGAGACCAAGGTTAATTTTTTTTATTTTTTGATTTTCGTTATTTATTTAATTTGTGATTTTTTTTGTTATTTTTTAAGGGTTAATTTTTGTTATTTGTTTTTTGAGTTTTGTTATTTTTTTTTAAAATTTTTTTGTTAACTTTTTTTGTACAGACAGTACTGTCGAGAGCCGAGACCGAGCCGAGACGAAGCCGAGACCACAACCGAGACGAAGCCGAGACCACAACCGAGACGAAGCCAAGACCAAAAGGTATATTTTTTTATTTTTTTATTTCTTTAGCGGAGACATGTCGCTGTCAAAAGTTTTGAGTTATTAATTTGTGTTTATGTGTTTGGCGAGGACACAAAAGACCTGCTGTTTGCCGAGGACCACGTGCTTGCCATCTAGACCAGCTTAGACCAGCCGAGAACACACCACAGCAGCCTTGCAGTATGTTATTTTTGTTTGCGTTTGTGTTTAGTTAATTACTTGTTTCGTAATATGCAGCCTTGCGTTTGTGTTTGGTTAATTAATTATTAGAGAATCACTAGGACACACCACAACAGCCTTGCATTTGTTTTTGGTTACAATGCATTTGGAAAATAATCACTAGGACATGTTAGAATGCGTTTGGGGTTGCTTCTTAAGCTGCAAGGGTGTTTGGTTTACGCTTAAATCAGTAGGGTGTTTGGTTTCGGCTTATATCACTAGGACATGTTATGAGTTTATTTGATTTCGGCTTATATTTCATAAGCTTCAATTTTCTGGCTTATTTGGATAAGTAATATTGTTATGTATAAGTAATATTGTTAACTGCGATATAAAACCATTTATATATGTGTGTTTGATGAATTGTCTAAGTAATTTCATATATGAATCATTATGTTAGCTACGAATATGTTAGTATTGTATGGTATTTGATTGTGTTATACTATTATAAATGATTTTAGGAATTTAGTGATTAATTTCGGAAAGTCCCCGTCCGAAGTTAATCATCCCATAGAAAACCCGTCCGAAATTAATTTATTAGAAATTAATTTCGGAAAGTCCCCTGTTTGGGACTGCTTTTTGAATGTTTTGTCTCATTTAGGATATGAATGCGTATAATTGATTTACTATTTGTGAAAATTTCGACAGTGTTTCCTCTTTACTCCTACGAATATGTCTTTAATGCACATATTTGGGGAGTTGAGGGGAAATGCTGCCGAAATTTTCTCAAATAGTAAATTCAGTTATACGCATTCATATATGAGACGAAACATTCAAAGAGTGGGTTAGGATTGCCTTCCATAGTTGGATTAGGTGAACAAAACGCACAACTCATGATTCCACCTTTATGTATTTATGTGTAGATTTTTTTGAACATGCTTAATTCTAAATAATTATTTATTGTATCATTAAAACGCAGTTATGCCAATTGATAAGAGTTGGGTCTCTCAACCTCGTGCTAGCCGCGAATTTCTAAAAGGTATTAGAGCTTTTTGCGAGTATTGCAAGTCCTTTGTGAATATTGATGGGAATGTTTATTGTCCATGTAATTATTGTCATAACTTTCGTTGGGTAAAACACGAAGATTTGTTTAATCACATAATCTCATACGGTTGGGACCAAAGTTATACGAAATGGTATAATCACGGTGAACCGGATGAGCAGACAGTAGTACCCACCACGAATCAACATGGGAGTGATATGGCTGAGTTCCTTCATGATATTTGTCCGAATAACGAACAAAATGAGCCAACTGAAGGAAATATTGGCGAGACAAGCAACGAGCCAACTCCTCAACGTAACGAGTTTGAAGAGTTACTCGCCACTGCCAACGAGCCACTATACCCGGGCTGTAATTGGATGTCTTCATTGGACTTTATGGCAAAGTTTACGAACATCAAGGTCAAAGGTAAAATGAGTGACACCACATTTAACGAAACCCTAAAATTTCTCAAAGAATGTTTCCCACCCGCTCTAGGATACAAAATCCCATCGTCATACTATGAAATAAAGAAAACATATAAAACGATCGGGTTAGGATACGAATCCATACATGCTTGTGTAAATGACTGTTTTTTATATCGGGGGAAGGGTAATGAAGATTTGCAGAATTGTCCCATCTGCGATGCTAGTAGATGGAAAGACAAGAACACACTGGGGAAGAAAGTTCCTAACAAGGTGTTGCGTTATTTTCCTTATCATTCCTAGACTACAGCGTTTGTACAAGTCTAAACACACTGCAAAACATATGACTTGGCATGCTTCTGGGCAGTCTACGGAGGACGGTAAGATGCAACACCCGGTTGATGGTCAATTATGGAAGAAATTTGACATAAAGTATTCTAAAGAATTTTCCTATGAAAAAAGAAACGTCCGATTAGGGTTGGATGCTGATGGTTTCAATCCGTACGGCCTTAGTCAGTCTTACAGCATGTGGCCGGTCATATTAACAACATACAATACGCCTCCCTGGATATGTATGAGAGAGACTTCTATTTGACTTGTTAATCTGCCCTAAATCCTAGAAGGACATAGATATTTACTTGAGGCCTTTGATTGAAGACTAAGATTTATGAAAGATGAGTATGACTAGGAGTGCATGGCATGAATTCTGTATGAGTAGGGCTTTTATGGACTACTTTGAAGTAGTTTATCTGGTGAGTGGGCAAGATTACTTGGTTGTCCGAATGTAATATAGACACTCCATCTGTCGCGTGTTAGGCAAAACCCTTATGTTGGTCACAGAAGGGTTTTTAAAAGACCAATAAATGGCGAAAAATAAACGGGCATTCTATACTCGGGCGATGATCATAGACAACCTCCTAGAAAATTTACCAGTGATGTCATCTTGAATCAACTTAGTAGATTGCCTAAACGTATCCCGGGGAAACATCCAAGTTTTGGGGGTGCGAAAAAAAAACGTGATCCTGTTCGCGAATTGAATTGGACCAAAGTATCATTTTCTACGAGCTAAAGTATTGTCTTTTCTTACACTAAAACACAATTTAGATGTCATGCATATCGAAAAAAATTGTGTGTGAGAGTGTGTTAGGGTACTTTGTTAATGAATGACAAATCAAAAGACACCAACAAGGCAAGACAAGTACTTAGAAAATTTGCAAATTCGTGAAGAGTTGTGGCTCGTCAACAAAGGAAACGGAAGTGCTCTAAGCCTCATCCCACGTACTCTTTCAAGCTGAAGAAAGAAAACAATTTTGTCAATTCATCAAAGGTACGCTTTTATTTCAAAATTTATTTTTTCCAATTCTATTCGGTATCCATTTCGACACTTACTCTAATATCATGATTTTTTTGTCAATTCATCAAAGGTATGAAACTACCTGATGGGTTTCGGATCTAACTTCAAGCATAAAGTGACCGACAATGATAGCAACATAACAGGCTTGAAGGCTCATGACTGTCACATAATGATGCAGCGGTTGCTTCCTGCTGGACTTCAAAATTACTTGAAGGACCAAACCACCGCAACACCAATAATCGAGCTTTGTTCATTCTTCAAACAAATATGCGCTCGAACTTTGATGGTGGATGACATGTTGAAAGCTAAAGAACAACTCATCAATATTTTGTGCAGTTTCGAGCAAATTTATCCTCCTGCTTTTTTTGACATAATGATTCACTTGGTTATTCATCTACCCGAAGAGGCTATTGAAGGCGGGCCTGTTTACATGAGGTGGATGTATCCATTTGAAAGATACATGAAAAAGCTCAAGAATTATGTCAGAAATAAAGCTAAGCCCGAAGGTTCAATAGCGGAGGGTTATATTGCTGATGAAGCATTAACTTTCTGTTCGCATTATTTTCGGGGTGTTGAGACGAGATTTAATCGTCCTGACCGGAATGAGGACGGTCCAAGCCCAACAAGTCAATTTCAGGTGTTTCGATCAATCTGTAAACTGAATGGAAAGCAATCATTGATCCGGGTTCAACCAGACACAATGAAGAAAGTAGTATGGTATGTACTACACAACAGTCATGAAATCGACCCGTACGTGAACGAGTACGAGAGGTACGCATTTTATTTCAAAATGTGTTTTACGTAAGTTATTATTCGACGACTTATTCTAATATCATGAACATTTACAGGGCATTTCCTGGCAATGATATACAAGAAGGATTTCCTCGCTGGTTTGGGAGCAAGGTAGACTTATTGTATGTATTACCCTGTAAAAACAACGACTATTACTCATCTATATCTATTCTTAACTTTTTCATAGATTCGTGAATTAAAAGTAAAGGATGACCCAAGTTGTACTTCCGAGTTATTCGCTTTGGATTGTGGACTAGCATGCACTGCAGTCTCAGTCGACTCTTGCGTAGTCAACGGTGTGAAGTTTATCGTACACGACCGTGATTTACGTCGTTCAACTCAGAACAGCGGAATTTCAACTCCTAATCCTAGCGGAGGAATGTATTATGGACAGCTTCAAGAAATTCTCAAGTTTTTGTATGTTCCGTTCAAGGTTGTGCTGTTCAAAGTCAAATGGTTCGACACTAATAACGAGGGTCGCATAAAACGTTGTACGTATAGAAATAACATTACACAAATTATGACAGACCGTGTATCATTTCAAAATGAACCATACATTCTTGCAACACAAGCAACACAAGTCTTTTACCTTGATTTCTCGGGTAAACGTGGTAGTTCGAAGGCCGTCCAAGATTTTTATCATCGAAAGATTTGGAACCCGGATATCATCGTGGTAGAAGACAATCAAGATGTTGTACATGACAACAACTCATCACATGTCACACTCTCTGCTGAGTTGGAAAAGTTGAATTATAGCACCATAGATATAGATGTCCAGCCAGCGAAAGTTGAGGCACCACCAGCACCAATTATCACTGATGTCGACGACGACGATGATATTGATTATGATGACCACATTCCTCATGATTTAGCATCTGATCATGAAGACCACGTCGATGGTGAAGATGAAGCTGGCACTAATAATGATGATTTTTATCTTAGTGATGTAGGAGATTGATCTCAAATTGTAATTTGTTAAACGACACTTATTTGAATGAAATTGTTATCGAGTTGTTAAATGTGTTTATTTATTTATTTATTTATTTAATTATTTGTTATTATCTTTTTTGGTTTATATTGTTATTTATTTGAATATGTGTATATATATGCGTATATGTGTTTCTTCACTAATTTCTATGTTCTAGTATAGATGGCGGATGTCATAGCTACGAGCCATGGTGGTGATGGAGGTCACGAGCCACCCCGCCCTTCCGGGAGGAGGATAGGCACCAACTGCGAGCGTAAGAATTTCTCCATTATTTTAATTAAACTTGATCATCATTTGAAATTGATAACTTGTTATTTTATGTCACCATCACTTTAATTTGATTACTTGCAGGCTCTAGTTCGAGAGCTCCCAGGCCTAAGCCTACGAAGCCTGGGTCGAAAATAGGGAAAGGCGGGAAGGTGGTTCGCGGTGCCACCCAGAACGCAGCCTTACACGCCATGAGGAATGACACAGGGCGCCCGGTCTCTATCAGATTCAATAGGAATGCCAAAGGCATGTGGCAGCATGTAGGCCTTCACGCTCCGTGGTTCTCGAACTTTGTCGGGAGCTTGATACGGGATACCGTTCCACTGTATTACAATTCGTGGGATGTTGTTCCAGAGGCCAAGAAGGTACACGTGGATAACCGGCTCAACGTAAGTTTTTTTTTTTTTTTTTTTTTTAAATGTGTTTATTTATTTAAATTTGTCTCTTTATTTAAGTTTGTATATTTATTTTAATTATATTTTATTACAGCATTTCTTTGATCTCGCCCCCCACCTTGCCGGTCCAAATGGGGAGGAGATTGTCGCTAGTATCGAAGCTTACCTGAAAAAGATATACAATGACCAAAAGTACAAGCACAAGAAGAAAAATTTTACAAAGGCAGGTGGGGTCGAGAAACTGGACGATATCAAGGCAAAGCGTCCCGAGAACATGGCGGAAGATGAATGGGAAAAGCAGGTAAATTTCTGGATCGACACATACTTTGTTATTATTATTATTATTATTATTATTATTATTATTATTATTATTATTATTATTATTATTATTATTATTATTATTATTATTATTATTATTATTATTATTATTATTATTATAATAATAATAATAATAATAATAATAATAATAATAATAATAATAATAATAATAATAATAATAATAATAATAATAATAATAATAATAATAATAATAATAATAATAATAATAATATTTCATTTATATAATAGTTTTTATTATTTATAATAAGCAGATTGAGCACTGGAGCGACCCCAAGAAGTTGAAGATCAGGGAGATTAACAGCCAAAATAGGAGCAAAATGAAGACTGCCACCCTTCATGGATCACATTCCTTGGCTGTCATAGCTGATAACTTCGTAAGAGACTTTTTAATCATTTTATTTATATATATAGTGTTGGGTGAGTATTGATTGATTTTATTTATAAACAGTTGACCTCCCCCGACCCCGACTACGAGGATACTCGAGACCATATAGACATGTACAGACACACCCATACCACCAGAGGGGGCGCCTGGGAGTCTGAGGAGGCCGAATCCAGATACGTAAGTATAATTTATTTCCAAAAACTCACCAACATTAATGCAATATAATAAATCACGACTTATATATTACTTTTCTTGTTTTTTTGTAACTAAACAGAATGAGATGGTCCGGCTGCGGTCAGAGAGCACCTCCTCTGGGACGCGTATGTCAGATGCGGAGATCCTGAGCCAGGTGATCGGTGGCAAGCAGAGGGGACATATTCCTGGCATAGGTCCAGTTTTACACGGAGGTGGTCACAGGCCGACTCTGAGCTCCTCACGAGCTCGTGAGGAAGCCTCCTCGTCCTCACTGCGCGAGACCGTGACGCAGCAAGGGAACACGCTGCAGATGATTCTGGATTGGGCGAGGAGACAGCCGGGCTTTCCTGGGGAGCTAGCAGCGGGATTGCCGAGGACATGAGGATCCCAGACTGCGTCGCCGGGTGAGTCTAGACCTGCAGGGGAGGGTAGTCGGGGAGCTGGGGGTAGTGGGGGTAATGGGGATGGTGGGGAGAATGGGGATTAGTGTATGGGTCGGATGGGTCACTTTATGTTTGTTTTGGGTTATTGGACATAGTTGTGTAGATTTAGATGGATTATTATGTGTTAGGATTCCCACTAAACTGTTCCTCGCTAGCTTATGTATAGTTTTGTAGAATATCATGTGGATCATGGTTTTTGAACCGTTTTTGGCGAATTAGGATTCATATGATTATGTTTAGCGAATTTGGATTGTTTAGCGAAGTTGGATTAATATTATTTTTAGCGAATTTTCTTTGAATTTGGTGTTGTTGTATATGTTTAGCGAATTTGGTTTTAATTTGGTGTTGTTGGCGAATTTGTTGTTTTGGCGAACTTGGTGAAATGGGGTAACAGCAGGTTGCATGTAATATATGCTGCATTTGGTAGGTTTTTTCTGCACTCATTACGGAAAAAACCTGGAATTATATTAAAAATCTTATTTACGGTAACAAGTCCCCGCAGAAAGTATTTCGAAAATATTAAAAAATAGGTATCTGCGGGGACAAGTCCCCGTAAAAAACAAATAATCATATTATATAATGACTGATTAAATATTTTTAAAATTAATCTCCTTAGGTTTCGGCGGGGACATGTCCCTGCGGAAACCCCTTGCCACGCTGGACAATCTTTGACCGGCTAGAAGGAGGTGGGACCCACACGTCGCCGCAGAAAGGAGGTAAAAGTCACCGCGGAATGTATCAGCGACGAGTTTCCCGCGGTGACGTTTCGGCGGTGACATGTCCCCGCGGAAAGGGTATTGGCGGTGACATGTCCCCGCCGAAAAGGGAAAAATGTCACCGCCCAAAGGAGTGAATGTTGTAGTGCCGGCTAAAAATTTGTAGTTTGGACAACTCGAATCAATAAACTTGACCCTTTCACTGCCAACCTCCAAATGTATATCTATTGAGGTATCAACTCTAGTCCTCTTGTGATGAGATCAAATATTTTGCCATTTGGCGGTAGTTGATTAGTGGCGTTTACCAATTGACTCAAATTACACACTACTCTTCGCCTAGACTAATGTAACAAAAAAGCATCTGATCGTGAGTTAGAATCAAATGAGAAGAAAAATTAAAATGAAAATGGTGAAAAAACACAACTACACATTTCAGATGCACCTACAAAAGTAGATGCACATCCTCTTAAAATTCTCCCTCTTATTTGAAATGTGTGACCAGAAATCCTTGTTACTTTTTTAGTATTTCTTTTCACTGAATCCCTTCCCATCTGATCGTTGTGTTTTGTTAATGAAAAATCCAAATACATAAACACGTTTGTCATAGGCCCAAACTAAAATTAATACCAACTGGGCTATTAAGTGGATCACATATCAACAATAGCTTTTCTTTATTGAGCAAATGAACGATAGTTTGACAAATCAACTAACAAAATGTTTTGATATGTCTTGAAATCATACGTTTTAATTTTTAACTAATTGACCCCGACTTCCAATAGCCAGCTATATTCATAGTCCATTTAAACAATCACGTAGAACTCAGTTCAAAAAGTTATATAAAAAATGAAGGGACACCAACCAATCACATAACTAGACAATGTGGGATCTTAAGTTCGTAAAACACATTTTTTTTTTTTTTTTAAATTTGTAATAATAACTTTAAGTTAGAGTAATACGATGAAATCGATCATATCTTCTCAACTTTATTTAGCAACAAATATTTAGTTTAAGCCAAGGGGTTGTTATTGGTACACCTCTAAAATGATTATAATACCATCCCATTATATATATATATATATATATAATATATATATATATATATATATATATATATATATATATATATATATCATTTTTATAATTTTGTTTTTAGAGTTAACTACATTTTTGGTCCTCGTGGTTTACCGGGTATAACGATTTTGGTCCAATAGTTTCATTTGTAACGGATCTTGTCCTATTTTCGCTGACCCGTAACGGGTTTGGTCCAATTTTTGTTGACTGTTAGTTTGACTGGTTAAAAAAACGTAAAATGACTAAAATACCCTCGGATGTTTGTAACACTTTTGGTCCATTTTTATAATACACCTTTACACATTCCCAATTTTCTTTCATTGCCCGGAAAACAAGCCATGGACCACGTATAAGTTGAATAAGAGCTCTTATCATTCAAGTCAATAAGGGGTGTTTGTGTCAGCTTATTTACAAGGTTTATAAGTTGAAGAAGAGAAAGAATGAGTGTGGGTTGTGTTTGTGGTGGCCGTTACCAAAACCACCACCAAACCACCCAATCCTCATTTTCTATATTATAGCAAAAATCAAAACAAAATACATACAAAAAATATTATAAACACACACATCTTCCCCGAACTCTCATTGCTGATATTCGGACACACTTGATTCTTTTTGAAAAAGTGGATACAAAATGAATAAAATCACAAATCCTGAGTTCGTACCTTTTGTAAGAAACAGCAAACTAGATGGCAATTGAATGTAATATTTTAGTGTGGTTAATAGCTACAGGCTATAAAGAAGTGGTCCAATCTTCCATTTTCCTTGATTACACAGGCTTTTGCTTTCAAAAAAGTTTCCATTCATGGGTGTTCTTCCTTGTGAATAGGAGACACCTAATTTTCTTACCTTGTTTGGATAACCCCTATTCCACTGCTAGACTTACCATCTTTTTCAGATTGTCTGCCCATTTTTTCTCATTTCTCTTTCTCACCCTTTTTACTCTCTGCCATATCTCTCTGCAAACATCAACAATTCAAACTTACTACAACTACCTTTGCAGTTAACTTCACCCAAAAGATACCACATTTTGTCAAATGGTTTCAATCCCTATGTGGTTGACGGCTTGACGCATAGATGAATAGAAATTTGGTCTAGCAGTATCAAGATGGCCTAAAAGAATCAAGTACTAGAAATTGCCTTGTAAAAAGTTAAAACCTTCTAATTTTTTAAACGAATGCAATATCTACATCAAGCCCGTATATACAAATAACACAAACAAAACTTTACCATCTTTTAACAAATCCAAACCTCTAAAACTCAACTCAGTAACAAATACATCCACTAAAGCCCTACAAAACATATCAAATCCTTCCTTTAAAACCAATTCAACAAAACTCAAAATTGTCAATTTTTACAACCACCACTAGACCACCTCATTTTCTTGACTTTAACTGTCCCCACGTATCACCAACATCACCACCACCACAACCTACAAACATTGCATATGGTGGACACCTTCATTCTTCTTCTTTAACTCAAACCGAACACCAACATCACCACATACCCGTCTTCTCCACAAACTCCAACACTTTATCCAACCTCTCACCAAAAACCCCATTCCCCATGAACAAAAAATCGAAAGGGTTTAGTGATGAAAGTGTGAGTTTAGAGTGATGGTTTTTCTGGCTATGTATGTCGGTTTTTTGAGTGAGAGTGATGATTTGTTTTTGTGGTTCTCGATCTGGGTTTCATGTTTGTGTAGATCGTAGTGATGTGTGTTGGATTTTTGGTTTAAAGAAAGAAAGAATGATATGATTTTGAGTGAAATGTTTGTGTAGATCGATATGGGTTTCATGTTTGTGTAGATCTTTTGTGTTAGATATGTGAGTGAGTGTGTATATGTTTTGGTTTAAAGAAAGAAAGAATGATATGATTTTGAGTGAAATGACCAAAATACCCTTTATTTTAACGATCAAACTAAGTTTGACTAACGGTGATACGAAAAATGGACCAAACTCGTTACGGGTCAGCGAAAATAGGACAAGATCCGTTACAAATGAAACTATTGGACCAAAATCGTTATACCCGGTAAACCACGAGGACCAAAAATGTAGTTAACTCTTGTTTTTATTATAAAACTGTGAAGTTGAAAGTACGGAACACATATATAAAGTTTGACAAGTCAAAAGTATTAAAACCTAAAAATAGGGAATTTGGTGCTTTCTCCTGATGTTGCTGATAAATGGGTTTGGGACAAAGATGTTTCGGGTACTTTCAAAGTGAAGGTCCTCTCAGATAATCTCCAAGAGTTGCTCTTTTCTAACCATAGTCTCGGTTCTCACCGTGTTTGGAACTCCTGGATTCCTCGCAAAATCAACATTTTCGTTTGGCGTGCACCATTGACAGACTCCCTACCATGTATAATCTTGTCTCTCGGGGGATAAACATTGAGTCTAATCGTAGTCGTTTTTGTGTGATTGCAACTGAAACCGCTTGCCATAGCGTCATTGAATGTCCTATGGTTATCCTTTTTTGGAGGAAGGTACGGAGTTGGTGGCAGCTTACACCTCCTATATCGTTCCCGTCATTTTCCATCAAGGATATTAGTATGGGATCTTTAGTAAACCTCGGAAGCCCCAACCTCAACAAGATTCTTCATGGTGTTTTTTAATGTGGGTTATGGTTGGTTTGGAAATAGAGAAATAATGTGGTCCACGCGACTCCGGATTCTCGATCAATGATGCTTAATGAAGATATCTTCCAGTCTATCCAAAGGCTCTCGAAGTTATGGTTCTCTTCTCATTGTAAGTCGGTTTCATGTAATTGGGCCTGCTGGATTTCAAGCCCGTGGTTCTTACTTAATGACGTTTAGCTTGTGTTTTGTAACCACCCGTAATTTTCCAGACTGATTTTTAATTAATAAATTATATTTATTATTCCATAAGTTTCACTTTCGCACTTTTCCGAACTTATTTGAACTGAATACGGGAAGTTATCTCGCGAAACGTGAAAACCGCACACAACGCTTACCGGCACAACCGTAATTCGACAAACATTTTAATGTGAATTTTATACTATTTATGAGAAAATAGTCGTGTAAATCCTCGTTTTTCGTGGAAAAATTGTTTTGAACGCAACAGTATAGATTTCGAGCTTCCAATCGATCGTTTACTAACTCAAATGGGCCCCACACCTTAAAATCATAAAAGATTACATCAATTACAGTAGTAGTCCCCGTGCTTTAATTCACCCGCCGCCCCTTACCTTTGATTTTTGACAAATCCAGTCCCTGCAGTTTTTGGACACTATAAAAGACCCAAAATAGGGTTTTTACCTCATATATCACTCACTTCTCTCTCCATAAGATTTCCAGAGCCGTCACCGGTGCTCCGGCCAGATTCCGGCCACCATCATCTCACGCCGCCACCGTCAAGACAACATAGATCGGGGTGCTTAGAGTCACTTGGGTGGTTTTTACTTGTGTTTTGGTTCGAGTATCACCATGCCGTCGCCACCATGACCACCACAGCCGCCACCATCTTGCCGTCTCTCCCACTTCCTTCTCATTTCGTTGGTATGATAATAACCCAAGCTCATCTTATTAATCTTTTCACTAAAACCGATTAATAAAACTTTTGATATTAATTTCGTGGATTTAAAAACAAGATTAAACGATTTGATAAGAGTTTCGTGTGGTAAAATGGCGTTCGGTTTGATGTGGTATCATTTCTGGTCTCGTATAGGGTATAACAACCCGTTAGGGTTTCAAATTTTTGGATTGTTTGCTATCTTTAAGTTGTTGTCGTGGGTGTTTGGTTACAGGTCAAGAGGGTGTACCCGTTTGTTTTTGGATTTGATTTAGATCTATAAATTTTAGTTTTTGGGTATGTTAGTTGTTTGGAATAATGAGTCACAAGGTGTGCTCGTTTGTGTTGCACTCGGCAGCCACCACCCACGAAGGGTGTATCGGTCTTGCCCTCGGCTCTAAACACCACAAGGGCGTGTGGTGTGGTTTTGCCCTTGGTTCAACGAGACACCCACATAGGGTGTGCTCGTTTGGTTTGAGTCTCGGATCAACAACCCGCGTAGGGTGTTTTGTTTGTTTCGGCTCAACGACATCACGAAGGTGTTGCTTGGTCTCGGTTTAACCACAAAACACCAAGAGGTGTTTGTTTGGTTCATTATTTTGGTTAAAACTCACTTGTATGAGCTTATTGTGAACAGCTTATTATGGCTGCTTACCTTGTTTAAACTGCTTAGTACTTATTTAATTGTGAGTACATAAATATATTGATAAGAATCGTTAGTTTGGTTATCGTTAACATATTAAACATGGTGCGCTTTACGTTTACGTTTGCGATTAGTCTTATGATTGTGTTTGTAAACTTTTGTATATAAGTCCACATGGTGCTTTGGTTATTGTGTTGGGCGAAGGGTGTGTTATTTGTGTCATAATGGGCTTAGGAGCCCAACTAATTAGAAAGAGTGTGTTTGGATTTTGTTGAGTTTAAATTTAACATGTTTTGATCATTTTACAAATATCGAACATCGGACTAACGTAATTATTGTTTTGACTCTTGTAAACATTGGTACGTTTCGGTTACTCTTGGGAATGATATTTGAATACGGACTAAATATATACTTAACGGACAAAATACAACAGATTGCATCGAATCATTTAGACAAATTATTGGACTTGCATCGAATAATTTGGACAAATCATTGGACTCATATCGAATCATTAGACTCATATCGGACCTAAATTTCAAATTTAATACTTATTAAACTAATAACGAATTGTTAATTATAAACTTATCGGGAACATTATTTGAGAAATTGAGTTTTATTTAAGTCAAAATGACTTGGGAATGTTGTATAAATGGGTGTGTCATGCCGAAATTTATAGAACTTCTTACACTCATACTTTTATTTCAAAACCGTTTATCTTTATGAAACCCGAAAATGATCGAACCTAATAGTTTTTAGTAACTTGTAAACATTTACCATGTGATATACTAATTTGAGTTTTCTTATAAAACTTAAATTACCTTTCCAAAACTTTATTGATTATTTCCAAACTATTTGGGATTATTGGGCAAATACCGAAACGTACTAATTGACTTATTTTATTGACGTTTTCCTTTGTCGCTATTTTCCTTGACTTCTTTTGTCATTCTTATCCCGACTCAAGTTCTCATCCGTACTTTTCCCGACTATGTCGATTTTCTATTCCTTTTTGGCGTGAGTATTCTTGAGTCGATGCTTTCTTACCACCACATGAAACGTTGATACTAAACTTTTTACAAACTTTGATATGAGTAATCCACGAAAACTAAGACACTTGTCTTTTGAAAACTCTTTTATTTTACAAGACGTATTCTAAGATAACCATATACAGTAGTAATGCCTGTGCTTTAATTCACCCGCCGCCCCTTACCTTTGATATTTGACAAATCCAGTCCCTGCAGTTTTTAAACACTATAAAAGACCCAAAATATGGTTTTTACCTCATATATCACTCACTTCTCTCTCCATAAGATTTTCGGCGCCGTCATCGGTGCTCCGGCCAGATTCCGGCCACCATCATCTCACGCCGCTACTGTCAAGACAACATGGATCGGGCTAGATTGAGGTGCTTGGTGTCACTTGGGTGGTTTTTACTTGTGTTTTGGTTCGAGTATCACCATGCTGTCGCCACCACGACCACCACAGCCGCCACTATCTTGCCGTCTCTCCCACTTCCTTCTCATTTTGTTGGTATGATAATAACCCAAGCTCATTTTATTAATCTTTTCACCAAAACCGATTAATAAAACTTTTGATATTAATTTCGTGGATTTAAAAACAAGATTAAACGATTTGATAAGAGTTTCGTGTGGTAAAATGGCGTTTGGTTTGATGTGGTATCATTTCTAGTCTCGTATAGGGTATAACAACCCGTTAGGGTTTCAAAATTTTTGATTGTTTGCTATCTTTAAGTTGTTGTCGTGGGTGTTTGGTTACGGGTCAAGAGAGTGTACACGTTTGTTATTGGATTCGATTTAGATCTATAAATTTTAGTTTTTGGGTATGTTAGTTGATTGGAATAACGAGTCACAAGGTGTGCTCGTTTGTGTTGCACTCGGCAGCCACCACCCACGAAGGGTGTATCGGTCTTTCCCTCGGCTCAAAACACCACAAGGGCATGTGGTGTGGTTTTGCCCTCGGTTCAACGAGACACCCACATAGGGTGTGCTCATTTGGTTTGAGTCTCGGATCAACAACCTGCTTAGGGTGTTTTGTTTGTTTCGGCTCAACGACACTACGAAGGTGTTGCTTAGTCTCGGTTTAACCACAAAACACCAAGAGGTGTTTGTTTGGTTCATTATTTTGGTTAAAACTCACTTGTATGAGCTTATTGTGAACAACATATGGCTGCTTATTTTGAACCGCTTGTTTAAAAACTTACTATCGAGTTATTGGTCATCTTAAACTGCTTATGCCTTCTTTTAAAACTGCTTAAGCTACTAGTTTTAATTGTGAGTACATAAATATATTGATAAGAAATCTGTGTTATGTTTGTGTGTTCGGTTTAACATATTAACACATGGGGTGCGCTTATACGTTACGTTTGCGATTGAGTCTTATGATTGTGTTTGTAAAACTGTGTTTGTATTATCAAGCTCCACATGGTGCGTTTGGTCTATTGGTGTTGGGCCGAAGGGTGTGTTATTTGTGTCATAATGGGCTAAGGAGCCCAACTAATTAGAAAGAGTGTGTTTGGATTTTGTTGAGTTTAAATTTAACATGTTTTGATCATTTTACAAATATCGAACATCGGACTAACGTAATTATTGTTTTGACTCTTGTACACATTGGTACGTTTTGGTTACTCTTGGGAATGATATTTGAATACGGACTAAATATATACTTAACGGACAAAATACAACAGATTGCATCGAATCATTTGGACAAATTATTGGACTTGCATCGAATCATTTGGACAAATCATTGGACTCATATCGAATCATTAGACTCATATCGGACCTAAATTTCAAATTTAATACTTATTAAACTAATAACGAATTGTTAATTATAAACTTGTCGGGAACATTATTTGAGAAATTGAGTTTTATTTTAGTCAAAATGACTTGGGAATGTTGTATAAATGGGTTTGTCATGCCGAAATTTATAGAACTTCTTACACTCATACTTTTATTTCAAAACCATTTATCTTTATGAAACCCGACAATGATCAAACCTAATAGTTTTTAGTAACTTATAAACTTTTACCATGTGATATACTAATTTGAGTTTTCTTATAAAACTTAAATTACCTTTCCAAACTTTATTGATTATTTCCAAACTATTTGGGATTATTGGGCAAATACCGAAGCGTACTAATTGACTTATTTTATTGACGTTTTCCTTTGTCACTATTTTCCTTGACTTCTTTTGTCATTCATATCCCGACTCAAGTTCTCGTCCGTACTTTTCCTGACTGTGTCGATTTTCTATTCCTTTTTGGCGTGAGAATTCTTGAGTCGATGCTTTCTTATCACCACACAAAACGTTGATACTAAACTTTTTACAAACTTTGATACGAGTAATCCACGAAAACTAAGATGCTTGTCTTTTGAAAACTCTTTTACTTTACGAGACGTATTCTAATATTAGGTTGTGCCGATCCCGTACCGTTGTGCCTATATGTCCTGGATATCGTTATGTTTTGCTTCTAGATGCCAGTTGTGTCAGTCGTGATATTTGCATTGTTGTGGCTAAGGTGAGTTAATGGCCCCTACTTTTACCGGTTTTATAATTGTTTTGGGGTAGAATACATGCTCGTTTTAACTAAACTTAAAGATTTGTTTATGTTTATTTAAGATTTGATTGTATGACTGAAATAATGGGCTTGGTTATTGGAAGGTATTATGTGTGTGTGAGTTTATAGCCCAATTTTTATACGTATTGTTTTTATAAACCTTGGGGTGAGAAACATGCAAAACTGTTTTCATGGACCAAATTGAACTTTGTTTTTATACACACTGGTATGCGAATAACCTAAGTATGTTTGAATCCCATTGCGCCCACTATCATCAACCGTCAATTCCTTCTGGGAAGCGCGTATGATATAAATAGATCTATTGGGGGTGACACCCCCGTTCGGTTGGCCCGACAGGTCAACGCGAACGTATACCATGTCGGATTTTGCCGAGTGTCTGGGGATTAACACTCGCGGGCACCCTTTGTTTGCTATGCCAGCTTGGCATATTGTTTGTCTAGTTTCGGTTGGATGAGCTTAGTGTTAGCATACAGAATGAGTGTGATTGCTGAATTATTTGCTATGGTCCATATGTGTTTATTTACTTGAAACCTATGAACTCACCAGCGTTAGCTGACCTTTTAGCATGTATTTTCAGGTTTAAAGCGATAGCATACTGTTGGAGGCTTTGGCATGGTCATAGATGACTTTGATGTATTTGGGAACGCTTTATTTCTCTTATGGGCCTATATTTCCGCACTGTTTTTGGAATGCTATAATATAATGCTTTTTTATTATGAAATTTCTTCTAAACAGTTGAGGTAAAACCGTTCTTTGTACTTTGTGTTGTGATACCAATTTAGTAGCACCCAAAACATGTATGCTTCCGCTGGACTCGATTTTGGGGGTGTTACATGCTTCGTCTAGGTTTTTGGTTTCTTGGATGTTTTGTTGTAGTTAGCTCTTGTTTTTGGCCTCCTTTCTCCTCTGTAATTATCTCTTGGCTCCTTCTTGGAGCCCTTAATAATATTTTAGCTTTTCAAAAGAAAAGAAGAAAAAAAAAAAAAAAAAAGAAAAAAAAACTGTCTTTTCATGTCAATAAAGTATGGAAAAAGTGCCGAAAAAAATGCGAGACCTAAAATATAAAGTTTAACCAATAAAAATTATCCAAAGACAAAAAATATGGTACAAAAATCAATAAAAATTGTCTTTCTCTGAGTAAAAAAGGGATAGAAAGGATAAGTGATACTAATAGTACTAGCCTTAAGAAAATCTTAAAGAACAAGATGGACAAACAATTTGAAAAAGGGATCTGTTATTGCTTGTAGCAATCTGTAAAATTCCCCAGTAATTTGTAAACATTAATCAAGTATTAATTACTAATACATTTCAGTTAACCATTTTTATGGGCAAAATTTAAAAATTTTGTTTATTACAAATACATTGATACGTGATTTACAAACACATTGGAACGAGCTCACACGCGGACCACAACGTATCCAACACACTCATTATAAACCAAATGGATTCTTATACTATTCTTGGCCCAAGTTTTTGGCCTGTTACTATTCATAAGCCCAACCCAATTTTCTAAGTTTTATTTAATTCTTATTTCACTCGGTTAACTCTCACTTACTTGGCTACGATTTCTCTTGAATTCGACATACAACATATACAACTCTTTACACCACACGAATCTCCATACACCAAGGAATCATGATGTCGAGTCTCACACCCTCATTTGATCATTTGACACATAAACGAGAGGCAAAGTAAATCACCTTTGACATTTGTACAAACTCATTCCATTTTCACCTATATTAACCAAATTCGGTTTAATTAATTTTCCCCTAGCTCTTTTGATGTTCTATGATCGAACATGAGTTCTTAACATTGTTCCTCACCATTTCTCACCTTCTATCACAATATCACACGTTACATTTTATTTTGGACCTCTTAAACTTGTCGACACATACATATACCTATACTACTTGTGTTAAATCTAAACCAACACTCAAATCCCTCCCTAAATATCTTCAAACTCGAGTGATATCTCCAAATATTCTCAAATCTCTGCTGCAAATCTTATCCAATCAACTTGTTGCATTATAATACATTAAATACATGTATAGGTGCATGTATGTATGCGTATACCACACACACTTTTCTCCCATTCACACTTGTGCTTTCATATACATCTTACGCTAAGTATTCTCCCTATTCGAACCTCTAAAGAGCAGAAGCACATTCCCTAGCCATTTCGAGCCACATTCAAGTCGAAAACTATTCCTTCGAACCCTTTGGTGGTCGTTCAAGCGAGTGAAGTCCATATCATTCGAGTCCTAGATCATTGTAATACGTATCTCAACACCTTAAGGGTGTTGTAAGTATTTTACAACTCAAATATTACTCTTATACATGTTTCCTATATTTCATGCATGAGTTATATTCCCATTCGATCCATATTTACTTCTATGCATTTTTACTCGAGTTCTTATATTATTTTTACGCAACATATATTTGACCCCCTTCCAAGGATGGCTAAGAAACGAGTCTCACATTTGTTCGACACACACACGTTCATTCTATTGCATTTCGAACCTCATTTCTATCTTTTGTATCATCGCAAAAGTTATATCATACGTTAAATGTCTTTTTACATATTGAACACATTGATATACTCGACTAAAGAATGGCCTCGTTAAAACCATATCGTATACACAACACACCATTTTTTTTACTTGAACTAATTATCCATATACTCAACTAATAAGCTGGTAAAATAAGCGCTCACCGCAAGCTCTAAAAAGTCGTTTGGAACCTCAATCTAATCGCTACTTGAAACTGTTTCTAATACACATATATATATGCGATTAGGCTTTTAAAGCTCAATAAGCTATTTTTAAGCACATTGAATAAGCTGATCATATAAGTTCAGTTGTACTATTTTTATAACCTTTTGATAAGCCCAAAACCAGGCCCACTTTGTCTTTAAACCCAACGGATCAAAAATCGTTATTGGACTTTATGTTTCACTCATCAAGGCCCATTAAGAGAAAAATAAGCACTTGTGATGAATAAGCAGTTGGATAAGACTTGAATAAGCTTTTTAAAGTTATTAAAACTTTCGAAAAACATTTCACTTTATTTTTGTAAATTTTGGACTTGTTTTGCAAAAGATATTCCATTTCGGGTTAAAAGTGTAAAGTTTATATAATTATGTTCTAAACTGTTAATTTAATAACCTGAGGGTATAAATTGATCAAACAGTAAACATGAGGCTTAGAATGTCATTTTGGAAACTTTTGGACCAAAAATGTAATAAATAGTTAACCAAGGACTAATGGTGCATAACTAACTCCGTTAGGGTAGAAAGTGTAAAAATTGTATAAGTACAAGGACCAAACTGTAACTTTAACTCATGCATATTACATTTCATATTTTTACACTTTCCCACTCACTCACGTGCATTTTTACATTTCGTTCAATATATTTAAACACATTACGTTATATTTATATATAACGGATTTTAACGAATAACATAACGTTTCGTTCAAGCACTTTCGAGGAAACGATATTTATGGATTCAACGACATAAAAACAAGATAATATTATATATAATATTATTTTTGAACTTTAAGCATTTTAAGCATGTCACACACTCACATCACCAACCAGTTCGTTATCCGTTACTCATTTTCACAATCACTATTCATATTAAGTCAAAACTATCAAATTCTCAGACTTCACTATTATCCAGGTCGTGTGTTGGAGCCGTTCCCATAATTCATTTGATTTCACATTTCGCCTTGCCAGTTACACTCAAAGTGAGTCATAGCCCCACTTTTACTCATTTAATGACTTTATACTCTTTGGGGGAGATACATGCTTGTTTTACATACAAACTTTACTCATTTACTTTAAACGTGGTACACGATTTATGACACACTCTATTCGTTTATTGAAACATAATACTTGCTTTTACTTACACGAGTACTTTAAACTTTTACGAATTACCATGAGTACAACTACCCTTTTGTTTTAGCCGGATTGATAGTCTTTGTGTTAGCCGGATTGATAACCAAATGCATCTTATTTGTGTTAGCCGGATCGATAGCCTTGTGTTAGCCGGATTGATAGCCAAATACACATTATTCACCCATTTGTGTTAGCCGGATCAATTGTCTTTGTGCTAGCCGGATTGATAGCCAAATGCACATTATTGGAGAACTTCTAGGAAGTTGGCAAACTCCTACACACAAACACCGTTACTTATATCATTTTATGATATCACCCACACACACGTTAAACTACGGGCGTATAACAACGTAGCCCACTTTCACCCAAACTTGAAACTTATGTTCAACTGATACGTATACAAACAAACTACTTTTGTGTTGACCCGGTTAGGGCAAACAAACAAACTATGGGAGTATGACAACGTAACCCACTACTTACTTCACCAATATTTGTATTTATTTCAACTACCACCCACTTTTGAAACTATTGGAATCAACTGTTTACTTACAAAATCTATGAACTCACCAACCTTTGTGTTGACACTTTTAGCATGTTTATCTCAGGTAATTAACGGAGCAGACAAGGCACGGAGTGAGCATTAAAATGATGGTTTTTGTGGTGTAAAATAACTTATGTCATTCATTTCAAACTACTTCACCCTTTTATGGGATATCACAACACTGAATTTTCACTTTTGTATCTCAACTATTATTTGAATGACAATAACTTTCAAAACGCCTCTTTTGAGCCGTTTTCTATGATTCATGACTACGATCCTCCCTGTAATACCCCGATTAGTCTTCCGCTGTTAACTCATAATTTAGGGGGTGTTACATTGCTACTCCTGCCTCATCGTATTTTGTAGTTTTTTATCAGTTTTTGTTCTGTATTTTCTATCAGTTTAATACTTTTAACTTATTAAATTTTAAATTTTCTTTTCCGTACTTTCAGTTCTATTGTTTTTTTTTAATATAAAAAAAATTATTAAAAAAAGAATAATAATGAAAAATTAATAACGGGTACAAATGGCGCATTTTTAAAGGTACTTATAAGTACACTCTTTGGAAAAAAAATTGGTGCACAAGTATATAACCGTTGCTTGTTGACTGCCAACAAATTAATACTCGGGATAAAGAAACTCGAAAAAAGAGGTTTGAAATTTAATGGGCCCTTTTATTGTTTAGATTGTAGGTGCTACGATATATTAGTGAACCCGGTACCCCTTTCCCCAATACAAAATGTAACTACACATGCACAACATAAGTTTTTTTTACATCAAAATAAGAAGTTATATCTCATCCTGCTCTAGTCAACTTGTTACCTACCCTAATTGGATTACACACATTTCGCATACCTTCGATTCGTCAAATGGTTCAAATAAAACCACAACTTTGAATACGTAGGAAACTACACCATTCCTTCCGGTCTTGTCCGTCTTAACAACGATGTCACCATCGCCAATCACAATAAAATATTGGAGCACTCATTCAACAAGTATCTCTACAATCTTGAAATTAGATTGATCACCCAATAATACCGATGTACCGAGATCAACATCGACTCAATACTTGCTGACTTCTTCCCTGGAGACATCGAACCTTTCGAGATACCGTTCGACGAACACGTCGAATATGGTCTTCAATGAATGGCAGATGCTTTCCGTCTGCCTAGACTTTGCCGCCCGACTCACATCCAAGATGTGAAACATGGATACCCAAGTGGAACGTCAATGCAGAACCTCCCTTCTCAACAGACGAATACTTCCACAAACATGACGCTATTATCAAATATGAAGATCCTGACAAGATGTCCGCCGTATCTGGCACTTCCAAACCTTGGATCATTGCAGAAACTATGCTATACTGGGAATATATCGCTTGGCTCAAACTCAACTGTCACACCCCGTCAATGGCGGAAACACGAGATGTAACTAAGAAGGCACATTGCGTAACATCATAGATTCATACCTTACATTTGTTTCAACAGTAGTTACAAGTTACAAGACGTTTCTGATCTAAAATTTGAAAAGTAAAGCATATGTCTTCTTTGAATCCAATTAGTCATGAAAACATGGTAGCATGATGACAATGTTCTGACTCCAAAGAAAAATGCCTTCGAATAACTTAATAATGATCCACCTGAAAATGGTACTAGAAAACGTCAACATAATGTTGGTGAGCTCGTAGGTTTGAGAGTAAAACCACAGAGCTGTGAATAATAAAGCGTAGGACAATAGTGAAAATGAATACCAATTACAAGCACGTTATCAAATCCGTAATAGTGTCACGCCAACTGAACCTATATTGTTCATCATACTCATAACCAATATCACGTGGGGAGTTACCCCGATAGATCTATCAACATGTGGGCTCTCAAGGAGAGTTAACAGTTGCATCAACTGAACCTATCAACTTGTGGGCTCTCAGCAGAGAGTTAAAAGTGGCGCAATCATGTACTCACAAAACAAACATGTCACAGCATATAATCGCATCATCACACATATATGTCCAAAATCATGTAAAACAGTAGTTCACAGCATAAAAACACTTGAAAAGTATTGAGTACCATTTCCACCCCAAGGTTAAACATGTAAAAAAAGCGGGGCTACGAGAACTCACCTCAAGTATAGTATCACAAGTAGTAATGATGTGCACGCAAATCGAGGTCCGGTAGCTCTAGCCGCAACCTAGAAAAGTACTATGTCTTAGGTTCGGAAACAAGGTCGTGTATGCAAGTTTACACACTAATATATCACCCGTACATGTTCGTTATAAAGTTTGATGGTTAAAAACGTAGTTACGTTGTTGTGCACGTTTGAAAGTCAAGTATATTCATTTAAATAACGTCACTAGTTTATCTCGTAATTGAAGTATGGTCGCCTTGTTCATAAGTATTTTAGAAAATTACCAACGCACTTTGTGATATTTTACTATTTGTCGTTTAAGTTATTTACAAGAAAAATAAAGTTTTACGTCGAAAAATTATATTTTGGTCAAGTTCCAAAGTGGTTAAGTGGCCTCGTAAAGCTAATTGTAAAACAGCGTTTATTAAGTCTTTGTGACTCAACTAAGTGGATTTAGGAAATATGGAGCAAGGTCTAATAAAAGTCTAGAAGTGACCTTCAGCTCAACCGAAGCCGATCCCACAAAAATACAGCCTTGAATTTAGGTGGTCAAGCCATTTGTGGTGATTCTGGGCAGTTTTCGGCATGTTCACAAGGTTGTAGTTTATTTGTTATAGATCCATTTGACGGATAGTTGGAATTTCTGGAAACTAGGCTATGTAAACTGTTGATATAAATAATGCCTAAAAACATTATCAATACTTATTCATATCTCTATGTTTTGATGATCAGAAAATGTAAACTCATTAAACATAAACTTATTAAGTAAACAAGTATTTAGTTGGAAATATTCATTTCTACAACTTAATCACTTAAGGTATGAATAAACAAATGCCTAATGCATTGTATGATCAAAGGAACATTTTCTTAATCACTAGATTTTTTATAAAATAACCAAAACATTTTATATCTTTTAGAAAATCATTTTTGGTATTAAATAAAAATGTTTAATCCTTTATAAATTTATGAATTCAAATTTTCAACCAAAAATGGTAAAAATGTTCCAGAAAAACCTTCCCCACAAAAAGACAAATCTGAGAAACGTTCCAGTTGGGCGGCCCCCTTAATTTTACTAGGCGGCCCCCTTAATTTTAAGGGGACCGCCCCGCTCCTCTAGCCCCTCAGATTTGCCTATAAATACTGGTTCATCTCTGGACTTTTACCTCACCTCTTGCACCCCAAACTTTCTGTTCTAATTCTCTCCTTATATCTTCCTAAATTCTTTGATCATATAATCTCAAGCTTTTGTTTCCAAGTGATTCAAGCTTCAATCATCCAAGTGCAAAGAGAAGAATACTTCTATCAATCAAGACTAGAAGTATTACAACTTAAGTATCATCTTGGTACCTAAGTTGCTTGTTTAGTAAACTTTGTAAATCATTCATTCATTTGTGTATAAGGTGTGTATATTAGGTGTGTACATAAGTGATTAGACTTGTGTAGTGTGTAAGTAGAGAAGAAGTTGTTTAAGTAGTGGTGTTGTAAAGTAGTAGTGTAGAAGTGTTGTAAAGTGGTGAAGAAGTTGTGGTGTGAAGAAGTGGTGAAGCCATCATAAAGAAGCCGTAAGGTAGTGAAGAAATAGAAGTAGCTAAGGAGTGAAGAAATACAAGGTGTGTAAGAAGCTTAGCAAAGGTGTGAAGAAGTAGAGACGCGAAGGAGAAGTACTAGGAAGTGAAGAAGTAGTGTATAGTTGTAAATTGGATTGCAGTTGTGAAGTAGTTGTGGTGTGTAGTATTCGTGAGTAGTTGCGAAGAAGTTGTGAAGCCATCGTGAAGAAGTCGTGAAGCCGTCCTGAAGAAGTCGTGAAGCCATCGTGAAAAAGTCGTGAAGCCAACGTGAAGAATTTGTGAGTAAGTCGTGAAGAAGTTGTGATTGAAGTCGTGAGATTGGTTCTAGCTACCATTAGAACTCGACATTTAGCTTTATGTCGTTAAACCGGTTTAAGCAAAAGTTGTGTAAGGTTTTCACCGCCATAAGGGAGCTTGTTGAAGTAGTGAAGAAAACTCTCGAGCTAGGTGCTCGGGGAGTGGAGTAGGGCAAGGAAGGTGTCCTTGTAGCCGAACCACTATAAATACCTCGTGTCTCGGTTTGATCTTTCCATCTCTTACTTATTTCCTTATTTATATCGTAATTACTTTCATACACATAGGCATATATAATTGTTTGTATTACTTACAAGTTGATTTCACATAAAGATCAATTTAGAACTCCATTCATAAAAACAAAACCTTTATAACTAATCTAAAAAGGATACACATATAATTAATAATTTTGTTCAAGTATTTGTTTTCACAAACAACTTGAAGTTAAGTTTTTAAAGTAAATAAAGTTTTCAAAATAAAAGAAAAACGACGTAAAACTATTCAACCCCCCTTCTAGTTTTCCACATAAACTTCATTTTACTTACAACAATTTTCCAAAACAGACTCCATCTATGAGAAAAACGGGCTCAAACCTTGTCATTTGGAAAAACAGTTTCCACACTTGGAAAAATCTTAGCAGTTTGAGCTGTTGGTTTTTGTCGGTTTCGTCGTACTTTAATTCAACGTATCTTGGTCGTTTTAGCTCCGTTTCTTAAGTTCTATATATCCCCGGTTTCGTATTTAAGTATACTAACAGATTTTTAGTACCTCGGATACTCTAGTTAACTTTTAGTACTCGATTTTACCTCTTGAAAGTCGTCTAACAGCCTTATTGTTTCAGAAAATTAGTTTCTGTCACCCAACTTAAACTAATGTATTTTCTTCGTTATATGTCCGTTTTAACCCGTTCAAGCGACCACGTTTTCGTATTTGAGTCTATTTTCTATATTTCTAGTCTAATTTTGTTACAAAGCTACTGATTTTTCTATTTTTATCAAAATAGGACAGCCATGATTCTAAAAGCGTCAAAAGTGCGTTTTCTAGTTTTCTAGCCATTCAAAACCGCTTAAAACAACTCCCAAACTAATCCAAGCTCTTCCACCGATTTTTGTCAAGATTGTGAATCACTAATATATTCATGAAATATATTTAGGACTTGGTTATTAGTTACAAGTTCATTATTTTTACAAAAAAATTACAACATGTACATTGTGATAATCAAAGGGTATGTAAACTTGAAAATGAGTACTAGGAAGTGAAAGTAATACACATAAGAGTAGTATAAAAGCTCAAGGACTTAGTAGTGCTTACTTGAAGTGATTAGGAGAATGATGTGGTGAAAATACAAGTTTACCAAAAAGTATCAAGCCTTAAACCCTTAACACTAGATTCTATTACCCAAATGAACACCAATAAACCCTTGCACTTGGAAAAAACCAAATTTTCCTTGCTTCCTCTCCTTGTGGTCGAATGGTATGAGAGTGTGAGTGTGTGATTGTATTTTCTTTCTCTTGCAAATGAACTAAAGGTGTAAGTATACATATTTATATAGTAAGTTTGGCACATGGGTCAAAAATATATCTAAAGTTAGTCAAAATTATAGAGTTGGCTATGTTGTTGTATTTTGGCCGAAAAAATGGGGAAAGGAGGGGACAAATTCTTGGTCAAGCCCACATTCAACTTGGTCTATGTTTCATGGTTGAATTGTTGTAGTACTTTAGTCAAAATAATTTTAATGCACATGTTATACACAAGAGGGGGGTACGGCATTGGTAGAAAAAAATTATGAGATTGTGTAAAAATTTTATAAAAAGTATTTTGTGAGTGTATTGGGTATTAAAAATAGGTATTGGTTAATGGTTTTTGCGGTTAAAGTTAAATACGTATAATTAAGTGCGCTTAGTAAAAGAATTATAAAAGTGTAAGAAAACAATTTTTTTAGCACTTTTGTATTAATTTAGGGAGTGTGAGAATGTATTAAAAATAATTGTTAGGAGTGTCGGGTACATTGTTCATTTAAATTGTGAAAGACTTTTATTAAATTAATACTTGCGAGTAATTAAAAATGCATTTTCCCTAGCAATTAAATTATGAATTAGAGTAGTGGCAATATAATGTAATGTCATAGACTAAATTTAGTCTAAAGTCATCGTGCGCAAGAGGGTTGTTCCTAGTTATATGTTTATTTAACTAAATAGTTATACGTAAATTGTATCATAGTGAATTTAAAATAATAAATATGAGTTTTAATCGTCAATAAATGTCAGAAAATTTATAATGTGCATTTTCTGATAAAATAAATATTTTTACTATTAAAATAATAGTACGGAAAATTACCATTTGTTACAAATAGTTTCGAGTTTTATGAACAAGTATTGCCCCGGACATGCCAATTGCTACATCAACCCTGGCATCTCACCCATGCTCTGGGGCTACGAGACCATCACGGGTGGATGGTTCAGACTGAATCATGCACTTTACTGCGGACTTATCAAACAATCCTTCTTTACATTGGACTGGTCACGCTTCGACAAACGAGCCTACTTTCCACTGATACTTAGAATCATGCAAAACGCACGCACCTTCCTCACCTTTGAAGAAGGCTACGTCCCGACACATGACCATCACCAATGGAGCCCTGAACACGCACAACGTCTTGAACGACTGTGGATCTGGACCCTCGAAAACCTTTTTGAGGCACCTATCATTTTACCAGACGGTAGAATGTACAAACGCCACTAAGCTGGAATACCCTCAGGCCTGTTCATCACCTAGCTGCTCGACTCCTGGTACAACTACACTATGCTCTCCACCCTCCTGAGCGCCCTTGGCTTTGACCCCAGGCAATGCATCATCAAAGTACTAGGCGATGAGTCCATCATCCGCCTGAATACCCTCATTCCACAAGAGAGTCATGAAAGCTTCATGTCTAAACTTGTTGAACTCGCAACCTACTACTTCAACGCTACTGTCAACATCAACAAGTCCGAGATAGGCAACACACTCAATGGTCGCCAAGTATTCTCATATCGTAATCACCATGGCATCCCTCGCCGTGATAATATCACCATGCTCGTGCAATTCTAACACACAAAGGCAAGAGATCCAACCCCGAAGATTACTATGGCACAAGCTGTTGGTTTCAATTCGCTTACGCAAGTTGCGCCAATGATCAACGTGTCTTACATGTACTACGGACATATATAGTTACTATCAAGCTCAAGGCATCACACCCAACCGTGCTGGACTCACCCTTACCTTCGGTGAATCAACCGACGACCTACTCATGCCAGAGATACCTCTTGATCATTTTGTTAGAGTTTAATGGAAAAATATTAATCGTGTATGTCTAGATTCGAACACGGGACCGAGGGACTTCACACTTCACGTAAGAATGACTAACGTAAATAATTAATATATAATTATTATGTATTTTAATTATTTGGACACGAAATGATAACTAACGGACGTTAAGTAATTAACGGAATTGACTAACAACCGTTAGGGAATAAAGGGAGGACCGTAATTGAAATTAGGAGCTAAAAGAAATATCTAGAACCCCATATTTGGGCTTGGCCGATCGGTGGCATAGGTTTCCTAACCCATGTCGATTTCTTTTCCTCCAAGATAGGGTTTGCCTATAAATACAAACTCAAGGGTCTTTAGTTTTTTACCTAGTGCATTGTTACTATAACCCTAAGAGTTTTCTTCCTTCCTTCCTTGCAAAAACCGATCGGCACTATACCCTTAGTAGGATCGATTTTTGTGTTTCAAGTAAACAAAGTTGTTTGGTTTTCTTGTGTTCAATTGCTAGTACCATTCGTTAGTTTCTTATAGTACGTGTGTACAAGAGCTCGGTAATAACTTACTTTAGTTATTCATCTTGGATTGTGAAACAAAAAGGTAAGGGGTTTCACGATAATCCTATTTGTTTGATCAAGTGAAGTGAAGAGAAGATTAGATCCTTGTTTAGCTAGGATCAAAAGGAATGTAACTATTTATTATTCGGTAATTCTTTATACGTGTTAAATATTTGATCTTGCTTCCGCTATACTTGCTTTGATGTGTTTATTTATTTAGATGATAGTCATGCTATTTTAAATTCCAACAGTGGCATCACGAGCCAGTTTAACATGTAATTGTAATTACCTAAACGCATAATAAAAATCAAATCTTGATTTGGATCTACATGTTAAGTCGATTTTAATTCTAGTGTTTTTTTTAACATACAATAAAAATAGAATCATAATTTCGGGGGGAGGGGGGGAGGGTTTCGACCCTCTTTTAATAAAAAGTTAGTTTTGTAACCCTAAATTAGGACATGTTGTGTTTATGTGTTTATTTGAATAAGGGTTACGTTCCTGGATAATCAATGATTCTTCATGCAAGAAATTCATGGATTAGGGTTTTTTGTGCTACATGTTTTAGATAAACAAAAATTAGGGAGGACCTAATTAATTTAATTAATGAATCAATTATGTGCAACGTGGTATATAATTATTAAGGCTTACGCGACCAACTTGTTGGTGTCTGTGGTCAATTTGGTACAATGCGCTCGAAAACCTAATGGGAGTCTTTATAATTATATACATAAAATTCACATAGAGATTATTAATAGGATTTATCAAAAGGTTTGTATGTGGCTATATGATTTAATGGTTAAGATTATATATGCGTTATTATGTGTTTATTTATTTTTTGTTAAATTACTTGTCTTTTTTGTTTAAATTGTTATCGAATTGTAAGCAAAAAGAGGGTAATTGTTGGGAATGCTTAAAGTGACGATCATTATCGAGTCAATGAGTCGTGTAAAATGGTCATGTAATAGCTCGTTAGAATTGGAAAAATATAGTCTACATGATAGTAGAAGTGTGCCGTCTAGTTTAGTCTTAGTATTTACGTTAATGATGAATTAGTGAAATATGTAAAGACGGCACACTTCCCCCTTTTCATTACATGGGGACTATAAATAATGTAAACCTCTCATTTGAGAGAAGTAAATCAAGAAGTGTAAGAGAAATTCTCTTATTTTCTCCCTAGTTCTTTCTCTCTCTAGTTTCATCTTTCTCTCTCTAAACACATTACGTAGGTATGAGTTGATCCAAAAAGAAGGTGACCAACAAGTGGTATCAGAGCCAAACAAGGATTTAGGATATTAGTTGTGTTCGTTGGAATCTATATAGGATTAAAAATTGCGTTTTTCTCTTGTCTAACGTGTACTTTTGTTTCTGTTTTTGGTTTTAACATGGGTAGTAAGTAAAAAGGTTACAGCTTCTTTGTTATTTCGTATTATCTAGTGCATTTTTGAGAAAAAAGATTTGAGCTTTTAAAGGATTAACGTGAGATTGGATAGTTTGTGATTTCGAAAAGTGCTCAAAAGGTCTCGGTTAGAATCATCAAAGTTGTGACGTGATTTTATCACTTTTCTTGTATAAGAAATTGTGATAAAAAGTGTTCATCATCATCATCGAAACATCTAAATTCTTGTACAAGAATTTAGATAAACAAGGGGTTTTTCGCAATTCATTTGAGAAAGAAAAGGGTTTTTCGAAATTCAAAGTTTTTCGAAATTGCCTATCTTTCGCAATTGTAGAGCATCTTTCGAAATTGACCCAGCCTTTCGCAATTGCCAGTCTTTCGGAATTGGTCCAGCCCTTTCGAAATTCAAAAGCTTTCGCAATTGGTTGAGATCTTTCGCAATTCAAAGCTGTTTTCGCAATTAGATATCAGACAACAAAGGAATCCTTCGCAATTGGATATCGGACAAGGCAACTTTTCGCAATTGGCAGAACTAGTCCTTTTCGCAATTGACAATTCTGGTCCCTCATCGCAATTCTAACATTAAAAAAAAATTAATTTTTGGCGGGAAAATTTGAGTAAAATTTAATTTTTACACGGGATTAAACTTTCAATTTTTACGCGAAATTCAAATTTTGGTATAAGAGTGAAAATTTTGGCCGAAAATTCAAATTTTTAAGTCAAAATTCGAATTTTACGGTGAAATTTGGCGAAAAAATTTTCAAATCTCAAAATTTTCTAATAAATTTAGAATTGCATTTTATAGTGTATTTCAAATTCTGGGAAAGAAAATTTTTTCAAGTTCTATTTTTGGAGGGAAATCAGAATTCACCATTAATAAATCCTTCAACTTAGAAAACTCGGGAAAGGACTTAACTTCAAAACGATCACGACTCTTGAACCTTAAACCAACATCAAACACAACTCCTACATCTTTGCAACGATCCAAGATCAACCTTATCACACACCAAAATTAAATGGAATCAAGTTCTCAAGAGGGAAAGATGCCTCAAGTTGTGCAAAAAGCTATTCATTCGAAGGAAAATTGTTTAGCACATTTTGAATTAGTCAAGCTTCAATGTATGGCCCTCTCAGGAGCAACATTACCATCATGGGATAAATCATGTCATCGAGCTTTTGAAACACTCTTCGGATCTGAAATGGACTTTACAACCTTCATATGGAAACTCTTGCACAACATATGTCTAATAGAGAAGCAACTTGAACAAGGAAGTGACTGCATAGTAGCATATCGAGCGTTCAAATCGCAGTTAAAATGGTTTCTCTACTTAGATTTCAGAGTGCTCAAAAATTCTTCAGATTATGTATTTGCAAGCAAAATATGGAGAGAATGCATCATTAGTTACCTTGAAGTTGAATTTTTTAGAGATCAGTTGCTTAAACTAATGAACATACTGGAACTGGTGCTTACTACAAGATCACTTCATCTGATGGAGATGCTGGAAAAGCAGAAAGAGTCAAATGGAAAAGTATTGCATGGAAGAGGGTTAAAAGAAAAAGCACGAGAAAGAACTGAAATGGAGATTCAGATACAAGCGGGAACAGCCAATGAGAAAGGGACATCAGATGATAATTTGGGTTTCACGAGTCAAGGAAATGGTTCAGATACTGATGGGAAACTCAACTGTATGAATGATTTGAAGACTGCAGCTGCTGATGTCGGACCTTCACATTATACAGATACATTGGTTACGGTACATCAATGAACTGATCATATCAAGATATTTGATAATGTGTTTGCTTATAAGGCACAACGTCATGGACAACCTGAGTACATTAACGACACATATGTGGTGAATCAGGATAATAGAAATATTACTCCTGACATTCCACATATGGATCCTAATGGAGGTAAGGTTGAACATGACAATGTGAATCATGATCAAGAATGTGCTTCAAATGTTTTATTAATAAAAAATATTCAAAACGAAGTTGTTCGATGTAATGAGCTTAATCGTGAACTAAAAGCACAAAATACGTCGTTAACTGAAAAGCTCGAGAATTATAGTAAACGTATAAATGCTTTTGAAACACGAACTAATCGTGAATACTGCCTTGAAGTGGAAAATGAGATGTTAAGACACAAAAATGAGAGAATTTTAAAAGAGTCAAGCGACATCCAAGAGAAACCGAAATGTCAAATATTCTCTCTTGAACAAAATTTTCAAAGATGTCAAGCACAAAGCATTGACTTTGAGCTAGCGTTACAACACAATCTGGAAAAGCAATCTTTTGAAAACCCTTGGATGTCAAAACTTGAACAACTTGATGATGAAAACGTGTCAATGAAATGTCAAATTTCAAAATACGAAAGAGAAATTGAGCATTTGAAACTGATTTACAAAAATCTGTTTGATTCAATCAAAAGTTCACGAGTTCAGGCACAAAATTCAAACATGAAACAAAAAGAGACTGAAGATTTGAAGTCTCAATTGTCTGAATTCGCAGATAAAAAGTTTGAAAATGTTTTGCAAAAGATTGAATCAATGAAGATGAAAAAGGTTGAATCTCAAATCACAAAAGTTTCCGTTCCAAATCCCCTGTTCGATTCTAATACTCCAGATTTTGAAAAGGAAACGGGGGAGAAAATGTATCTTTTTGAAAATAAAAATCGTGTGCTTCAAACAAAAGTGGTTGAGCTTGTAACGCTTTTAGCTCAACAAACAAACGATTTTGAGGATGCCAAAACTGACTTTTCCAACAAAACGACAAAATTCGAAAATTATTTTGAAAGACTTGAAAAAGAAAATGTTGAGTTCGAACGGAAATTGGCTCGTAAAACGGATGATTCTAAATCCGAAAAAGATCAATTTTTGAAACAAATTGCCTCTTTAGAATCAAAATTGGCATCCCAAGATCATCTTCAAAAAGAATACAGTGATTTGAGAACTTCATACAATGCTTTAAAAGTGAAGTTTGAATCTCTTAATCGATCAAAGGGAAAAGCTCCTATTTCAAAGTTTTCTACACCAGAAGTGAGTGTTTCAAAGAAGGTTTACACGGGTGAATCTTCAAAACCATTTTCGAAAAAGGTTTCCCAATTTACAACCTACTCTTTGCAAAAAGGAATGAAGTTTTCGAAGAAACCAAGTTTTTCTGAAACACTTACTTCTCAAAAGTTTTCAAATCCAAATGCTTCAAAAGATAAGACTCAAGTTTTTCAAACTCCACACTCTCGTTTCACACCGGTAAAGCAAGTGTGGAGACCAAAGCAAAGTCATTCAAAACCTTTCAAATATTCAATATCAGAATTGCTTTTGTTGCAACATAAGAATGACTCTGCTTTGAACATTCCAAATACCGGAAGGTATCCATTTATCACAAAAACAAATCTTCAAAGAGAACCCATGAGGTTCAACTGTAGATGGAAATCTTCTTCTTCAGTTTTTAAAACTCCAAGAGAAACACCGGGTTTCTCAAACAATTTTCAACGGAAAAAGAGTTTTAAATCTCCATTGATTCCACGAGTGCTATTTCAAAATGAAACACCAGTTTTCACTCCTCGTTGGAATTCAACATCTTTAAATCAGATTGACACAACGTACAAATGGATTTCAAAATTTAGTAGACCCGTTAGCGCCGTGCTTAAATGGGTTCCCAAGGTTGTTGTCTAGTCTAAACTTTATAATAACTTCTTAGTACTTCAGCTAAGGACTCGGACTTCAACATATTGACTTGTACACTCATTACAGTGTATAACTCGGGTTTCAAAGAAAGGAAAGTGCCTTGCTAAACCATTCTTTAAAACCAAGCGTGCACTTATCCTAAAAACTTCTTAATCTTGAGCAAAATTTATTCAAAATTTTTCAAAAGGTTTTTCAAAACTTTTCAAAAATTTGCTGAAGATTTTCTAATCTATACTCCCCAATTCGCTCCAAAGTTTTAAAAATGTCAAAACTTATGCTAGTTTTGAGGGGGAGTATTTCAGTGAATATTGTTTTTTAAGAATTTTTCAAACTGAAATTTCTAAATCTTTCTGAATTTTGCTTCAAGAAGACTCATTCCCTCAAACTTTAAAAAGTTTAAAATTTTCAAAACAAATGCGAGTTTTGAGGGGGAGTATTTCAAAAACATAAAATGTTCCATCAAAATCATGCTTAATGGCTTGTGTACACATAACAATGCACAACCCGTACCTGTAAAGAAAGGACCCTGAGGTACGCTTCAGTGCCTCAATCCTGATCAAAGGAGCGAAAGCTTCTTACTATTGGGTAGAATTAACCAGAATTTTTCAAGGTTTTCAAAATTCTGCTCAATAGAACAAGTATTCCCTTGTCAAGGGGGAGTATTTGAAACATAATCTTTGTTCAAAAACGAAAGTTCTTGAAATTCTTCCCGTAAACCTCAAAAAGAGCATATTTTAATCAAAAGTTTTACAAAAACAACATTAGTATGCTATTTTTGAGGGGGAGAATAAAGATATGATTAAAATATGGTAAATCTAAGTTGAAAATTCACAAGAGCTCGACTCAAGAATTGACCCTCGAATTGACGATAGCAAAAGTCAGTAGTCGAAAAGACATATCCTGGACGGGTAATAATTTCAAGCCAGTTTATCTGGTGATGTAAGCGTGTCTCGCAAAGGATGTGTCTGAGTAGATTGTACCGATTTCGAGCGATTTTCCTTGAATATTGATGAACTCAAATAAGTACATTTTATTACTATCATTTATCCTATTAAATTGACTTGTTTTACTATATTATGTATGAGGATTGATACTTAATCGTTTACTTTTGTAATTCTCAGGTAAAAACAAGCATTTGGTGAAACTTAGCAATTTTGGACCGATTATGGAGCAAAACATGCATAAAGTGAAGAGTCTACTGAAATGAAGAATATCAAGACTAATCTGCTCCAGATGCGCCGCATCTCACTCATGACATGCGCCGCATCTCTATCAAGATATCACCAGATACGATCCAAGATACAAGAGGACATGCGCCGCATCTAATCATGGAGTTACGCCGCATCTTCTGGCGGTGTACGAATATTCCTGAATATTATAATCTTGGACCCCACGCGAAGTTAAGTACATGCGACGCATCTACTCCTTAGATGCGCCGCATCTTCCCTCAGACAGAAACTATAAATACCCCAAGACCAGACGAATTTCGAGAGCAATATATAAGTTTCGAAGACCGAACAGGAAAAACCCTAGGACGAATTCAGTCAAGGAGGCAGCACAAGACACACCCAAATCAAAGATACAAGAGCTGTAAGAAGGTGCTGCATGTGTTTAATTCATTAAGTAGTTTTGTTTTATTGTGTTAGCAAACTTTAACTCATCAGGATTGGTGGCTTGTGTAATGTGACAACGAAAGATTGCACTCCCTTTAATACTTGCTTTCCCATCAATTAAAGTTTATATGTTAATGTCTTTGGTTACTACTTATTAGTGCATTGATAACCTCTGTGTTTATTAGTGGCTTGCGGGCATTTGACTGCGGGACATAATGTGGCTCCCACGGTTATTACTAAATTGATCACTTAGGAATAACTTTTAGACATAAGTAATCATTAAGGGTTTACTCGCCGATAAGATTAGGACCAACGAGAAAGGGTTAACTACATACACTTCATATAAAGCTATCAATAAAACAAGTGACAATCTACTTAATCATAAGGACAACCCTCTTATTGTCTCAAGTATCTATCTGTGTACGTGTGTGCTACTTGCTGATTCGTGCCTATTGGTTTATTTTATTATTTAATTGCAAACAAATCGTGCCAGTCTCTCAGGCTGAAACCCCCTTGCGTTAGGATATTAAAATACTGATTAGAATAACGAGATAATACGTTCCACTCTTAGTGATCGACACTCTACTTACCATTATATTCATACTGACCGGGTACACTGCTCGTTAAGTGTGTGTGTTATTGATAAGTCGGCTAAATATAAATTTAAAACTTGAGTAGGCATTAAAACTGCTAAACCGCAACGACACATCACGCGCATCAAGTTTTTGGCGCCGCTGCCGGGGAGTGAATTGTTATTATCTGTTAATTTGATTAGTATTTTCATTAGGTTTTTCTTTTTATTAGATTAATTGCATCATTGTACTATTTTGCATATTTGTTGTATTGTGTGTTATTTGTTTGCTTTTATTTTTGTGTGTTTATTTTTGTTTGTGTGTTTTTATTTTTGTTTTTATTTTTCGTATTTTTCTGTTCTGCTATCGTTGTACTGTGCTAAATCAAACGATACGGCGCATCTGATCTCTCAGATACGGCGTATTGCGTTTAATTTTTATAAAATACAACGCGTTTAATTAATTCGATACGACGCATCTTTTCCCCAAGATACGGCGTATCTGTTTTTAATACGAAATTTTTTTTCAAATAGCGATAAAGTAATACGACGCATCTGCTTTTGCAGATACGGCGTATCTGTTTTTGATAAAATTTTTTTTTTCTAAACGTTAACGCCATACGACGCATCTGCTTTCGTAGATACGGCGTATCTATTATTTTAATTAAAAACAGTTTGCGAATTATTAAACAGATACGGCGTATCGATCTTTGTCGATACGGCGCATCTTTCTGAATCAAAAATCGATATTTATTTTTAAACGTAACGAAAATACGGCGCATTAACTTTCGTTAATACGACGCATTTAATTTTAATTAGATAAGCTGATTTTTGATTAATTAATTCGATACGGCGCATTCTTAAATTCTAAAGCGGCGTATCTATTTTCTGAATAAAGTCTGATTAAATTTTAACGTATTAAGATACGGCGTATCCAACTCTTTGGATACGGCGCATCGTCTGCAGATATCAGCTATTTGTATTCATATATCCGTTTCTATATTCATTAATTTCTCTTCTAGCGAACAAATCCTACTGATGATTTTACCTTGGATGACAGATTTTGCTATGGAAGACATGTCAGTTAACGGATATCTTGCTAAGGAATGCTTGTTTTCAGATTCATTCAATGTACTCATGATCGATGCAGATTTATTCTCTTATGATGTATTTGTGAGGTACACTGGAGAAGAATTGTCGCTCTTATGGCCTATCATTGAAGCCGAAGGATTGAACTGGACTACTATCGAAGAAGATGATGGGAAATTCTATCTTGCATACATGGATTCAAGCAACGAAAGCTGTGGTGGAGGCAATGCCCAAATCTCTTACATGCCTTATTCCGAACAGTACTGGGGATTGAATGAGAACTATCAGGATAATGACATGAATTATGCTTTGGCGGAGTTACTATTTCATGGGAGATTGGTAAGATTGATAGACCTCTCCCTCAATGATTGGCTAGAACTCAAATATGGTAGTCCGGAATTTGCCCCTGCAAATGAAGTCAAGGAGATTATGACTTCATGGTTGACTCGGAGTTTTAAGAAGCAATTTAACGAGTTCATGGAGATAAAAAAGAATATGATTGGAAAGGTTTGCTTTGACGTTAACCATGATCCTCACGATGTTGATTTTTCAGAATGGTTGGCTAGTAAGTTTAATAACCATAAGAGCATGGATCGTGCTACTAAGGATGCATTATGGGTATATTGGATGAGAGGAGAAGATGAAGAAGTAGAAAGCGATTACGGGTCGTCACTTCATGATTCAACAATCAATGAGGGCATTGAAGAACTTTTCAGGATTGACATTGATGTGTTCGATTATGAGACACCCTTGTGCAAGCAGTTCAAGGAATTTAACTACCTTCTTCAAGTCAACGATGATGTGCTTACTGGAGATCTACCAGGATTTAAGACTTATGACGATTTCAAAAACACCTGGTACTATGAATGGAATGACCAAGTACCATGGGTTTGGGATAAACCATGGGAATTTGCGCGCATCAATCACACCTGTACACCCTTCGTTTTCATGGACGGGAGTAGTGTTTGGCCGACCTGCGATTATAAAAGTGACGGAACCTGTAATGGGGGAAGTATAATTGGGATGAAACGGGTTGGAAACGATGTAACCTTTGAAGATTATGAGTGGTACGATAATGTTGAAGACTGCCCACAAAAATCGGAGGCTTTACAAGAAAAGGGCAGAATTGAACGCTTGAAGAGACTTAAGGGGACATCGGATACTACTTTCTGGGAATGGGTGCATAAACAGTTTGATGATTTCACGAAGCTTAGTCGACGGTTACAATATGATTTGGAAAGAGAATGGGAGGCGATTCAAGACGATTATAATAATAAGTCATTGATTGAAGAACTAAATGATTATTTGATTAAGGATCCTTACTTTAAGTTTGTTGATAAAGACGAGGAAGAATTCACCAAAAGAAAGTGTCAACTACTTGGGATTCCTTACAATGAGCCACCCATGATTATTTCTGAAAAATTTAAAATCATCAAATATTCTTTGGGTCCTGATGAAGAATATACTGCGGTGAAGACAAAGAGTTATACTAGATTAAGTCGAACGGAAGAAAACGTCGCAGAGATATACGGGAAAATCTTTCGGATGAAGGACGAAGGATGGACCGTGACAAGGACTTATTGCTGAGCTGAACGTGAGTCTAACTTGAAGACTCTGGAATAAAGACAAGTGCTTACCGGGAGACAACCCGGATTTATCTTTTAATTTTCTGTTTTCTGTGTCGAGTCAGTCAGGCCCGCACGAAGATACGGAGCATCTCAATTCTGAGATGCGACGCATCTCCTGCAATGGTCATATCCTATTTTATTTTTCTGCATTTTTATTTTCGACTTTAAAACTCTTTATCAGTTTATTTTTTAATGCGGCGCATCCCTGGTTAAGGATGCGGCGCATCTTTATTCTGATCCGTATTAATTCCAGGCTCGATACGGCGTATCTTCTACAATAAGATACGGCGCATCGACTGACCTGATGATTTTCAGTTTTAATTTTTAAGTTTTATTTTTCCTAACTACTAATGTATTATGCAAGTTGAACCTTTCTTATCTTAGGTGTGTTTTAAAGTGTTGGTGGTATTATAGTTTCCTGGATTTCCTGTGGATACATCAAGTATGAAGCTTTAACGTTCTAATCCACAAGAAAGATGATTTTTGCTCTTATACTAATGGAGGATCATACCGAGCAAATCTCAGGGGAGTTTTTCTGTTCTAATTCTTTTATTTTCCAGTTTTTAACCTTTTATACAAACAACGAGGACGTTGTTTAACTTAAGTGGGGGGATTGGAGAATTAGAACACTTAACACTTACTTGTCCTAAACTTTTTCAAAAATTATGCTTAAAATGTGCTTAATATATCAAACTTAAAAAAAATTTTAGCATGTTTTTGTTTAAGATCTAAGTTGCATAGCTGCACACATGACGTTATTTTCAAAAATTGTGATTTTCCAAAATTCACAAATCTATGAGTGTGCCGGTGACTTGTAAACTTTAGAACTTGGCTTGTATACTATTCGAGACCACCATAATGAGTATTATTTTATATAATTGGAATGACTTGTCTAAATTGGTAAATTTCTAGGATTACACCCAAAATAGCCTATTATATGTTATGTGTTATTAACTAACTACACTGGTTAGTTAACCCCCGTATAAACCCTTTTGTTACTCTCATTTTTAGAGTAAGATACCCCTAGAAAAACCCTCAGAGCCATTCCTTTCGTTTCTTACACCTATGTTTAAAATGTTTCGTTACACCCTTACACCTTAGCCTACCCTGTAGATTAGAATCCGTGGTTGGTTAATTGCTATAGGCAAAGTGTGTTTCCTTACATTACCTGTGTTCGCGTGCGTAATTCATTATCTATGGTTAGGTCGGGAAATTGCACAATGCAATTGGAGTGAAAGTAAATATTATATATTTTTGAGTTTATTTTTCGTGTGTTTACTACTTTCACTATTACCGTTATTTCTGAAAGTATGAAAAGTATAGAAAAATTATCCGGAAAGAAAGTTGTAGTGATATGGTGAAATTTTACACATCTATGTTTATGTTGATGTCAAAAAAAAAAAAAAAAAAAAAAAAAAAAAAAAAAAAAAATCGAAAAAATAAGAAAAGAAAAAGAAAGAAAGAAAAGTTGGAAGTTAGTTTTAACCAACTTATGTAAAGTTATGTAAGTGGTCGATATCACCACTATTTGTTGTACTATATCTATGGATTGAATGGGAATTGGCAGTTATGGGAACGCCAATTAAGGTTTATTCTTTGATTAAGATCTTGTTGAGTATAATTCGTGTCTACCTAAAGCGTGTGTTTCAAGTGTTAAAGCGTGAGTTATTCTATGATATGAGTCTTATTCATGGGATGGTTGGGATAGTGATTAACCACACTTAGGATTTTAATTTATTTGTTTTGTTTATTTTTATTTTTACACCAATTTATATCCCAAATGTTAACCATACCCTTTATTATTCTTTATCCAACCAAACCTTTGATTTATTGAGATTAGGGATTTGAGCAATCTTAAGTATCGTAGTCGTGGATTCGGCTATGTATTTATGATTTTGTCGCCCTTTTTGATATATTATTATTGGTGAAGTTTGGACCTATCTTTAGCCTGTTCGAGTTAAGGATTTGAGCAATTGCAAGTATCGTGTTCGTGGATTCGATCATGTATTTGTGATTTTGTCGCCTTTTCTGGAATTTGAGATCGATAGTGAAAGAGAATAATTAACCCTTAAGCCTAAAAACCCTTTTTACCGCTTTAGACTTGTTATTCCTTAGCTTTAGTGGTGGAGATGTGTATACTTGCCAAGCTTATGATAGAATATTCGTCACGACTGGACAGTTAAACGATTAGATTTGCTTTTATCGACTTATTTTATTTTACTTCTAATTCGTTAAGTGTTTAGTTGTGTGATTATGAAATAAACGAATACATGCTTAAATATAAAAATAAATCCTAACATCTTTTAGGATACATTTTCATAAAAGAAATTCTAAGGTTTACTTGGGGACAAGTAAAGTTCAAGTGGGGGGATATTTGATGAACTCAAATAAGTACATTTTATTACTATCATTTATCCTATTAAATTGACTTGTTTTACTATATTATGTATGAGGATTGATACTTAATCGTTTACTTTTGTAATTCTCAGGTAAAAACAAGCATTTGGTGAAACTTAGCAATTTTGGACTGATTATGGAGCAAAACATGTATAAAGTGAAGAGTCTACTGAAATGAAGAAGATCAAGACTAATCTGCTCCAGATGCGCCGCATCTCACTCATGACATGCGCCGCATCTCTATCAAGATATCACCAGATACGATCCAAGATACAAGAGGACATGCGCCGTATCTAATCATGGAGTTACGCCGCATCTTCTGGCGGTGTACGAATATTCCTGAATATTATAATCTTGGACCCCAAGCGAAGTTAAGTACATGCGCCGCATCTACTCCTTAGATGCGCCGCATCTTCCCTCAGACAGAAACTATAAATACCCCAAGACCAGACGAATTTCGAGAGCAATATATAAGTTTCGAAGACCGAACAGGAAAAACCCTAAGACGAATTCAGTCAAGGAGGCAGCACAAGACACACCCAAATCAAAGATACAAGAGCTGTAAGAAGGTGCTGCATGTGTTTAATTCATTAAGTAGTTTTGTTTTATTGTGTTAGCAAACTTTAATTCATCAGGATTGGTGGCTTGTGTAATGTGACAACGAAAGATTGCACTCCCTTTAATACTTGCTTTCCCATCAATTAAAGTTTATATGTTGATGTCTTTGGTTACTACTTATTAGTGCATTGATAACCTCTGTGTTTATTAGTGGCTTGCGGGCATTTGACTGCGGGACATAATGTGGCTCCCACGGTTATTACTAAATTGATCACTTAGGAATAACTTTTAGACATAAGTAATCATTAAGGGTTTACTCGCCGATAAGATTAGGACCAACGAGAAAGGGTTAACTACATACACTTCATATAAAGCTATCAATAAAACAAGTGACAATCTACTTAATCATAAGGACAGCCCTCTTATTGTCTCAAGTATCTATCTGTGTACGTGTGTGCTACTTGCTGATTCGTGCCTATTGGTTTATTTTATTATTTAATTGCAAACAAATCGTGCCAGTCTCTCAGGCTGAAACCCCCTTGCGTTAGGATATTAAAATACTGATTAGAATAACGAGATAATACGTTCCACTCTTAGTGATCGACACTCTACTTACCATTATATTCATACTGACCGGGTACACTGCTCGTTAAGTGTGTGTGTTATTGATAAGTCGGCTAAATATAAATTTAAAACTTGAGTAGGCATTAATACTGCTAAACCGCAACGACACATCACGCGCATCAAATATGATCTGGACGGGTAATAATTTCAAGCTAGTTCTACTAGTGATGTAAGCGTGTCTCGCAACGATCATGTTCATTGAAAATCAATCAATTCAAAACTCTTCCCGGCATGTGCAAATTTCAATTTAAGACATATGAGTACATTTTAAGGGGGAGTCTTTCTGAAAATCACAAAACTCTCAAAGTGTTAACAAAATATGTCTTCAAAATCATAAACACTTTGAGAGATTTTCAAAAGGGTTTGGTTTATGGCATCAATAGGATAGTCATGGAGTTATAAGGTGACTAAGGTTAGGAATAACCGTCCTATGATCCGCCAGAGCCGGAGGGATCTACCCAAGGACAATACCAATAGTTTAGAACTAGAAAGTCATAGGTATGATTGAAAAAGGAGAAATGAAATAAAAGGAAGAAGGGGTTGAAGAATGAAAAAGAAAATTAAAGAAAAGGGTGAAAAGAAATAGCCCTCCATATGTTCAACCTTAGGGCAGACACCGGGTTCAATACATAATCTACTGGTTGATTGGGCATCACCAGTATTGAAGATCAAAGTCGTCATGGACCCAGTGACGCACTGCACTAACCTTCTAGCCACTCAGGTTTCTCTCAAAAGGCACTTGTTTCATTTCACACGGAGAACCCTTCATCATCTATCGACCTCTCATTACGAGATGTGTTGATATCGAAAAGGAGGCAATTTGCTCCATGCCTCTGACGACCAAACAAATACGAACTGAATCGAGTCTAGAGCCATGAGATTCATCAAATATCTCTTAGGTACACTTAGAATACACTGTCTGTTCAACAAAAAGAACAATAGTTGTAAATTATAAGAGTGTCCTTCGCAAATCCTGGCAATCTGCCGAGAACATTCATAAGAGAAACCACAAATGTGATTCTCAGTGATTGAATGGAAATCCTGCCAGGGTCAACATCAAATAGCCCTGACAGCAGGTCACTTCAGTAATCCCTTGTGGGTTATGCTTAGTGTTTGCTCCAAAACGGTCTACAGTCGTGGGGTGATCTCCAGTGACTCACTGAATAGTGGTTGCACTTCGGTGTGTCTGTGTAAGCCCTCTCAGGGGTATCCGATTCAGAACAGCCTGGGTTTGGATTAGAGAAAGTCTTCACACTATGCTGTTGATGATCTTGAAGTCCAAATCTGTAAGTACCGGATGATTTATTGCTAACTGTTTGCCTGCAGCAAATCATGGAGTTCCACCAACTTTCCATCATGCTCATATCCTGAAGATACGTTCTCACAAAGACTTTGAGATAACAAAAGTTCAAAGATGATTAAGATAAGTCAAAGATCAAGTACGTTAACCTTTCACAAGTCAAAGATTGAAGATGTGAGAACCATTTGAAGAACAATAGTTGATGAAGCGAAAAGTGTACCGCTTTTAAGGGGTCATTTAAGCCCTAAATCGTATTTATTTGATCAAATATTGCCCTAAATCGTTCCTTTTGTCATTTTAGGTACTTTTGGGGAGAAATCTGGAAAAGGAGGCATTTTGGACGTTTTTGGAGCATAAAAGTGAAGAAAACGACAAAGTCTCAAAAATCGGCTAAAAGTTACCTTTGACGGCGTCAGACTTTACTCTGGACGGCGTCATGGCTTGGCAAGAAAAGGTGGACGTGAAATTTACTCATGATAAGCCAGTGAAAATTGCATGTAAATTCTGACGGCGTCACGCTTTAACCTGATCAAGGGCGTCACGGCTTAATTCAAAGAGGGACGGCGTCACGTTCAAGGTCTGACGGCGTCAAGCCTTGATAAGCCAGAACGGATTTTGGAGAGCTAAAGAGGGACGGCGTCAAGAAGGCCACCGGGAACCCTAGAAGCGGCGAGGTGACGGTGTCACACTCCATAAGGTGACGCCGTCAGATGTAAAAATCTATATATAGTTTTGCAATTCTTTGTCATAAAAGAGAGAGCTTAGTGTGGAGTTTTTGGGAGAAAACCCTAAGACGATTTTAGCATCTTTTTCAAGGCTTTTTGCCTTGAGATCTTCCATGTTACATTGAAAGATAAGTTATCAATTAATCATTCAATATGTCTATGTGTTGTTTGATTCTATCTTGTTCTTGTCTTTTGTTTAACATGTTAGGCTAGATTTATCTTGTGTTTGCTTAGATCTAATGAAACCTAGCTATTGATTATTGGTTATTAGTGTGTTATTAGTTGTATTGGATGATTGTTTATCTATGTTAGGCTTAAGAAAACTGGCTAACTTCCTATTCGGTAACTTGCTTGAACGTCTTAAGAAACATGAACCAAATGCGTACTAAAGGTTTTTATGGTTGTATTTAATGCACAAGCGAATTCTAGTGATCCCATGTTAGGAGCTTCCTAGCCGGCTCAACATAGGAGTGAAGTAGGAGCTTGTAGAGTTGGGGAAGTACGTACGCCACCCCACGATTGGTATTAAGGAATACACCCATCATCCACGCAACTAATACACACTAATCAACCGGTAAAAGATAGTTAGGGAGTAAGGAAATCTAAGTGAACACATTTCTCTACACTTAAGTTTCTCACCAACTTTTTATTTCCAGTTATTTATTTTATTTGCATTTGTAGTTATTTGGGTTAGTTGACCAGCAACTAATTCCGCCCACTCTTTCAAACCCGAGATTTTACTTGCTTTCATAAAAATATAAAAACACTAAAAAGAATCTTCCTCAACCCTTAGACCTATTAGAGTAGTTTTTCATACCTAACGAACACTATTCCCTGTGGAGAACGATCAATCCCCCGTACTTACAACTTCGCCCTACTCCACTCCCCCAGTACCAAACTCGAGAGTTCTAAGCACTATGTCAACAAAGCTCCCTTCAGGCGGAGAAAACCGTACAGCTTCGCTTATCCTTATTTCCGACATTAAGCTAAATGTCGAGTACTAATCTTAGCTAGTACCAATCTACCACGATCCACACGATCTTTACTACTTCACACAATCAACACACTTGACTCGGTCTACCCTTTCTATCCTTGATCCACTTGATCAACACACAAGCCCACAAGCTACATGAGATCTCCAAGATCTCGAAAAGATCACTATGATCTACTCTCACAAACTACAAAAATGAAAATCAACTTGATGTATGCTAGGATACAACAAGTATGTAACAAGTGTTACATGTGCACTAACTATAACTGCAATACTTTGTATCTCCTTTGATACTTTGTGTTCTTCTCTTGCACTAGGAGAGGAATGAAGGTGATCACTTGGTTGGATGATTGGATCAGTCTTTGGATGATTGGATCACTCTTTAAATAAAAGAAAACTAAACTAAATGTTAGGAATATGAATATTCAGTTGAAGACTTGGTCACCCCGAGTACTTAGTAGCACATCATAGCTCGTAGGATAATTAGTAATATAATTAGTAGTTTAGTTATTATTAATATTGTGGAGTGGGTCGGGTCTTTACCCACTGTCAGCTCGCTCCACAGTCCACTAGGGACATATTATGTAGTACTATAAATACACCCTTCCCACCCATGGGAAGGGTTGGACCTTTCAAGCTAATCTAATCTCATCTTATTTCTCTCTCTACAAAGGCTCCCAAACTCTCCTACCTCTCTCTAGAAACTTCTATTCGATCCATATTATACGCCCTAATCTTGTGTTTCTTTGTTAGTGAATACCCTACAATTGGTATCAAGAGCCATGGTTAGGTCCATGTGTGTTGGTATTCACGGATTTGATTAGATTTGGGGTAGTTTTTGGTTCGAAATAGATAGGCTCTAATTATTCCATTTTACGCCTTGTTTAGTGGTTATATCTTGTTTGATCTTGTACTTTCTAGCTTAGGAATAGTATAGAAGTATTACTTGGTGTTTGGAATCTGTGTTTCAAGCTTTGTGTGGTGAGTTTTGGCTGATTCGTGAGGTTTTGGAAAGGTGTTCGTGGGTGTGGTTTGTCCGTCTGGTGAAGTTTCTTAGGTGCGGTTTGTGTTACCTCGAAGGTGCGGTTTGTCTTATTACCGGTTTTGGCAAAAGGACAAAACGCATTGAAAGCGACGTGTTTGGCAGTTTGTGTCTACGCGGTTTGTCTCTGCGGTGTGTATGCGGTTTGTCTAGACTGTTTGTCTACGCGGTTTGTCTTTGAGGCGTGTATGCGGTTTGTGTCTACGCGGTTTGTCTCTGCGGTGTGTATGCGGTTTGTCTAGACTGTTTGTCTGTGCTGTTTGTCCACGCGGTTTGTCTCTGAGGCGTGTATGCGGTTTGTCCCTGCGGCGTGTATGCGGTTTGTCTAGACTGTTTGTCTGTGATGTTTGTCCATGCGGTTTGTCTCTGCGGCGTGTATACGGTTTGTCTAGGCGGTTTGTATCATCAAGGGTGCTATTTGCCCGTTGCGGTTTGTGTCTTGGTGATTTTAGAAATTCCCGCGAAAGATTCGATTTCTCGATTAAATCACAAGATCTGTAAATTCCCGTAGTTACTATGGCTACCACATCAAGCACATCATCAGAAGATATTCAAGCAGCAGGATCTGACACTCGTCCACCTATGCTAGATAGGACGGATTATGAGTCTTGGGCACAACGGATAAGACTTTACTTCTTGGGAAAAGAAAATGGAGTTAACATTCTCAAGTCAATTGACGAAGGACCATATCAGATGGGTACCACCAGAGATGCTGTTACAACTGGTGAAGATGGGACTGTAACTTAGGGTATCGACAGACCTAGAAGCTACAATGATCTTAATGAAGAAGAAAAGAAGAGGTATGATGCTGACATTAGAGCTTCAAACATTGTCATTCAAGGTCTGCCAAAGGATGTATACAAGCTCATCAATTTCAACACTGAAGCCAAAGCTGTGTGGGACAACGTTAAAATGTTGTTGGCAGGGTCAGAACTCACAAAGGAAGATCGTGAGTCACAGCTGTATGATGAGTTCGAGCATTTCAAAATGAACTCAGGAGAGAATATCACAGACTACTATGTGAGATTTCATAAGTTGGTGAATGATATGAGGATGATCAGAATGACTATGCCCAACATCTAACTAAACTCGAAGTTTGTGAACAACATGACTCCTGAATGGGACAGATTCGTCACTGCTGTCAAACTCAACAAAGGTTTAAGGGATACCAACTATGAACAGCTGTATGCCTACCTGCAACAACATGAGAAGCATGCTGTCTACGATCGGGTGCTTAGAGAAAAACTAAATCCTTCAACTCCAAATGATCCACTGGCCTTTATGACAAATGTTCTACCAACAGCCCAATCATCTTCCAACCTAAGTTATCATCCACTTCACTCACCAGTACCTGCTATGAGTTCTCAACTTGACTCAGGCTACTCTCAGACCGACAAAATGATTGACAACCTCACCAATCAAGTATCATTACTGGTTCAACAGTTTAAAACATCACTCCCTCAGACCAACAATCAGTTAAGGAATTCATCCAACCCACGCAATCTTGCAATGGTGGAGGATGGGAAAATTGTGGTTCAGAATGTGCAAGGGAGAGCTGGAAGAAATATGGGTCGAGGTTTTGTGCAGAATAGAGTCGGGAATGCCAATCAGGGGCAAGGGAAACAGATCAAGTGTTATAATTGTGGGGGGTTAGGACATATTGCCAGAAACTGCAATCAACCTAAACGTCCTCAGAACTCAGATTACTTCAAAGACAAGATGCTGTTAATTCAAGCTCAAGAGAATGGAGCTGTATTGGATGAGGAAGAGTTATTGTTCTTGGCTGGTGATGGGGGAAATACGTTTGATGAAGATGTGGATGAGCAACCAGTTCAGGATCTAGCTCTTAACGACCCCAACATCTTCAAAGCGGATGATTGTGATGCATTTGACTCAGATGTTGATGATGAACCTACTGCTCAAACCATCTTCATGGCCAACTTGTCTTCCTTGGCTTCATCACCTCGACAATCTGGTCCTTCTAGTGCATCTGTGATATCTGAGGTACTAAAAATTTATGACACATATGATATAGTGGATGGACAAAAGAATCCCAAAGAGGTACAACGGGCAGATGTTTCTGATTCAAATAATGTTGACATGGAAAATAGCAATATTATTTCATATGAACAATATTTGAATCACAACAACTCGCCTGATGTACCAAATGGTGAATCTTCTGTAAATAATAATGCTTGTGTTATAAGTAATGTGTGTGCCTTAGATAATGCGTGTAACATAGATAATGCATGTGAGAGCTATGAGTACAACTTGCCTGTCCCTGATGATAACTTGATCACTAGACTAAACATTTATAAAGAACAAGTGGCTATGTACGAACAGCGTGCTAAGTTTGAACTTAATCAACGCGAGCAGAAATTAGAAGGTCAAATGAGTACACTTATTAAAGAGTCTAGAGTAAGAGAAGAAACATTAAAACAAGAGTTGAATTCTTTGAAAAATCAGCTAGAACAGTCTGTCAAACAGAAACAGGAAGCGCAAAATTGTATAACTACACTTAAGCTAGAATTCAAAGAAAAAGAAACAACACTTTTAAATGATTTCTCTAGACTCAAGACTTTAAAAAATAAGCTTGAAGATAAGTTGTTCACACAAGATCAAACCATACAAACTGCTCAAATGATTCATAAGCACAGAAAGTTGAGTGATAAGCATAGTAAGATCATGATAGGTGAACCCAAGTCAACCATCCTTAGGGACATGAAAGTAGCTCAACCTGCCCTATATGATGGTAATGTGATGCTTATGCCTATTCATGACCCGCCTGAGCATATCTACACAGATGAAGAGGATGAGATAAGTGATAGATCGAGAAAAATAATGAGTGAGAAAATGAGAGATCCCGAGTGCATAGCCAGACGAATAATAATCAAACCCCATGACTATAGTGAGGAAAATCGTTTGACTGTGTTTGCTCCTCAAAAGAAGTTAACGCCTAAACAGATATTCTGGAAACAAGACAATGAAAAACTTAAGGAAGAAAAACTCAAGGCCAACACCCCTCTCATTAGAAAAGTTGCATCCATAACGGTGTATCCTCCCAATACACCTAGGAATTTGGTGCCTTTGTCTCTTCCCACTGAATGCAAAACCTTTATTAGCTTATATGTGCTTTGGCAACTGTTTGCTGATTTTGATAAAACATGTAAGAAGAGAATCACACCAACCGGCATTACTGAAGGGGAAAGGTGTTTTGAACATGCAAAAAGGTGTTACTTAACTGAGGTCATGCCATTCTTTAAATTACTCAAAGAACATTTTGAAGGGTTGCAAACTGCCCTCAACACAGAAATAAAAGAAATGAAAGGAGTGTTTAAAGATATGGAAAATGAGGTGAATGAATACGCAATAGAACTTAAGAGTCGTGAGATTGAAAGAAAAAACATACTCATCACTAATGACAACTTGATTGCTAAATGTATTGCACAAGATGTATTTTACACTGCTACTGATTATGCATTGTCTGCTTGTCAATTTAATGAGTATGCTATTGCGTTAAATGTCACCCAGAATCGTGTTGTTGAGCTTGAGGGGGAGAATTTAAAATTGCTTGAAAAAATTCAAAATGATGACCATGATAACATGGTTAAACGTTTTTCAAAATTAGAAGTTGATTATCTAAATTTGCAATTGAAACATCAACATTTAAATGAAAAACATAAAATATCAAATGACAAGACATCCTTGGATGCTCCTGAATTTGATACTTATTTTGAATTAAGCAAACGAGATGAGAAAATTCAAGCTCACACGAACACGATTCGACTGCTGAGGGCCCAAATTGCCCAATTGAAATCCAACAAGTGTGAAGTGTATGGCACCAATAAACCTTCGTCTTCAGATTCTCAGAATTTTCAATATCAAAACACCATAAATAAGTTACATCATGAAAATGAGTGTTATCGAGAAGAAAATTCAAAGGTCAAACAACATTTCAAAGAGTTATATGATTCTTTTAAAGTTACAAGAAGCAATCACAATGATCAAATAACCTCTTTGACTAATGAAATTGAGAATCTTAAGGCTCAGGTGAAAGGTAAAATGTCATGCACCACTTGTAATTGTGATGCACCAAAGGCTACTGCTAGTAAAAAGTATGATGTTGAAGTTTGGCGTATTCCATTTAACCTTAGAAATAATAGCTTTGCCCATCAAACATATCTAGATCATCTTAGAGAGGGCATTGACACACTTCGTGAGGTAGTTGAAGAGGATAGAACTGAAAAGCCACTTGATAGGGCAGTTGTCTATGCCTGCAAACTCACGAAAAGGATTCAGGAAAACTTAGAATATGCCATAGGCTCAGTTCCTAAGTTTAACGGCCATAGAGATAGATTTATTGCATCATCATCCACTGTTAAGAACAAGCATGTAGCCTTTGATCTACCACCTAAAACATCAGAACCCAACACATCATTATCAGGAAGGCATGTGACAGAAAAACAAACTAATGTTCCCTTCGATGCTTCTACAGGAGTAAAAAGTGACACCCAAGCTAGCGGGTCAAGGTCTAGAGGAAATACAAGAAAGGATAGGACTACGCCAGCTATGAATGATCACTTGAAGAAAGTAGAAGCCCAACCTAGGAACAATAAGTTTGCAATGAGTAGGATGAATCGTGTTGATTCTAGTATCAAAAGTACTGTAATTAATTCGAATTCAAATGCTGTCTGTAAAACATGCGACAATTGTTTAATTTCTGCTAATCATGATGAGTGTGTTGTGTCTTTCTTGATGTCTTCTGCTTCACCCCGTGTTAAGAATGTGAGGATAACTGAAACATGAAAGAAAGTTTGGAAAGCAACAGGAAAAACCTTTGCTAGCGTAGGCTATCAATGGAGACCCACTGGAAGGAAATTCAATTTAGGAAAACAGTGCACATTACCTAAAATGAATAAGCATAAAATTGTGAAGGTTAAGGAATGGAGACCCACTGGAAGGAAATTCAATTTAGGAAAACAGTGCACATTACCTAAAATGAATAAGCATAAAATTGTGAAGGTTAAGGAATGGAGACCAACTGGTAGAATCTTGCCTTTAGGGTCACAATGCCTTCCACCTAGGTCTTGTCCTGCCTCTAGTACAGTCTCCACTGTAAAGACAGTAGCATCTGCGAACTCTGTGGTTCCAGAATATTTGTGTGCTGACCAAACGGACCCCAATTGCTCGTGGGGATCCACATTTTTCAGTTATCCATTGTGGTCTGGTTTCAAATGCAGGTCGTACAAATCGTTCTGTGGTATTTGGACTCAGGCTGCTCAAAACATATGACTGGAGATCGCTCGCGGCTCAAGAACTTCGTGAAAAAGTTTATCGGGACAGTTAGATTCGGGAACGACCACTTTGGTGCGATTATGGGTTATGGAGATTATGTGTTCGGTGACAGTGTAATATCAAGGGTATATTATGTGGAAGGATTAGGGCACAATCTGTTTTCTGTGGGTCAATTTTGTGATTCAGATCTGGAAGTGGCTTTCAGAAAACATACATGTTTCGTCAGAGAATTGGATGGTATAGATCTCCTCAAGGGCAGTCGGGGAACCAATCTATACACCATATCGATTGAAGAAATGTTGAAGTCCTCTCCCATATGCTTGCTTTCTAAAGCCTCTAAAACAAAATCATGGCTGTGGCATCGTCGTTTGAACCACTTGAACTTCTGTATCATAAATAATCTTTCTCATAAAGATCTTGTTAGAGGGATGCCCAGACTTAAATATGAGAAAGATCATCTTTGCTCTGCATGTCAACTAGGAAAAAGCAAGAAACAAACCCACAAGCCTAAAACCATTAACACCAACTTGGAAGTTCTTCATACCCTTCACATGGACTTGTGCGATCCAATGAGAATACAAACCATAAATGGAAAGAAGTATGTTCTGGTGATAGTAGATGATTATTCTCGGTTCATATGGGTAAAGTTTTTGAGAACCAAAGATGAAACTCCAGAGGTTATCATTAAACTGATAAAACAGCTGCAAGTAAGGCTCGATAAGACTGTCAGAATCATCCGCACTGATAATGGTACTGAGTTTGTTAACCAACAACTCAGCAATTTCTATGAAAGTATTGGCATCACGCATCAGAAAAGTATCCCTCGCACTCCTCAATAGAACGGTGTTGTCGAACGAAGGAACCGTACTCTGGTGGAAGCTGCAAGAACCATGCTTATATTTTCAAAGGCACCGATGTTTCTCTGGGCAGAGGCTATAGCAACAGCTTGTTTCACCCAAAACCGATCTCTAATTCATCCTGTTCATGAAAAGACTCCCTACGAGTTAATTCACAACAAGAAACCAGAACTTTCCTTTCTCCGTGTGTTTGGCGCACTTTGCTATCCGACTAATGATAGTCAAGACTTGGGAAAGTTAAGAGCTAAAGCAGACGTAGGTATTTTTGTTGGATATGCACCAGACAGTAAAGGGTATAGAATCTATAATAAGAGAACCCGTAAAATCATGGAAACCATTAATGTCACGTTCGATGAGCTGAGTGAGCAACTTGCTTCAGGACAAATTAGTTCTGGACCCGATCTTAAACTTTTGACACCTGGACCCATTAGTTCAGGACTTGTACAGAATTCCACGTCTGCGGATTCTTTTGTACCACCTACATGTGAGGAGTTAAAGAAGTTATTTGATCCTATGTTTGATGAATACTTTGAGCCAACGAATGGAATCATCACAAGTGCACCAGCTGTACTTCCTATGGCTGAGGCTCAAGCCCTGCAAGGCACAGAAGGCCCAACAGCTTCAGTATCAATCAGTCTCAATGCTCCAGCAGCCAGTCAATCGCCTTCATCATCAAATACTCAATCTTCTCCAGTATTACAAGAATCTGCAGATAACCATTCTTTGGAAGTTAATCCTTTTGCTCCTGTTGATGAGGTTCCTTTTGAAAACGTATTTGCTCCTGAACATTCATCAGACACATCCTCTCTTGAAGAACACAGCACTGCTACATCTGTTCAAAACCCTCAACCTCACGACCATCTCAGAAAATGGACCAGTGATCATCCAATCGACAACATCATAGGCAATCCCTCACGTCCAGTATCCACACGTAATCAACTAGCCACTGATGCACTATGGTGCTTCTTCAATTCTGTACTGTCCAAAGTTCTTATGACTTAAAGGAAGAAGTTTATGTGAGCCAACCCGAAGGATTCGTGGATGCTGAACATCCTACTCATGTTTACCGCTTGAAGAAGGCTCTTTATGGGTTGAAGCAGGCGCCAAGGGCATGGTACGATACATTGTCCAAGTTCCTTCTAGTGAACGGGTTCTCCAAGGGTGTTGTTGATCCCACACTATTCACCAGGAAGTCAAGAAAACATCTACTACTTGTTCAGATTTATGTAGATGATATCATCTTTGCTTCAACAGATCCTAGTGAATGTGATAGATTTTCAAAGGAGATGAATTCCAAGTTCCAAATGTCCATGATGGGACAAATGTCATTCTTCTTAGGATTACAAGTTTCTCAAAGTCCCGGAGGCATATTCATTAATCAATCCAAATACGCCAACGAGATCTTGAAAAAGTTTGGATTCGATTCAAGTGAGCCTGTTGACACTCCCATGGTTGATAGAACAAAGCTGGATGAAGATCCTTCAGGGATTCCAGTGGACATAACAAAATATCGAAGCATGATTGGATCTTTGATGTACATCACTGCTAGTAGACCAGATCATCTGTTTGCTGTGTGTATGTGATGAAGCGAAAAGTGTACCGCTTTTAGGGGGTCATTTAAGCCCTAAATCGTATTTATTTGATCAAATATCGCCCTAAATCGTTCCTTTTGTCATTTTAGGTACTTTTGAGAAGAAATCTGGAAAAGGAAGCATTTTGGACGTTTTTGGAGCATAAAAGTGAAGAAAACGACAAAGTCTTAAAATTATGCTGGAAGTTATCTTTGACGGCGTCAGGATTATCCCCAGACGGCGTCATGGCTTGGCAAAAGTGGTGGATGTGAAATTTACTCATGATAAGCCAGAGAAATTTGCATGGGAATTCTGACGGCGTCACCCTTTAATATGATCAAGGTCGTCACGGTATAAGTTAAAGCGGGACGGCGTCACGACTAATTCTGACGGCGTCAAGCCTTGATAAGCCAGAACGGATTTTGGAGAGCTAAAGAGGGACGGCGTCAAGAAGGCCATCCGGGAACCCTAAAAGCGGCGAGGTGATGGCGTCACACTCCATAACGTGACGCCGTCAGATCTGAAAGTCTATATATAGTTTTGCAATTTTTTGTCATTAGTGTAGAACTTATTGTGGAACTTTGTGTGTAAGAACCCTAAGACGATTTTAGCAGCTTTTTCAAGGCTTTTTGCCTTGAGATCTTCCATGTTACATTGAAGATAAGTTATCAATTAATCATTCAATATGTCTATGTGTTGTTTGATTCTATCTTGTTCTTGTCTTTTGTTTAACATGATAGGCTAGATTTATTTTGTGTTTGCTTAGATCTAATGAAACCTAGCTATTGATTATTGGTTATTAGTGTGTTATTAGTTGTATTGGATGATTGTTCATCTATGTTAGGCTTAAGAAAACTGGCTAACTTCCTATTCGGTAACTTGCTTGAACGTCTTAAGAAACATGAACCAATGCGTACTAAGGTTTTATGGATGTATTTAATGCACAAGCGAATTCTAGTGATCCCATGTTAGGAGCTTCCTAGCCGGCTCGACATAGGAGTGAAGTAGGAGCTTGTAGAGTTGGGGAAGTACGTACGCCACCCCACGACTGGTATTAAGGAATACACCCGTCATCCACGCTATTAATACACACTAATCAACCGGTAAAAGATAGTTAGGGAGTAAGGAAATCTAAGTAAACACATTCCTCTCCACATAAGTTTTACCACCTTTTCATTTTCCGTTATTTTATTTTATTTGCATTCGTAGTAACTTGGGTTAGTTGACTAGCAACTAATTCCGCCCACTCTTTCAAACCCGAGATTTTACTTGCTTTCATAAAAATATAAAAACATAAAAAAAGAATCTTCTCTCACCCCTAGACCTATTAGAGTAGTCTTTCAATCCTAACGACACTATTCCCTGTGGAGAACGATCAATCCCCCGTACTTACCACTACACTATACTACATCGGTCAGGTACACTGCCTGGTGGGGTTGTAAGCCTCTCGAGATCCCTTGAGAGGTAAAACCTGTTGTAAGGTCGCAAAATCACGCATCAGTATGTGTGCTCGGTATCAATCCAAGCCAACCAAGAAGCATATTGAAGCGGTGAAAAGGATCTTCCGATATCTTCAAGGCACAGTTCATATGAGTCTCTGGTATCCTAAGGACACAGCAATGGAGTTAACAGCTTATGCTGATGCTGATCATGCGGGATGTCAAGACACTCGTCGTAGTACTTCAGGAGGAGCACAATTTTTAGGGGAAAAGTTGGTTAGTTGGTCTTCTAAGAAGCAGAGGAGTACTTCCATATCATCTACCGAAGCTGAGTACATTGCCATGTCTGCTTGCTGTGCGCAAATTCTTTGGATGCGATCACAACTTTCGGACTATGGATTCTCATACAACAAAATTCCCCTATATTGTGACAACAAAAGCGCAATTTCTCTTTGTTGTAAAAATGTTCAGCACTCCAGGTCAAAACACATCGACATCAAGCATCACTTCATCAGGGAACAGGTGGAAAAAGGAATTGTGGAACTATACTTCGTGAGGACAGAGTTTCAGTTAGCTGACATCTTCACCAAAGCTCTCCCAAGACAAAGGTTTCAGTTTATTCTCCCACGCCTTGGCATGAAGAGCATGACACCTGAAACCCTCAAGTGTCTTCAGGAAGATAAGGAGGAGTAAAGGATTGTCTTCTTATATCCTTGTACATATTTGTATATATCTTAAATCAAAAAGAAAATACAAAAATATAAAACCTATAAAAACCATAAAAATCGAAAAATCCGAAAATAACAAAAATAGTCCCACCTAGGCATGTCTTCTGTTTATCGATAACATTTACGGATCTAGAAATGTCATTCAACAATGACACGGATCTTTAAATGAAGCTCGAGCAGAAGTTATACTAATCAGCTAAAACATGTCTTAATTGCTTGCTATTACTTAAGATAGCAACCCGTGCTATACATTGGGGAAGGTATGTCGCCAAAAAGACAGTTGTTCCTCCAACTGGGTGATGTTCACCTGGGCATGGATTACTTTATATCCATGTTTCTTCGATCTGATGTACGTTTCAGTGCGTCATTTCATGTATAAGAAGAGAAGTCTTCTTTATATCAGACTCTTCATCTTGTCTGATTCTTCGAGAGAGTCTTGATGATACACAAGGTGGTAAATTGAATTAAATTTTCACAAATACTCTTCGCTCAATTGAATGTCTACAGCTCTTTAAATAGAAAACGGGTCATTCATTGAGGGGGAGAATATTTGTTCAAATTTCTGACACCTTGCCAAATTTGTGCAACATCAGCAGTGACACTCTCTCGTGGTTTAAGGGGGAGCATAGTATGCTCCTAAATCAGAATACATTCAATCGGACACATTTTCTCCCAGAATTTTCTAACTAATTTAAATCAATTGGGATCACAAATCTCAAAGGGTTTGAAATTTTTGATCGGGGGAAAGAATGTGATTTAAATATGAAATCTGATAAAATGTGATGTTTTGAACGTTAATGTAAGCTCTCCCATATGTGCTAAACTCTTTTGTATATCAATGCATATATTGAGGGGGAGCAAATGGTTTGTTGAAACAAAAAGGATTTGGCATAACATGAGATCGTGACTCAGACTTAACAAATGAATTGACGAAACATATACTGTCATGAATCGAAAGGACATATCCTGGCCGGGTAATAATTTCAAGCTAGTCTAACTAGTGATGTAAGCGTGTCTCGAAAAGGATGTGTCTGAGTAGAGTGTACCGTTTCGAGAAACTTTCTATGGACTTGACCAGGCTGGGTAATAATTTCAAGCTGGTTTAACCAGTGATGTAAACGTGTCTCGAATCGGTTATGTTCACTGAAAGTTGATCAATTCAAAAAAGTGCGAGCTCTACCTAACATGTGCAAATTTATAAAACAATCAACCGAGCACATGTTGAGGGGGAGCATTTGAAAAATATAAAACTCTCAAGTGTTTGCAAAAATGTGTTTCAGAATCATGAACACTTTGAGAGATTTTTCAAAGATTTGGTTTATGGCTATCGTGGAAGTACACCAAAGACCGACCATTTTAATTAATGTATGGAGTTATAAGGATGGTTAGGTTAGACTCAAGTTCCCACGATCCCGCCAGAGCCGGAGGGATCTACCCAGGGACAATCCACTAGTTAGTGTAGAAGTCCTTAGGTATGATTAAAAAGGAGAAAAGTGTGATTAAGGGAAGAGTGCCGACTGAGATGGAGCTAGTACTGGAACAAACCCAACAAGGTGCTAGTTATGAAGTCTCGGTAAGCACTGAAGGGGTTGAAGAATGAAAAAGAAATGTAAAGATAAAGGGTGAAAAGAAAGAAGCCCTCCTTACACTTTAGGCAGAAACCGGGTCAATACATATGCTGTCAGAATCACTTAGTTGATTGCTGGCATTGAAGACAAAGTATCATGGACCCAGTGATACGCTGCACAACCCTCCCTAGCCACTCAAGGTCCCTCAAAGGATTCTTGTTTCAATTGTCACGGAGTTCAATACATTTCTATCGTCTCTCTCACTCCGAGTTAGATGATATTGAAAAGGTGGCAGTTCTCTCCAGCCTCCGATCTCTAAATCAAAACGCACAATTGAGTCTAGAGCCACGAGATACATAAAAAGATCTCTTAGGGACACAAACTATTTCTACACTGGTTGTTCAACATTAAGGACACCAGGTGTAAACTCATGGGTCCTACGCAGATCTTAGCAATCTGCCAGAACATTTATGAGGGAATTTACAATTGTAATTCTCAATGATTGAATGGAAATTCCGGCCATGGTCAACATCAAAGCAGCCCTGAAAGCAGGTCACTTCGGTAATTCTTTAAGGATTATGCTTAGTGGTCACGACGGTTTCAAAACGGTCTACAGTAGTGGAGTGATCTCCAGCGACTCACCTAATCGTTGATGTGCTACGGTTCTATCTTAAAAAACCCTCTGTGGGTTTTCGATTAGGAACGGTCTTGGTAAGGATTAGAGAGAGTTTTTCACACTATGCTGTTAACAATCTCGAATTCCTAACCTGTAAGTACCGGTCGATTTGTTGCTAACTATCGTATGCAGGAACTTCTGGCGATTGTAGCTGTGGAATGCTGTAGCTGGTTGCTGTTGTAACTGGTTGCAGAAAAGATGCCAATCCTCTACCACATGTTCACACTACATCATCATCTTAATCAAGGAAGTCATGACAACATAAATGACCTTCAACACAGCTTCTGCTAACTCTGATGCTGAAAGTCATGACCCAGAATGGAGTGAGCATGTCGGTTCAATGAGTACCACATCACATTGATACATACCACTGAAAGATGACATGGAAACACATGGTGGATGATAGCTCCAAAGAATCAACAAAGATCATCCAAGACAGAAGAAGGTCATCTGAAGAGTTGATGCTGCACAATGATCATGGATTGTGAAGAATCATTGTTTAACGAGCTATGAAGTCAAGAGACATGGATGAAGTGCAAAAATTCTGAACATTACTTCAGGGGTGACCTCCCTTGGGGGGAGATTGTTAGGAATATGAATATTCAGTTGACGACTCGGTCACCCCGAGTACTTAGTAGCACATCATAGCTCGTAGGATAATTAGTAGTTTAGTTATTATTAATATTGTGGAGTGGGTCGGGTCTTTACCCACTGTCAGCTCGCTCCACAGTCCACTAGGGACATATTATGTAGTACTATAAATACACCCTTCCCACCCATGGGAAGGGTTGGACCTTTCAAGCTAATCTAATCTCATCTTATTTCTCTCTCTACAAAGGCTCCCAAACTCTCCTACCTCTCTCTAGAAACCTTCTATTCGATCCATATTATACGCCCTAATCTTGTGTTTCTTTGTTAGTGAATACCCTACACTAAATGATCAAATGAGAGAAGATGTGTCAAGAGTTTTAAACTAGAAAGTTATGTGTGAAAAAGAATGCCTAAAAACTGTGAAGAGGGCTGGTATTTATACGCAGAAGAAATTTGCCCGTTATAAGGACACGGTACCACTAAATACCACACGGTACCACTAAATTTAGTGGTACCGTGCCAGACAAGGACGCTCCAATTTTTGTTTTTAGTGGTGAAAGTTTATTTGGGGAAGTTTGGAGCTGATTTGGGGGGGGGGGGAATAGCTGTTATGATTTTTAAACTTATTTTTCCAATAAAACATTTCTTTATAATTCATAAATAAGTTGTAAGGTGTATTTTTGAAAAAAAATGTTTTGTCATAGTAAAAATGTGAAGTTTAAAACACAAAATCACTTCTTTGATCATTTGTCAAGTTATAAATTTGTTTGTTCATACCTAGAGTGATATACGTAGAAACGGGATATTTCGACTAAAAACTTGTTTACGTTAATTTTAACGTAAAGTGTTTTCACATTTTGTTATCATCAAAACGTGAAGTTATCGAAAGATATAAATAACGTTTTTGAATATTATTTGCATCAACAATCTCCTCCTTTTTGATGATGACAAAACATAAACTCATTTTAAGTTAAAGATTAATTTTAACAAGTTTTTAGCATGAGTTTATATCATATTTCTCCCCCTTTTTGTCGAAGCAAAAAGGTTGCTAAGGCTCCCCCTTGATTTATACTCCCCCTCGTTTGGAGGACACCAAAGAATCAAGCAATGGTTCTTGCTACAAAACAAATTTAGATAACACATATACAATATCTAACATGTAGCAACCAAGACAAATATCCAACCATAAACTAAGAAAAGCCAAAAACTATAAAAGATAAAACAACCACACAAGAAGCCCATCTATTCATAGATAGAAATGTCATACATAAAGTATGAGTACATCATAAACATAAAAACAAACTACAAGAAGTACCTAGAAATATTTAGTGACAAGAGGCCCTAAGATATGCTTTATTTCAAAGGGATCCTAGATGTTTATTTTTGGAAACTAAACATGAATATGTTTAGTTAAATGAGCTAGTGGGAGGTGGTGAGGGTGACATGATTGGAGGTGGTGGTGGTGTCAAGAGATTTTCCACATAGGAGAACATGAAGTGTATCTCATCTCTCAAAGAGAATATGAGGTTGCGGTTGTGAAGGCAACATGGGCAATTAGTACTATGTATATCAACCGGATGAGGTTGGATAGGTTGGCCCATGATTGAGAAGGAGGTGGTGGTGAGTATGTAGGTGATGAGGTTGGCATGACATAATCCAATGGGGTGATAGGTGAGAGTGTATAGTCCATGGATGATGGCATGGTGTTCAAAGAGGGAGATGATGAAGATGTTGTTCAAGTAGATGATGTTTTGGAAGGAGCATTAGGTGGAGATGGTGAGTTTGGAGTGGCTTGGGAATGTGGTGTTGTGACTTCATCATCTTTGGTGAGATCAACAAAGAGAGGTTTGGATGGTGGTCTAACGGTGATCCTAGGTTTCTTGGAGATATGGGTTGTTGATCCTTGTGTGGAAGACATGGTGAATGAGTAATGTGAGGTTGAAGATAAGATGCAAGACAAACTTGCAATGGTGAGGCCTTATATAGGCAAGACTTGTGGGTTTTGAATTAAAGTTGGTGGTAGTGTCCTATGGTGTAGTGAGAGAATCTTAGGGTATATGAGAGTTTGCAAAATATTGCAGGTATGAGGTTAGGGATGCATGAATCTAGAGGAAATAGTAAAAATTCGTCAAACAAGGGCATGGTACCACTAAATACCACACGGTACCGTTAAATTTAACGATACCGTGGCCTATTTAACGGTACCGTGACCTGGAAATCATGAATTTTTCTGTGCTGCCTAGTTCTGGGCAGCTAAAGGGAAGTTTTCTAGGGGGACTATTTGCAGGAAATGTTAGTGCCTCAAACCACTAAAGATTTATTTGCCAAATATATCCCATATTAAGCTACTCCTAGCAATTAAAGATTATGTTAGGATTCGATATACTGTTAAGGTGGTTAAACCTTTTGTACTTCGTGTATATGATATATTGAATGAATATAATTAAGTTTGCGGAATCTTCTTAATCACACTTAGAAGGTTATTATGGTTATGGAAATGGAACAGTTGTGTTTGTTATATGATAATGAACAATGAAAGCTTATCACCAAACGATTCAATATTATTAAGATAATAATACGAGTGATCTTGAGTTATCACTAGGGTTACAACCTTGAATCTTATGTTTCTATATCTTGTGATATTGTTTTTGTTCTATGTTCTTGAGAGTTATTATCTAAACACTTAACAATTCACACACTCTATTAGACACACATATCACTAGTCTAAGATCTTTCTTTTATAACACAAGAAAGATCTTTACAATATTGATAAGTCTTATCGAACGCTTGCTTTGAGAGTGTCAGTCATTAAGATACAACTTGTATCTATGTTTACAACTTGTTCTGTGAATATAACATTATGACTGATCACATGGGGTAAGATATTATCTACCGTATATTGTTGACTTTAATACACATAATATCTTTTCATGCTTATCCGCTCAGCAGCAGAAAGTTAATTACCAGCAGCAATGTTAACACTAGCAGCAGAAACCACCAGCAGCAATGTTAACGCTAGCAGCAGAATCCTTCAGCAACAGAATGTTTAACGCTAGTTGCAGAATCAAACACTAGCAGCAGAAACCAAATGCTCTAGCAGCAGAATCATACTTAGAGTATTTCTTTGAGTAGAACCCGATATTAAACTTCTTGAATATTTAAGTCCCAACAATCCTCCCCTAAACATGTGAATCCATTTCAACATGTTTCTAAATTAAATTATGGATTGTGAAGATCTTTCAAACACTTCTGTTCTTCAAGATTGAATATCTTTCTCAGTAACTCATCTGCTTTCTTGTTCTTTGACTTTTACAATATCAATACACATCTTCAGGCTTCAAACATTGACCTAAAAGATGGTGCAATTTCCTTGGATGGAGGAATTATAAAAGGCAATGATGATGTGTATCTTGGATGCTTGTTTCAACAAGTGAAATCATCTATCAGCATGCCTTTGCAAGTGATGAACAAACGTAGTGAACTGAAGTTGAAACTTTTCTTCATTTGTCCTAGATAGAACTTTCTCCTTTGGAATGCTTCATCCCTTCTGAATATATATAATACTCCAGAATAAGCTCTATTCTTGTCATTTTCAACCTCCATGTCATCATCTTGTATGCTCTTGTCTTTTCCTCCCTTTCATTGGTTAATTCTTCCTTCTTTGGGATTTATTTCTTCTCCTGAGATATTAACTCCCTTGAGATGCAAATAACCTTTTATCCTCCCCTGTTTGGAAGATCTCTCACTATGTACCAAAATATTTCTCTCCATCATCTGAGCTAACCATCAGAACATGTTATCAGACAATGTTGTACATGTAGCCATCAATTCCTTAAGAGTTTAAGTTGCTGCCCTCATCACTTCTAGGTGTGTTAACTCCTATGAGAGGTAATTCATGGGGCATTTGATTCATGGTCCATCAATGGATGGTTTTTTCTGAATCCTTTGAAAATCCTTGTTTAAGAAATTATTTGACTTAGCAGTATGTTCATGATTTTAGAATTGAAAAATCATACTGCTTTCAACCATTTTGAAGGGATTAAGAGTATAACAGACACTTAATCAAAATTTCGGTTTAAAGTAACCTCTGGTTGTGTGAGAACCAATGTTTTCAGTTATAAATAACTGCCTGTGTAAAGATAAACCTATTCAAAAGGCTTTCTTGACAGGGTTTCCAGCTCATAGTAATTGTTGCCTCTAACACAAGTGTTAGATTCACTTTTACTAGCTGTTCTTTCTATCAGGTGTCCTTAGACTTGCTCATTATACTTAAAAGTATAAAATGATAGAAAGTGAGTTGCATCAGTTACTATCTGATCAACTAAGTCATCAATTCAATGTGAAACATCATAATCAGGCTTCAAGAAAGAAGTTTTAAGGAGGTTAGAAATTCCTAAACCTTTTCTATCATAAACCTATTATGTCAGCAACTAATATTATCATTCTGCTTCTTCCATTTCACTTGAAACATACTTTGTGTTCACATGATCATACCTGAAATTGTTAGTCTAAAACCAAAAGAACAATGTACAAAGTACTTGTCTTGTATTAGAATAATCATAGGACTAACTGTATGAATAACACAATTTAAATTTGTACTAGCAGCACAAACTTTTGTAATAGCAGTAGTATCTTTTAAAGTCATTAGCACAAACAAAAATTTATTTACAAAAACACAAAGTTTAAAATCATTTAGGATTAAGCATTCCAATACTTGCTACCAAGTACTGAAATCTTCCAACATCAAAAGCTTTGGTTTGCAGATCTGCAAAGTTGAATTCTGAAGCAATTTTAAGAACTTGAATTAATCTTTTCTCATTGCAGTCTCTTATAAAATGATGTCTAATTTAAATGTGTTTTGTTTTAGAATGTTGCACCGGATTTTTAATAATGCAAATAGTACTACTATTATCAATATGAATAACAGTGTTCATGAAATTGTACACATAGTCAAGAAGTTGGTTTTGAAGCCATAAGACTTGAGCACAGCAACTTGCAGCAGCTACATATTCAGCTTCAGTTGTTGAAGTAGCCACAGTTGTTTGCTTCTTACACTGCCATGAAATAAGTCTACACCCAAGGAATTGACATCCTCCAGTTGTTGACTTTCTGTCCAAGCTAGCATCAGCATAATCACTATCTGAAAATGCTACCAAGTCAAAAGGTGATTCTCTAGAATACCATAGACCCAACCTAGGTTGACTCTTGAGATATCTAAAAATCCTCTTGACTGCTGTTAAATGAGAAACCTTTGGAGTTACTTGAAATCTTGCACAAACACAAACAGAGAACATGATGTCAGGTCTGGATGATGTAAGATACATCAAAGATCCTATCATAGATCTGTAAGTGTGTACATCCACATTTTCTCCATCTAAGTCTTTTGGAAGAGGCTTCTCAGAGTCCATTGGTGTGCTTGCCATTTTTGAATCAGCAAAGTTGAACTTCCTTAGTATCTCAGCAACATATTTATCTTGACTAATAAATATGCCTTCATATGACTGTTTAACTTGCAAACCCAAAAAGAATGCAAGTTCCCCCATGGAACTCATCTGAAACTTATCATGCATAAGCTTCTCGAACTCCAAACACATCTCCTTCCTTGTAGATCCAAAGATAATGTCATCCACATACACCTGCACTAACAGAAGATCCTTCTTGTGCTGTTTGATGAAAAGTGTTTGATCAATCTTTCCTCTTTGAAATCCATTTGCTTTTAAATAGGAAGCTAGTGTTTCATACCATGCTCTAGGTACCTGATGAAGGCCATAAAGAGCCTTAACTACTCTGTACACTTTGTCTGGATGGTCAGGATCAATGAACCCTGGAGGTTGTGAGACATACACCTCTTCTTCAATTATGACATATAAAAATGCACTCTTGACATCCATTTGGTAAACTGTGAAGCCTAAAAATGAAGCATAAGCTAAGAAAAGCCTAATTGCCTCAAGTCTTGCTACTGGAGCAAAAACTTCATCATAGTCTATCCCTTCTTGTTGTGTGTACCCTTGGGCTACTAATCTAGCCTTATTCCTAATCACTATTCCTCTTTCATCCCTTTTATTCTTGAAAACCCATCTAGTGCCAATTACCTTTGCATCCTTAGGTAAATCAACTAGCACCCATACCTTCTGAATCTTGAACTGAAGAAGCTCCTCTTGCATAGCTTCTACCCAGTTTGAATCATCTAAGGCTTTCAGAATGTTCTTTGGTTCATCTTGTGAGAGAAAACATACAAACAAGCAAGAGTTTGAAAACTTATGTTGCTTTGAAGCATAAAGGGCATCAAGAAGCCCTTGTTGGTCTGAAGACATCAGTTGTTGTCTTGTCTTCACACCTGATTGTACATCTCCAATCACATTTTCTAGGGAGTGGACTTTGTGAATCCTTGTGTGTGGGGTTGAAGGAACTTGATGAAGCGAAAAGTGTATCGCTTTTAGGGGGTCATTTAAGCCCTAAATCGTATTTATTTGATAAAATATTGCCCTAAATCGTTCCTTTTGTCATTTTAGGTACTTTGGAGAAGAAATCTGGAAAAGGAAGCATTTTGGACGTTTTTGGAGCATAAAAGTGAAGAAAACGACAAAGTCTCAAAATCGGCTGGAAAAGTACCTTTGACGGCGTCAGGGATTGTTCTAGACGGCGTCATGGCTTGGCAAAAAAGGTGGATATGAAAAATACACATGATAAGCCAGGGAGTTTTGCAATGGAAAGTCTGACGGCGTCACCCTTTAAGGTGATCAAGGCCATCACGGTTTGAGTTAAAGCGAGACGGCGTCAAGCCCATTTCTGACGGCGTCAACCTTTGATAGGCCAGAGCGGATTTTGGAGCACTAAAGAGGGACGGCGTCAAGAAGGCCATCCGGGAACCCTAGACACGGCGAGGTGACGGCGTCAAGTCCTATAACGTGACGCCGTCAGCCCTTAAACTCTATATATAGTTTTGCAATTTTTTGTCATTAGTGTGCAACTTTGTGAGGAGAAACCCTAAGACGAATTTCTGCCATTTTTAAGGGTTTTCATACCCTTGGATCTCCTATGTTTAATTGAAGATAAGTAATTACTTAATCAATCAATATGTCTATGTGTTGTTTGATTATATCTTGTTCTTGTCTTTTGATTAACATGCTAGGCTAGATTTATCTTGTGTTTGCTTAGATCTAATGAAACCTAACTATTGATTATCGGTTGTTAATGTGTTATTAATTGTATTGGATGATTGTTTATCGATGTTAGGCTTAAGAAAACTGGCTAACTTCCTATACGGTAACTTGCTTGAACGTCTTAAGAAACATGAACCAATGCGTACTAGGTTTATATGGTTGTATTTAATGCATGAGCGAATTCTAGTGATCCCATGTTAGCAGCTTCCTAGCCGGCTCGACATAGGAGTGAAGTAGGAGCTTGTAGAGTTGGGGAAGTACGTACGCCACCCCACGATTGGTATTAAGGAATACACCCGTCATCCACGCAATTAATACACACTAATCAACGGGTTAAAAGAGAGTTAGGGAGTAAGGAAATCTAAGTAAACACATTTCTCTCCACATAAGTTTCACAACCTTTTCATTTTCAGTTATTTTATTTTATTTGCATTCGTAGTAATTTGGGTTAGTTGACTAGCAACTAATTCCGCCCACTCATTCAAACCCGAGATTTTACTTGCTTTCATAAAAATATAAAAATACAAAAAGAATCTTCCCTCACCCTTAGACCTATTAGAGTAGTTTTTCAATCCTAACGACACTATTCCCTGTGGAGAACGATCAATCCCCCGTACTTACCACTACACTATACTACATCGGTCAGGTACACTGCCTGGTGGGGTTGTAATCCTCTTGAGATCCCTCGAGAGGTAAAACCTGTTGTAAGGTCGCAAAACCACGCATCAAGTTTTTGGCGCCGCTGCCGGGGAATAGTTATTGTTTAGGTTGAATTTTTATTTTATTAGGTCTACTCATTTGATTCCTTTCTAGTGAGATTTTTTATTTTATTTTTCTAGGATTTCTTGTAGTCTATCTTTTTCTTTGTGCCCTTTGTTTGTAAAACCATTTTCATTTGTCACTATGACGGATGAAATTTCATTTAGATCATTGACAATAGAGGAACAATTATATTTCACCAATAGATTTGTTTCCTATCATTCCTATGAATTTTTGTGTGATCTTTGTGATTTCCAAAAGGAGTTAGGGGTTAGGTTAGATGGGTTTAATGAATTCTATGCATGTGAGATTTCTATTAGACAAGCATTATCTGGATCAATTCCTTTTAGTCAGACCCTTTGGATGAATTTTGAGGAAAACTTCCTAACCATGACCCATAAGTGGAACGAATTGGTGGATTCGTATGAGCAAAGAGACCTAGTTTCTAAGAACATGGACTTAGAATCAAACCAAGATTCTGAGATGGTTAGTTGCATGAGTGGGATAGATTTCACCAAAACATACGACATACATGAGGGTAGAATTGAGCCACCTGGCTGGATGTCATGGTTAGGCCCTACCATAATACAAGATGAACACATTGGTGATCTTAATGTGATGGAGGATATAGTAGAGAACCCAAGCCCACCAAGTACCCCACAAGTCCCACCATTATCTGAGGCATACATACCGCCCTTGACTTACCCGGAAGATGTAGAAGTTACTATAGGAACCCCAATAGAGGTAGAACCCTTGGACCAAACACAACTAGAGGATGTAGGTTTGAACACTTGTAATGATAACCTTACTCTTAGTTCTAGGGAATTTCCTAGTGTTGATGAACCGGAACCTCAATCTTTGCACAACTTTCCATCCTTAGATTTACATCTAGGAGACAAAAGAGGAACCGACCCACCCATCAACCAATATTATCCGGGTAGTTTTAGGATGAAGGAAGCCATTCACTCACCCCCTTCACCTCACGTGGCATATTTCCACCCTAAGGGTGTGTATCGCTACTTTCACCTGCACTTAATCCTAAGTGTAGGGAAAACCTCCCCTATTTCCGTTAAATAAGGGTAGAGTCAGGCTCGTGACTCGAACAAAAACAAGCGCTTATTGGGAGGCAACCCAAGCTTTATTAGCTTTGTGTGTTTATTTATTTGTTTGTTTGATTTTATTTGCTTCCGTATGTATGTTTAATTTTTATTATTATTGATTCATGTTCGAAACTAATTTGTGAAAATGCTTTATTTTGTTTTTAACTTCGTCTTAACTACATATAAAGGTATTTTGCAAAAGATAAGTGTAAGGGAAATCTAAATCTGTTTTAAAGAACAAGATTGAACATGAATCATAACAATATTAAATTAGCATACATATTAGTGTTTGTTCGAGTCAAATGCTTGTATCGAGTCACAATGAATGTTTTACAGAATTTCTAGGAATTAAAACTTCCAGTAATCTGTAAACATTCATTTTGCAAGCATTATATCTTTAATTGTTTTATTTATAAGTCTGGAATTACATCTAATTGTGAGTTGTCTTTGTTCGGTTTGATGCTTTGGTTTTTCGTGTTTGTTTTCTCAAGTTTAACAGGTTATTTTGGACAAGGAGATGTATGTGGAATCAAGCTTTTGGCGATGCTTTAATCTTGGAGTTTCGACATTACCTTGGAAGAAGATCTAACCATGTTACCTCTTTATCCACCGAGCGAATCAGGGGAGTATTTGATTTCATTCTTTTACCTTATTTACTTTTACATCTTGTTATTTGAACATTGGGGACAATGTTCATCTTAAGTGTAAAGGGGGGGGGGGTAAATTACGATACCTTAGAGAATGCAATTACGCTTGATTTTTCGTTTGTTTAATAGTAGATGTGTAATAAAACTGAGAGAAATACCTGTTAAGGCAATTTTAGTGCCAAATTTAAAATTTTTTACAACATATAGGAGTGAAACTTTGGTCTTAATGAGCGTCTCATGGATAGGAGTGATATGACTAGCACAAAACCGTACCACTAAAAAATTTTCCACCCCCAAATATGTGAGGTTCGCCCCTAGAATTGGTAGGAAAAGCATTTATGCTATGATGTGTGTACCGGTAGCACTTAGATTCTAGAACTTGCGTTAGGACCATTCCGAGGCCACAAGTGAGACTACATTCGTGTAGTTAGATTTACTACATGATAAGAGGCATTAGGATTAACCCATTGTTTTACACCTGTGTTTTTGTTATAATTACATTGGCTACATTGGTCAAGTAATTCTCCCACACCCTTTGCGTTGTACTCATTTTTAGTACACGATACCCCTAGTACACCCCTCAGAGCCTATCTTTTCGTTTCTAACTTTAAGCATTTTACTTAAAGAAAGAATTTGTTTACACCCCACTTAAATGTACACCCAAATCGCCTTAGCCTACCTTGTATGCACTCATTTTTAGTGCATTATTGTTACAACATTTGTTTAAACCCCAAGTTAATTATCTAATTGATTACATGGTTGCTAAGTCGAGTCATATCCTTGTACATATTGTTTTGGGACGATTGGGACTCATGGGTAAAGTACTAGTGTAATGGAGTAATGGGGAAGAACAACATTATTACCCCCATATGTGCTAAATATTTTAAAAGTACTCCAAGTGTTTCGATTATCTTAATTCGAGTCATTAGAATAGTTATTTGTAAAGTTATGTAAAAGTTCAAGTGTAAGGAGAATGCAACGCCCCTATGATGTATTATTTTGGATGGTAGGGCAAGAGTGTATGAAAAAAAAAAATGAGAAAAAGAAAAGTAGAAAAAACATACGGACTACCATCCCGTTTCATTTTATGTTTATTTTATGTTTTTGTTATTTTGTTTTTAGCTTAAGTCGAGTCTAGTCTTGGCTTAGCAACGCCATATTTTACATGTAATTAATCAAGATCTTTAACTCGCCACCAGTAAAATATCCCTTATCCAACAAAACCGTGTTTATCATATCCCTACACCTCACGTTATAACCCGTTTAAAAGCCCTCTTTGATAGTTTATCTTAGGTGCTTACGCCTAGTGGAGGAGGTTTTTGATCCTTTCCCAAGCCTATGGTAATCTATTTGCTATGACAGGTAGTGAGAGATATTATCCGTTTTCATTTATGTAATTTATTTTGATGACACCTGAGAGATGTGAGTATCTAAACACTACTTGTGAGGTGCTAGTTTGTAATCTCCGTGCTTATTATGATTAAAGTGGAATGACTATTTGTTGTAATTACTTTTATATTAGCATTAAATGACCCCTAACTTGTATTTTGATTAGAATAAAAGCGCATTTGCTTGAGGACAAGCAAATCTCAAGTGTAAGGGTATTTGATGAAGCGAAAAGTGTACCGCTTTTAGGGGGTCATTTAAGCCCTAAATCGTATTTATTTGATCAAATATTGCCCTAAATCGTTCCTTTTGTCATTTTAGGTACTTTGGAGAAGAAATCTGGAAAAGGAAGCATTTTGGACGTTTTTGGAGCATAAAAGTGAAGAAAACGACAAAGTCTCAAAATCGGCTGGAAAAGTACCTTTGACGGCGTCAGGGATTGTTCTAGACGGCGTCATGGCTTGGCAAAAAAGGTGGATATGAAAAATACACATGATAAGCCAGGGAGTTTTGCAATGGAAAGTCTGACGGCGTCACCCTTTAAGGTGATCAAGGCCATCACGGTTTGAGTTAAAGCGAGACGGCGTCAAGCCCATTTCTGACGGCGTCAACCTTTGATAGGCCAGAGCGGATTTTGGAGCACTAAAGAGGGACGGCGTCAAGAAGGCCATCCGGGAACCCTAGACACGGCGAGGTGACGGCGTCAAGTCCTATAACGTGACGCCGTCAGCCCTTAAACTCTATATATAGTTTTGCAATTTTTTGTCATTAGTGTGCAACTTTGTGAGGAGAAACCCTAAGACGAATTTCTGCCATTTTTAAGGGTTTTCATACCCTTGGATCTCCCATGTTTAATTGAAGATAATTAATTACTTAATCAATCAATATGTCTATGTGTTGTTTGATTATATCTTGTTCTTGTCTTTTGATTAACATGCTAGGCTAGATTTATCTTGTGTTTGCTTAGATCTAATGAAACCTAACTATTGATTATCGGTTGTTAATGTGTTATTAATTTTATTGGATGATTGTTTATCGATGTTAGGCTTAAGAAAACTGGCTAACTTCCTATACGGTAACTTGCTTGAACGTCTTAAGAAACATGAACCAATGCGTACTAGGTTTATATGGTTGTATTTAATGCATGAGCGAATTCTAGTGATCCCATGTTAGGAGCTTCCTAGCCGGCTCGACATAGGAGTGAAGTAGGAGCTTGTAGAGTTGGGGAAGTACGTACGCCACCCCACGATTGGTATTAAGGAATACACCCGTCATCCACGCAATTAATACACACTAATCAACCGGTAAAAGAGAGTTAGGGAGTAAGGAAATCTAAGTAAACACATTTCTCTCCACATAAGTTTCACAACCTTTTCATTTTCAGTTATTTTATTTTATTTGCATTCGTAGTAATTTGGGTTTGTTGACTAGCAACTAATTCCGCCCACTCATTCAAACCCGAGATTTTACTTGCTTTCATAAAAATATAAAAATACAAAAAGAATCTTCCCTCACCCTTAGACCTATTAGAGTAGTTTTTCAATCCTAACGACACTATTCCCTGTGGAGAACGATCAATCCCCCGTACTTACCACTACACTATACTACATCGGTCAGGTACACTGCCTGGTGGGGTTGTAAGCCTCTTGAGATCCCTCGAGAGGTAAAACCTGTTGTAAGATCGCAAAACCACGCATCAGAACTTGATAGGTAGATGTGATATTGCTTAAATCCACCTCAGTATCTGAGAAATCTGCTTCATTTGAGTCTGAAGGGCCAGCAGTACAATCATTTGGCCTAGCAGCAGAAAAATTAAGCCTAGCAGCAGAATGCTCTGTCTCAGCAGCACTATCATCAGCAGAAACATTTTGTTGTTCCTTTGTTCCATCTTCCTTGAGTTCACTTTCAACATCTTCTTTAGCTTTACCAGAAGAAGATTCATCATTTGTTTAAGATGAAACCACAATGGTACTTATTGGCATCCATATATGATCTTGATTTGTCTCCTTGTCTAACCCTGCCTCATTTGTTGTTTGTGAACCAGAAAAATTATTAGTTTATGCAATAGCAGGCACATAATTCATTGATTTGGTTAGAGATTCAAGATCAAATAGCCATTTTGGTCCTTGACCTTCTACATTGGATTTATCTTCCAAAAACTCCACATGTAGATTTTCCTCTACAATCCTAGTTCTTATGTTGTATACTCTAAATGCTTTGCTATTAAGAGAATATCCAACAAAGAAACCTTCATCTGCTTTACCATCGAATTTTCCTAAATGGTCTAAGGTATTGAGAATTGTCACATGACATCCAAAAAGTCTAAGAAATCCTATTGCAGGAGTTCTACCTCTAAAAAGTTCATATGATGTCTTATTGTGAGGCTTAACAACTAAAACTCTATTCTGAACATAGCAAGCAGTGTTGACTGCTTCAGCCCAAAAAGTTATAGGTAGCTTAGAATCAGCTAACATAGTTCTAGCAGCTTCTATTAGTGTTCTATTTTTCCTCTCAGCAACTCCATTCTGTTGTGGAGTTCTAGCAACACTAAATTCTTTCCTAATACCCTTTTCTTTGCATAAATCATTCATAACTCTATTTTTGACCTCTGTCCCATTATCACATCTAATGACTTTTACTCTTTTATCTACTAGGTTTTCTATCTCAGTAATGAAAGTCTTAAGGATGCTAGGTGTCTCATCCTTAGTAGCTAAAAAGAAAACCCATATAAATCTACAATAGTCATCAGTAATAACAAGACAATATCTCTTATGCATTATACTACTTACTGAAACAGGTCCAAATAAGTCCATATGAAGCATAAACAGTGATTGATTGATAGAGTTAAAAATCTTGGGCTTACAAGTGGCTTTGTGTTGTTTGCCTTTAAGACAAGCAATGCATGTTTGATCATTTTCAAATCGTTTTTGAGGTAAACCTCTTACCAAACCATTCTTAACAATCTATAGTTTTGAAATTAATATGACCAAGCCTCCTATGCCATTTTATTGATTCATCCAATGTGGCCTTTGCAACAAGACAAGTTAAATCCTTTTTGGGAACAATGTTCTTCATGTCAACACTGTACATATTGCCCTTTCTATGAATTTTAAGAAGTACTTGACTTTCATCAGGCATCTTAAAATCAGGAAAAAGTACAAGACATTCAGTCTCACCGAAAAGAACTTTTTTCTTTTTGTCACACATTTGTGAGACACTAAAATGATTACAATTTTGCTCTTGTACATAGTACACATCTTCAAAATCTAAATTTCCAGTTTTAATGGTACCTTTACTGGAAATTTTGCCACCAACACCTCCTCCAAAGGTAACATAGCCTCCATCTATTGATTGAAAATTTGAGAGATAAGACTTGTTGCTTGTCATGTGCCTTGAACATCCACTGTCTGAGTATCCTTGATCCTCATGTTGATCAATTAAATGTTCCTGCACATAAATGAGAAGTATTAGTTTCTTTTGGGGACCCAAGCCATTACTGATTTGGATCTGCCTCTTGCATCAATGTAATTTAATTTTTTTAAGAAAAGTTGTAGCAACATTGGATTTGGTTGAATTCCAAACCCAACATGTTGAGGCCTTAACAGCATTTGCCCTGTTTTCCCTAGCAGCAGAATGAATTACATGCTTAGCAGCAGAAACTGCTGATGAGGCGAAAAGTGTACCGCTTTTAAGGGGTCATTTAAGCCCGAAATCGTATTTATTTGATCAAATATTGCCCTAAATCGTTCCTTTTGTCATTTTAGGTACTTTTGAGGAGAAATCTGGAAAAGGAGGCATTTTGGACGTTTTTGGAGCATAAAAGTGAAGAAAACGGCAAAGTCTCAAAATTGTGCTGAAAGTCACCTTTGACGGCGTCAACATTAACTCCAGACGGCGTCATGCCTTGGCAAGAAAAGTTGGATGTGAAATTTACTCATGACGGGCCAGTGAGTTTGCATGAGAATTCTGACGGCGTCACGCTTTAACTAAATCAAGGGCGTCACGGCTTAAATCATAAGGGGACGGCGTCACGTTTAGGATCCGACGGCGTCAAGCCTTGATAAGCCAGAATGGATTTTTGAAGAGCTAAAGAGGGACGGCGTCAAGATGGTCATCCGGGAACCCTAAAAGCGGCGAGGTGACGGCGTCACAATGCATAAGGTGACGCCGTCAGATGTCAAAGTCTATATATAGTTTTCTAATTTTTTGTCATTAAGGGAGAGCTTAGTGTGTGGAATTTTGGGATAAAACCCTAAGACGATTTTAGCTACTTTTTCAGGGCTTTTTGCCTTGAGATCTTCCATGTTTCATTGAAAGATAAGTTATCAATTAATCATTCAATATGTCTATGTGTTGTTTGATTCTATCTTATGCTTGTCTTTTGTTTAACATGTTAGGCTAATTTTATCTTGTGTTTGCTTAGATCTAATGAAACCTAGCTATTGATTATTGGTTGTTAGTGTGTTGTTAGTTGTATTGGATGATTGTTTATCTATGTTAGGCTTAAGAAAACTGGCTAACTTCCTATTCGGTAACTTGCTTGAACGTCTTAAGAAACATGAACCAAACGCGTACTAAAGGTTTTTATGGTTGTATTTAATGCACAAGCGAATTCTAGTGATCCCATGTTAGGAGCTTCCTAGCCGGCTCGACATAGGAGTGAAGTAGGAGCTTGTAGAGTTTGGGGAAGTAAGTACGCCACCCCACGAATGGTATTAAGGAATACACCCGTCATCCACGCGACTAATGCACACTAATTAACCGGTAAAAGATAGTTAGGGAGTAAGGAAATCTAAGTAAACACATTTCTCTACACATAAGTTTCTCACCACTTTTCATTTTTGTTATTTTATTTTATTTGCATTTGTAGTAATTTGGGTTAGTTGACTAGCAACTAATTCCGCCCACTCCTTCAAAACCCGAGATTTTACTTGCTTTCATAAAATTATAAAAACATAAAAAAGAATCTTCCTCAACCCTTAGACCTAATTAGAGTAGCCTTTCACACCTAACGAACACTATTCCCTGTGGAGAACGATCAATCCCCCGTACTTACCACTACACTATACTACATCGGTCAGGTACACTGCCTGGTGGGGTTGTAAGCCTCTTGAGATCCCTCGAGAGGTAAAACCTGTTGTAAGGTTGCAAAACCCACGCATCAAGTTTTTGGCGCCGCTGCCGGGGAATAGTTATTGTTTAGGTTGAATTTTTATTTCTATTAGGTCTACTCACTAGATTCCTTTCTAGTGAGATTTTTATTTTCTTTTTCTAGGTTTTCTTTAGTCTATCTATTTTCTTCGTGTCTTTGTTCGTAACCATTACCGTCCGACATCATGGAAGATGGTAATATCCTTAACCCACACAACCCACCACCACAACAACCACCACCACCTCCTAGAGCCCGTACTTTAGGAGAGTATTCCCGTCCTAGCCACCACGGCTATCGAAATACCATTGAGCTCACTCAAGGAGCCAATATCACACCCTTGCGATCCGACACCATCCGGTTGGTGCAAAGCGGATGCGCATTCCATGGACTTCGTTCTGAAGATCCTAATCAACATCTCAAGGACTTTCTTAAAATCGTTGATTCTATAGACCTTGATGTTGCCACTCGAGAGACGACCCGATTGCGTCTCTTCCAATTCTCTTTGCGGGACCAAGCTAGTCAGTGGCTAGAACGTCAACCCGCAGGATCCATTACCTCTTGGGATGATCTCACCACTCGTTTCCTTGCTCAGTTTTTCCCACCGGGAAGAACTACCAAGCTAAGGAATGATATCTTGATGTTCCAACAACGTCAAGGCGAAACTCTCTACGAGGCATGGACTCGATTCAAGGACTTACTCCAAAAAGTCCCTCACCATGGCATAGAACTTTGGCTCCAAGTCCAAATCTTCTATGACCATATCAATCTCTCCACGAGGCAAACCATTGACCAATCGGCCGGTGGCAAGCTACGTGATCTAAGTGCGGAACAATCATGGGCTCTCCTAGAGGATCTTGCTCTTTATGACAACGAAAGTTGGAGTGATCCCCGTGATTTGAATAAAACGGTCAAGGCAATATCTTTGCCTTTGAACAATTCAAGCACTTCCGACCGTAGGATCGTAGAACTTGAAGACCAAGTCAAGTTTCTCATGAAATCCTACGAGGCTCCTAAACCTTCAAGCCAAGTGAACAAAATCACTTCTTCATGTGAGTTATGTAGTGGTCCCCACGACACTCGTGATTGCATGGAACTCCCCGAACAAGCTTTTGTGGACTACGCATCATCGCGTACCGACGGAGCGGGAGACAAGTGGTACACTTTCAAGCCCGAGCCAAACCCTTATGGTGATTCATATAACCCCTCATGGAAAAATCACCCGAACCTTAGGTGGAAACAAAACCAAAACTCACAACAAATCAATTCTTCCAACCCACCTAATCGTTTCCAGTCAAGCGGTTCCAACTCGAACCGTACTTTCAACAACAATCCTTCCGGCAATGGTAGTACCAATAACTTTGAAGGATTGATGTCTCAATTTATGGCATCTCAAGAAGCTCGGATAGCTAGATTCGAGACCGAATTCAATCAACAACAAACTGAGATGACCAATAAAATTGACAACTTGTTGAAAGCCCTCCATAACCAAGTGTTATCACCTCCACATAAGGACGCTAGGAACACAAATAGCGGACCCCAAGTTAAAGACCCCTCTTCATCCAAACACGTCCACTTTGTCAACATTGTCACTATTAAACAAATTGATAGGAATGAGGATAATAGTGAGCCTAAGGATGAGGATAGGAAAGTCGAGGTTGATAAGGAAGTTAGGACAATGTTGATTGAAGAAGTAGATGATGATGAGGACTACTTCAATAGGCTACCCACTAAGGAAGAGCGCGCATATCATACAAACTTATTCGATGACCCCGAAACACCATACTTCCTAGGTAAACCAATCATTGAAATAGGCGACCCTTCTAATCTCAACATACCATGCAACATCGGACATCTACATGTGTGGAAAGCTTACATCGACCTTAGATCGCCCATAAACATCATGACTAGAGCCCACTACAACTTGATAATGAAAAATCAACTTGGGTATAGGATGTTCCCTGACAAGGGTTGGATGAGTAACTTCACGGGAAGAGTTAAGGGATTACCGGTTTATGTAGGAAACTTCACCTATGTCACCGACTTTGTAATTGTAGAAGATATCCGTCCAATAGTCGATGCATCCTTGACTCAAGTGGTTTTTGGAAAACCATTTGTTGAGGTCTCTAGAATGACTTATGAACCTTCCTTAGGGATAGTTAGATTTAAGGATGAGACCGATGAAGTAAGCTACCAAATGCCATATAAGATAGAACAATTCCAACACTTGTCAAATGTTGAGAAGGAGCTTAAACAAGCGGTCTACTATAGGAATGATATGGATAGAAGTAAAGGAGTAGACTATGTTATGGAAAGGATATTCGGTTTCTACAAGGATTGTTTGAAATTAGGACCGGAATATAAAACCGGGAAGGAGAATGGCCTAGGAACCGTGACCGATGATGGAGTCACGTAATGTACGTGACTTTGAGTCTAGCTACAAGACTCGTTAATAAAGAAAGGCGCTTCTTGGGAGGCAACCCAAGCTTTATTTATTTTATTTGCTTTGTGTGTTTATTTGTTTGTTTGTTTGTTTTATTTGTTCCGTATGTATGTTTAATTTTTATCATTATTGATTCATGTTCAAAAGTAATTTGTGAAAATGCTTTATGTTGTTTTTAACCTCGTCTTAACTACATATAAAGGTATTTTGCAAAAGATAAGTGTAAGGGAAATCTAAATCGGTTTATTAGAACACAAATAAACATGAATCGTAATAATATTAAATTAACATACATATTCGTATTTGTTTGAGTCAAATGCTTGTATCGAGTCATAATGATGTTTTGCAGGATTTCCAGGAAGTAAGGTAAAGGTTTTTCTAGAAATTTTCCGGAAACTTAAAATGAAAATTTTTGTCAGGTCATTTCTGACGGCGTCAGGGGTTATAACCTGACGGCGTCAGATTTAATTTCCAGAAATTTTTGAAAATTTTGTTTTCATAAAAAGTTTTTATTAAAATCTCCAACTTATAATCTCCAGGAATCTGCAAAGTTATCATTCCACAAGCATTATATCCTTATATATAGATTTTATCCCGCCGATGTTATGCAGGTTTTCGTGTTTGTTTTCTCAGGTTCAACAGGTTATTTTGGACAAGGAAATGTTTGGAATCAAGCTTATGGCGATGCATTAGTCATGGAGCTTCAACATTCTCTTTGGAGGAAGATTTAACCGTGTAATTTCATTATCCAACGAGCGAATCAGGGGAGTATTTGATTTCATTCTTTTACTTTATGCTTTTACATTTGTCATTTGAACATTGGGGACAATGTTCATCTTAAGTGTAAGGGGAGGGTAAAAGTACGATTTTAGAGAATACAATTGCGCTTGATTTTTGTTTGTTTGATGGTAGATGTGTAAAAAAAAACTGAGAGAAATACTTGTTAAGGTAATTTTAGTGCCAAATTTAAAATTTTTTACAACATATAGGAGTGAAACTTTGATCCTAATGAGCGTCTCACGGATAGGAGTTATATGACTAGCACAAAAACCGTACCACTAAAAAATTTTTCCACCCCAAATATGTGAGGTTCGCCCCTAGAATTGGTAGGGAAAGCATTTATGCTATGATGTGTGTACCGGTAGCACTTAGATTCTAGAACTTGCGTTAGGACCATTCCAAGGCCACAAGTGAGACTACATTCGTGTAGTTAGATTTACTACATGATAAGAGGCATTAGGATTAACCCATTGTTTTACACCTGTGTTTTTGTTATAATTACTTTGGCTACATTGGTCAAGTAATTCTCCCACACCCTTTGCGTTGTACTCATTTTTTGTACACGATACCCCTAGTACACCCCTCAGAGCCTATCTTTTCGTTTCGACCTTTAAGCATTTTACTTAAAGGAAGAATTTGTTACACCCCACTAAAATGTACACCCAAATCGCCTTAGCCTACCTTGTATGCACTCATTTTTAGTGCATTATTGTTACAACATTTGTTTAAACCCAAGTTAATTATCTAATTGATTACATGGTTGCTAAGTCGAGTCATATCCTTGTACATATTGTTTTGGGACGATTGGGACTCGTGGGTAAAGTACTAGTGTAATGGAGTAATGGGGAAGAACATCATTTATTACCCCCATATGTGCTAAATGTTTTAAAAGTACTCCAAGTTTTTCAATTATCTTAATTCGAGTCATTAGAATAGTTATTTGTAAAGTTATGTAAAAGTTCAAGTGTAAGGGGATGCAATGCCCCTATGATGTATCATTTTGGATGGTAGGGTAAAAGTGTATGCAAAAAAAAAAAAAAAAAAAAAAAAAAAAAAAAAAAAAAAAAAAAAAAAAAAAAAGTAGAAAAAAACATACGGACTACCATCCCGTTTCATTTTATGTTTATTTTATGTTTATGTTTTGTTATTTTCTTTCATTAGCTTAAGATCGAGTCTAGTCTTGGCTTAGCAACGTTGTATAGTACATGTAATTGATCAAGATTTTTAACTCGCCACCAGTAAAATATCCTTTATCCAACCAAACCGTGTTTTCCTTTTCCCTACACCTAACGTTATAACCCATTTAAAAGCCCTCTTTGATAGTTTATCTTAGGTGCTTACGCCTAGTGGAGGAGGTTTTCGATCCTTTCCCAAGCCTATGGTAATCTATTTGCTATGACAGGTAGTGAGAGATATTTTCCGTTTTCATTTATGAGATTTATTTTGATGACACTTGAGAGATGTGAGTATCTAAACACTACTTGTGAGGTGCTAGTATATAATCTCCGTGCTTATTATGATTGAAGTGGAACGATTATTTGTTGTAATTACTTTTATATTTGCATTAAATGACCCCTAACTTGTATTTTGATTAGAATAAAAGCGCATTTGCTTGAGGACAAGCAAATCTCAAGTGTAAGGGTATTTGATGAGGCGAAAAGTGTACCGCTTTTAAGGGGTCATTTAAGCCCGAAATCGTATTTATTTGATCAAATATTGCCCTAAATCGTTCCTTTTGTCATTTTAGGTACTTTTGAGGAGAAATCTGGAAAAGGAGGCATTTTGGACGTTTTTGGAGCATAAAAGTGAAGAAAACGGCAAAGTCTCAAAATTGTGCTGAAAGTCACCTTTGACGGCGTCAACATTAACTCCAGACGGCGTCATGCCTTGGCAAGAAAAGTTGGATGTGAAATTTACTCATGACGGGCCAGTGAGTTTGCATGAGAATTCTGACGGCGTCACGCTTTAACTAAATCAAGGGCGTCACGGCTTAAATCATAAGGGGACGGCGTCACGTTTAGGATCCGACGGCGTCAAGCCTTGATAAGCCAGAATGGATTTTTGAAGAGCTAAAGAGGGACGGCGTCAAGATGGTCATCCGGGAACCCTAAAAGCGGCGAGGTGACGGCGTCACAATGCATAAGGTGACGCCGTCAGATGTCAAAGTCTATATATAGTTTTCTAATTTTTTGTCATTAAGGGAGAGCTTAGTGTGTGGAATTTTGGGATAAAACCCTAAGACGATTTTAGCTACTTTTTCAGGGCTTTTTGCCTTGAGATCTTCCATGTTTCATTGAAAGATAAGTTATCAATTAATCATTCAATATGTCTATGTGTTGTTTGATTCTATCTTATGCTTGTCTTTTGTTTAACATGTTAGGCTAATTTTATCTTGTGTTTGCTTAGATCTAATGAAACCTAGCTATTGATTATTGGTTGTTAGTGTGTTGTTAGTTGTATTGGATGATTGTTTATCTATGTTAGGCTTAAGAAAACTGGCTAACTTCCTATTCGGTAACTTGCTTGAACGTCTTAAGAAACATGAACCAAACGCGTACTAAAGGTTTTTATGGTTGTATTTAATGCACAAGCGAATTCTAGTGATCCCATGTTAGGAGCTTCCTAGCCGGCTCGACATAGGAGTGAAGTAGGAGCTTGTAGAGTTTGGGGAAGTAAGTACGCCACCCCACGAATGGTATTAAGGAATACACCCGTCATCCACGCGACTAATGCACACTAATTAACCGGTAAAAGATAGTTAGGGAGTAAGGAAATCTAAGTAAACACATTTCTCTACACATAAGTTTCTCACCACTTTTCATTTTTGTTATTTTATTTTATTTGCATTTGTAGTAATTTGGGTTAGTTGACTAGCAACTAATTCCGCCCACTCCTTCAAAACCCGAGATTTTACTTGCTTTCATAAAATTATAAAAACATAAAAAAGAATCTTCCTCAACCCTTAGACCTAATTAGAGTAGCCTTTCACACCTAACGAACACTATTCCCTGTGGAGAACGATCAATCCCCCGTACTTACCACTACACTATACTACATCGGTCAGGTACACTGCCTGGTGGGGTTGTAAGCCTCTTGAGATCCCTCGAGAGGTAAAACCTGTTGTAAGGTTGCAAAACCCACGCATCAACTGCTAGCTTTGTAATTGTTCCCTTAATTTTCCAAACTTGTTTTGGGACCACTGCTTTTGTTTGAATGGGCCTTTGAACAGTCTTTGATGCATTTGAATAAAAAGATTTTGCATTTTTAACTATTGGTCTTGAGTTAACAGTCATGAATGGTCTAGCAGCAGAAACTGCTTTGACAACTGCTCTGGGTTTAGTTCTCTTAGACTTAGAGTGAAAGTGAGGTTGAGGAGTTTGCCTTTTGAAGTTCACCCTATTGTTTTCATACCCAGATACCCATTTGTTACGGAAAGCTGCAAGATGATCAAAACTACCACATGTGTAACAAGCTTTATTATAAAAAGAAAAGTCATCACCTAATTGTTTAGACTTGATGCCATTCCAATTTCTTTGGTTACCTCTGGGCTTGCTAGTGGATCTATATTGTTCACAATATTTAACTGGTTGCCTAACATGTTTAATGTTTGAACTAGGCTTAGCAATATCCTTTTTGATCACTTTAGGAACCCTTGTTCCTGCTTTCTTAACTACTTCAGGTTTAGACATAACATGTTCATCTTCATCACTATCAGTTGTACAATCCTCAACAACTATAGCATCTCCTTTCTTAACAAAGAACACCTTGTCCTTAGGAAGTGAAGTTTTATTTAAACTCTCACTTAATTTTTCTATCTTAGGACCCTCAGTAGACTTAGAACCATATTCCATTATTGGTTCTTGAAACTCAGCAAAACCTGTGTGTGCTAGGTCAATACCTGGAGGTGAAGGAACACCTCTTTATGGTGGAGGAATATATTTGTATCCTAAACCTGACTTAGCTTTATTGATTACTTGAGCTTCCCAAATCTTATTAATTCCCTCTGAGGCATAAGCTAAAGCATCTACTGTTATCTTAACATTTTCACTGTTATTTAGGGCTTTAGCTAGTGCTGCTCTTTCTGAACAAATTATTTCAGCTTGAAAATATATTTTTCTTTGGAGAGCATTCATGTCATCAGCAAACTTAGACTCATTTTCTTGAAAATGTACAAGTTGTTTTTCAACAACAGATATACCTCTTTTATGATTACCTAAGTTGGCTAAAGCATCACATAATTGTTCTAGTTGAGCATCAAATCTCTTTTTAAGATCTTCATAAGCTTTAAGAGCAGAGCATGATTCAGTACATTTAATTATGGAATTTACCTCTGAATCAGAAAAGGCCATTAGAGCAGTCTCAGTGGCCACAAGTGCAGCATTTGTTGGTGCTTCCACTTCATCAGCCATGAAGCTCCAATCATAGTTGATACCATCTATGGCTAGCATAGCCCTTGGTTCTTCAACTGTGATTTCCTTCTTCTTCTTCTCTTGCCTATACCATGTGCTTCTATTGTCCTGCTTCCTTGGGTTTCTACATTCTTTAGTAAAGTGTCCTAACCTGTGACAGTTGAAACACTCTACTTTCTTCTTATCAAACCCAGCAGTTTCATTACCATCAATGGTAATCTGCTTACCAGTTCTCTGCCAGAACTTATTAGCCCTCATGCTAAGTAAAGCAACCTGCCATTTGATGTCCATCTCTTCCAAATCATTATTATCCAACTGATCAAGATCTTCATGAGTTAGAGGAGAACCACTAGTTTGACTAGACATGAATACATAGAATGCCCATCTCCAAGTCCTGCAACATTCTTTTGTGAACTAGTAGAAGGACCACCATAGATAGTAGTAGAAACACCTACTTCTTCATCTACCTCATCTGACTTACTAATACTAGGAGATGACAAGAGTGCCACATTCCCAGAACTAGTACTATAGATTCCTGACTTCTTTAGACTTTGTTCAACAATTTTGAAGTTATTGAACAAATCATTGAGTTTTATGACTTCAATGTCTGGTTTGTTCATCCAGACAACCACATGAGTATGGAAGTCATCCGGTAGGCTTCACAAAAACTTCATGTTGAGATCTTCCTTGGCTTTCTCAACACCCAACACAGCTAACTGACTGACAAGCTTATGTAATCTTGAGAACAGCTTATCAAGTGATTCATTGCTATTTGAACTAAAGTTTTCAAATTGTTGTTTTAGCAATGTCTTCTGTGTTTTCTTGGTAGTTTCATTACCACCAAACCATGCACAAATCTCTTCAAAAAGAGTTTTTTCATCTGGATACTTGCTAAAAGATAGAATTTGTTCACCAAGAATGGTCATAAGCAACAAGTTTCTTGCCTTTTGATCATTCCTCTTCTGTATCTTTTCATCATTGTTAGATGGTCCAGTATTCCTTCTTCTTTCAGTTTTGCCTTCAAGAATAATATCTGTATAACCTAGTGTAAATGAATCACCATACAGAATCATATCCCAAAGAGCATAATCTTGAACCATGAAATATTGCTCAATTCTCAACCTCCATAACTCAAACTCATTCTGTCTGATCATGGGCAACTTTGCAGCAACATTTGCAGCAGTATCTTGTGCATCCATTTCTATTTCTTCTTCTTCTAAATCAATAATATCAGCCTTGCTCTGATACCACTTGTTAGGATTCGATACACTGTTAAGGTGGTTAAACCTTTTGTACTTTGTGTATATGATATATTGAATGAATATGATTAAGTATGCGGAATCTACTTAATCACACTTAGAAGGTTATTATGGTTATGGAAATGGAACAGTTGTGTTTGTTATATGACAATGAACAATGAAATCTTATCACCAAACGATTCAATATTATTAAGATAATAATACGAGTGATCTTGAGTTATCACTAGGGTTACAACCTTGAATCTTATGTTTCTATATCTTGTGATATTGTTTTTGTTCTATGTTCTTGAGAGTTATTATCTAAACACTTAACAATTCACACACTCTATTAGACACACATATCACTAGTCTAAGATCTTTCTTTTATAACACAAGAAAGATCTTTACAATATTGATAAGTCTTATCGAACGCTTGCTTTGAGAGTGTCAGTCATTAAGATACAACTTGTATCTATGTTTACAACTTGTTCTGTGAATATAACATTATGACTGATCACATGGGGTAAGATATTATCTACCGTATATTGTTGACTTTAATACACATAATATCTTTTCATACTTATCCGCTCAGCAACAGAAAGTTAATTACCAGCAGCAATGTTAACACTAGCAGCAGAAACTACCAGCAGCAATGTTAACGCTAGCAGCAGAAACCACCAGCAGCAATGTTAACGCTAGTAGCAGAATCCTTCAGCAGCAGAATGTTTAACGCTAGCAGCAGAATCAAACACTAGCAGCAGAAACCAAATGCTCTAGCAGCAGAATCATACTTAGAGTATTTCTTTGAGTAGAACCCGATATTAAACTTCTTGAATATTTAATTCCCAACAGATTATCATGCAACTATCTAAGATAAGCTATAAGCATGCAATCAAAAAGGACAAAATAAGCTATCATCCAAGAATTACATAATTGAAAATCATGCAAGGTGATAGAATAAATGTCAAGCATGCTAGATAGTAAAGAGTATAAATCCCTAATATAATTTATCATAGATAAATCCTAATATGAGATGGAAGATCCTATTCTAATACGATGAGAATAGTTCCATTGGCTTGAGTACACCCTCATTCATCATCACTCGACGAGACATCATAGCAAGATACGGAGCTATCATCATGGTTCCCTTGAGATGATGTACATTCCCAATAGAGAGAGGTGTAGGTGTTTTGAGTTAGAGGAGCCATGGTGGGATTGACAAGGAGATATCGATTGTTTTGGAGGTGAGGGAACGAGTTCATGACAAAACGGTATAAACGAGTTAACAACATGCCATAGGGTATCGCCTTATTTAGTCGACCCTTGACATTGAAAATTCTCTTTGCCACAAAGTAGGCAAGATTGTAGGGTTGTTCGGTGACTAGACAATACAACATATGAGCACAACATGTCGGGAGGTGCTCACGGTTGTGAGGAAGACAAAAGACATTTTCACGAATCACTTCTATCCATCTACGTAGATTTGGATGAATTTCATCAACATAGACTTTTAGTGGATCTAAGTCATAGACATGAGACTCACGGAACTCAACTTGACCGTTTTCTTTAAGAAAACCATGAACTTTTTGAGGAAGACGAATGTGTTCTTTAATCTCACATGGAGTGGGAATGAGGGTATTGTATGGACCGGACTCATATCGGTGACTAGTGAGGGTTTTGAGAGACCATCCTTCCGTGTAGGAACATTGTCCATGGTTCGGAAGTTCAAGAATATGAGCAAATTGGTCAAGAGTAAGTGAGATTTCTTGGTTTTGTATCGAGAATTGAAGAGACAAAGTTTGATCCTCGTTATGTACGAGCTTAACTTGTCTATAGAACTTTGTATGTGACAAGATGGAGTGTTTGGTTCATGGTTTTGATGTGATCATGGTTGAGAAAAGAGGACTCGACAATTCGTCCTTCATGAAAGAGACGAGACTCAAGATTACGAAAACTTTGTATGTGACAAGATGGAGTGTTTGGTTCAAGTGATGGTTTGGGAATGTACTCGGCTCTCAATTCATGATCGTAATCAAACATGTGATACCTCTTGTTACCTATGAAAAATTTATTAAAGATTAAAATTGAGAATTTTTTTTTAAAGACACGTGTCTAGTGTGTATGCAAACCATGTGGAGGTGCGGTAATCTCGACTCTAGAACCAAAAAATAATGAGATTACCCAAACGCTCCTAGCTTCACTTTTGCTCAAACGAATATGTCGATAAATACATATTAGTTATGTAATTCGATCAATATTCGTGAGATCATATATGCATGAGAAAACGTTTTTAGTTTGTATCAACAATGCATGAAAAACGTTTCATGATCCCAGTTTCGTGAAATTTTTCAAAAACAATGGAATTGGGGTGTTTGGCGACTTCAATGTTTTGGTGCCAAAAGTTTTAAGTTTGAAGAAATTGAGTGTTAATGACTCCTAATGCTAATTACAAGTATCTTAGACATGATTCCTCTTAAACATACTTAATCTAATTATCAAAATATGTGATTTAAGTGGGTTTATGCAAATCCTATGTTAAGGGAATCATGAAGGTTATACATTGTCTAAACCTAGTTCTAATTTCATGAAAACTCAATCAAAATTGAAGAACCCCAATTCAATTTGCATGTATGAACAAACCCTAGACTCAAGATTAAAGAAAATTAGAGTCAAATGACTTACAACTCATGTTGAAAAAGTGGAAGTAGTTGATAATCTTGAAAATTAATGCCTTGAATTTGATCTTGAAAGGGTGTAATTGAATTTTGGGTTGTGAGGTTTGGTTTTGACAGCAATGGCAGAAGTTGGGAAAGTTTAAAAATGAATAATGTGGGAAGAGAGGACTGAAATACGGATTGTATCAGATACACGGTACCACGGTACCATTAAATTTAATGGTGCCGTGCCACTTTAGTGGTGCCGTGATCTGCTGGGATGAATTTTTGTCCCATTTTGATTTTTGATGAATAAGTCTCGCTGTTTTAGTGAGACTTTTTGACACGAGGAAAGAATTTATACCTAATAAATTCTTTTAACGAGAGGAACTAGACCAAACGATACGAGATGACTTTAATATTTCCATTGAAATATTCAAGTAGTTATACGAGAGATGTGAAGGATGACTTAATATTTCCAGTGAAATATTTAAAACAGTCATGAGACGAGACATAAGATATGACTTCAATATTTCCAGTGAAATATTCAAGTAGTCATACGAGGGATGTGAAGGATGACTTAATATTTCCAGTGAAATATTTAAGTAGTCATAAGATTTATGGAATATGTTCCATCATTCCTAGACCTAGACGAAGAGAGTTGAAGGCTTCTCGTTTGAGAGGTTTGGTCAAGATGTCGGCGATATTGTCTTGAGAGGAAACTTTCTCAATAGAAATGTTTCCTTTTTGGACATTATCGTGAAGGAAGTGGTGACGAATTTCGATGTGTTTAGTACGAGAGTGTTGAATGGGGTTTTTGCTCAAGTCAATAGCACCTTTGTTATCGCACATAATGAGGATGTTGTCTAGATGGATGTCGTAGTCAATAAGAGCCTGTTTCATCCATAGTGTTTGTTGACATGCCTTTCCGACGCTTACGTATTCGGCTTCGGTCGTAGAGATAGCAAGAGCCGTTTGTTTCTTGGAGAACCAAGAAGTTAGACAACAACCCATGAAGGTACAAACGCCACTCGTACTTTTTTGATCCACGTAATCTCCCGCATGATCAGAGTCGGGATAGACAATAGTTTCTACACCGGTCCCCTTGGGATAGAATAATCCCAAGTGTATAGTGCCTTTAATGTGTCAGAAGATACGCTTAACCGCTTCAAGGTGAGAGGTTTTAGGATCCTCTTGGAAGCGAGCACAAAGGCAGACACTAAACATGATATCGGGCCTACTTGCCGTTAGGTATAATAAACTTCCTATCATACCTCTATACTTAGTGCTATCCACGGACTCAGCTTCTTCATCTTTCGTGAGTTTCGTTTCCGTGGACATGGGAGTTTTCATGGGCTTAGACTCTTCTAAACTAAATTTTTTAAGCATCTCCTTACTATACTTAGATTGATTAAAGAAGATACCATCTTCCATTTGTTTTATTTGTAAACCAAGGAAGAAATTTAATTCGCCCATCATGCTCATCTCAAACTCATCAAGCATGATCTTTGAAAAATCATCGCACAGTTCTGGACAAGGTGAGCTGAATATAATGTCGTCGACATATATTTGAACAGTGGTGAGATGTGAATTTCGTTTCTTCGTGAAAAGTGTGTTACCAACCATTCCCATGGTATATTCATGTTCAATCAAGAATGCTTTTAGTCTATTGTACCAAGCTTTAGGAGCTTGTTTGAGACCATATAGTGCTTTCTTGAGTTTATAAACATGATTCGGTTTTTCGAAATCAACGAATCCCGGAGGTTGTGCAACGTATACCTCCTCGTTGATATAGCCATTTAGGAATGCACTTTTCACATCCATTTGGTATAATTTAAAGTCTAAGGCGCAAGCATAGGCAAAAAGTATCCTAATAGACTCTAATCTAGCTACGGGTGCATAAGTTTCATCGTAATCTATTCCTTCTTGTTGCTTATAGCCTTGTGCTACCAACCTTGCCTTATTTCTAGTTACGACGCCATTTTCGTTGAGTTTGTTTCTAAACACCCACTTAGTTCCTATGATGGTTTAATTCTTAGGTGGAGGTACTAGATCCCAAACTTGGTTTGCGGTGAATTGATTTAATTCTTCTTGCATGGCAACTACCCAACTTTCATCCTTAATTGCTTCACCGACATTCTTAGGTTCTACGGTGGATATAAAACAAAAGAAATTACTTTTGTTTTGTGCTTGTGACCTCAGAGTTCTTTGGTTTAGGTTTGCTATGACATTTTCAATTGGGTGGTTCTTGGATTCCTTAATGTTGACAACTTCGTCAACCTCAACTATTTCTTCTTCAATGTCATTCTCTAAGGTTTTCTTGCCATTTACCTTAATGACTTCTTCCTCATCTAAGTCATCATCCACCGAGGGTGATGTCTTAGTTGGTGGAGGACTTTCATCGAATGTCACGTTGAGTGATTCTTCGACTTTCATTGTTCATTTGTTTAGGACAATACAAGCTTTACTATTTTGGGAGTAACCTAGGAAAACACCTTCGTAAGACTTTGGGTCAAACTTGGTGAGGTAGTCTTTTGTGTTTAGTATTAAGCACTTTCTTCCAAACACTCTAAAGTAATCTAGAGTAGGTTTTCTACCTTTCAAGATTTCGTATGGTGTTTTTCCTAAGATTGGTCTAATCAAGATCCTATTAAGTATGTAAGTTGAGGTGTCAACCGCATTACACCAAAACTTTTGCGGAATTGATTGTTCATTCAACATCGTTCTACTCATCTCTTGTAGAGTACCATTTTTTCGCTCAACTACCCCATTTGATTGTGGAGTGCGTGGAGCCGAGAAATTATGTGTAATAGAATTAGCATCACAATATACTCCAAATTGCACTTCATTATCAAATTTCCAACCATGATCCATCCTAATTGAGACTATTGTACACCCTAGTTGATTTTGGACCTTCTTACTAAGGATTTCGAATTCCGCGAAAGCTTGTGTCTTATTTTAAAGAAATCTAGTCCAAGTATACATAGAGTAGTCATCAACTATTACTAAGGTGTAGTAATTTCCCCCGTAGCTCCGTACGGCGGATGGACCGAATAAGTCCATGTAAAGGAGTTCTAGGCATCTAGAGGTCGAGACCATATTCTTAGCTTTGTGAATAGAATGAGCTTGTTTTCCAACTTTACAAGCGTCACAAAAATGTTTATCAAACTTAATCTTAGGTAGGTTTCTAACTAGTTCCTTAAGGTAGGTTTCTAACTAGTTCCTTAGATGCCAATGATTGTATCAAATGCATATTGGCGTGACCTAGTCTTCTATGCCATAGAGTGGAATTATCATCTATTGTCGCTAGGCATATCTTATCATGGGGCTTATTTCCTATTTTCATGACAAATAAGCCATTCTTCCTAACTTCTTTGCCTATGGTCTTACCATTCTTAGTGATCTCAGTACCCTCTTCGGAAAATATAACTCTACACTTATTGTCTACCATTTGACTAATGCTATGCAAGTTAAATCCTAAATTATCTACATGCTCAACATTTCTAATAGTGAGGGAGTCTTGAGTAATCGTACCTTTGCCTATGATGTTGCCCTTAAGTTTGCTACCGAAAGTGACATTACCTCCGTTTTAAGCCTTGTATGATGATAATAGACTTTGGTTACCCGTCATATGATTAGTGCATCCACTATCCTTGACCAATTCATCGGGCTCCAATTCGATTCCCAAGCATACCTCATTTGAAGCTTAAGCCATAAGACATGTTTCGTCATTAGGCTTCTTCTCTTCTTCTTCATCGCTATCACTCCAAGAGCCTCCTATGAAAGCTCTTTAGTTGTTGGTTCTCGGTGGTTTGGGACATTCTCCTATGAGATGATTGGGATCTCCGCATCTAAAACATTTCCTATCACTCTTTCCTTTCTTCTCTTCACGGTTCTTTTGTGACGACTTCTTTTCATCACGAGGTTGTCTAACGAACCTACCTCTTCTCCTAAAGAACTTCTTAAAATCTCTAACGGCTAGTGCATATTCTTCGTCTTCACTATCGGAATCCGAATTTTCCTCATCACTAGACTCCTTTTTGGCTTTCAACGCTAGAGTTCTAACTCTCTCGCTTTTCCCTTTGACTATGTCGGAGTCTTTCTTGATTATCATTTCATGAACCTTCAAGTTTTCTATTAGTTCATCAAGTGATAATGTCGCCAAGTTCTTTGACTCTTCAATGGCGGTGACCTTTACTCTCCAGTTGGGATGTAGAGCCCTAAGAAACTTCCTAACATAGTTCTTGCTAGAATAACCTTCATCAAGAGATTTAAAAATAGTAATAATAGTGTTAAATCTAGCAAAAGCATTATCAATAGATTCATCTTCCGGAATGAAAAATTGTTCATATTGTTGCACAAGAAGATCTATCTTGTTCTCTTTGACTTGATTATTACCTTGACGAGTGACTAACAAAGTTTTCCAAATTTCCTTTGCCGTATTACACATAAAAATTCTTTCAAATTCCTTTTTCGGCAAAGCATTATAAATCATCATTTTAGTCTCATCATTTTCGGCAAATTTTCTTTTAAGGTTATCACTTTGTTTATTATAAGGAACTATTTCATCCCTTTTTGTTTCCGGATTCTTTTCAATCGGTTGAAAGTCACCCTCAGTAATAATATGCCAAAGATCAATGTCTTTTGATTTCACATACGTTTCGAATCTTGTTTTCCAATATATAAAACAATCGGTTTCAAAAAGTGGTGGTCTTTGCATAGATTTCCCTTCTTGATATTTGTCGAAATCCATTGATCGATTCAAGTTTTAAAATACAATTTATTTTAAAATCTTGCCTGACATGGCTCTGGTGCCAATTGTGGAAAACTAGAAGGGGGGGGGGAGGGTTGAATAGCTTTCCCGGTTTTTAATTAGTTTTAAAAACTTTTCTTGTGAAAAACTTTGATTCGATTCTTTTGTGAAATCAATCAACACCAATATGAACACTAAACAATACTAACTAATATAAACAAGAAATATAAAGAAATGAGATGGAAAGATCAAACCGGGACAAAGAGATTTATAGTGGTTCGGTCATGAAGCTCTTCTTCGCCCTACTCCACTCCCCGAGTACCAAACTCGAGAGTTCTAAGCACTATGTCAACAAAGCTCCCTTCAGGCGGAGAAAACCGTACAACGTCGCTTATCCTTATTTCCGACACTAAGCTAAATTTCGAGTACTAATCTTAGCTAGTACCAATCTACCACGATCCACACGATCCTTACTACTTCACACAATCAACACACTTGACTCGATCTACCATTTCTATCCTTGATCCACTTGGTCAACGCACAAGCCCACAAGCTACAAGAGATCTCCAAGATCTCGACAAGATCACAATTATCTACTCTCACAAACTACACAAATGAAAATCAACTTGATGTATGCTAGGATACAACAAGTATGTAACAAGTGTTACAAGTGCACTAACTATAACTACAACACTTTGTATCTTCTTTGATACTTTTTGTTCTTCTCTTGCACTAGGAGAGGAATGAAGGTGATCACTTGGTTAACAAAAGAAAACTAAACTAAATGATCAAAGGAAAGAAGATGTGTTAAGAGTTTTAAACTCAAAAAGTTGTGTGTGAAAAAAGATGCCCAAAAACTGTGAAGAGGGCTGGTATTTATAGGCAGAAGAAATTTGCCCGTTATAGGGACACGGTACCACTAAATACCACACGGTACCACTAAATTTAGTGGTACCGTGCCAGACAAGGACGATCCAATTTTTTTTTTTTTTTTTTTTTTTTTTTAGTGGTGAAAGTTTATTTGGGGAAGTTTGGAGCTGATTTTTTTAGAGGGGGGAGGGGAGAAATAGCTGTTATGATTTTTAAACTTATTTTTCCAATAAAACATTTCTTTATAATTCATAAATAACTTGTAAGGTGTATTTTTGAAAAAAATGTTTTGTCATAGTAAAAATGTGAAGTTGTAAATTTGTTTGTTTATACCTAGAGTGATATACGTAGAAACGAGATATTTCGACTAAAAACTTGTTTACATTAATTTTAACGTAAAGTGTTTTCACATTTTGTTATCATCAAAGCGTGAAGTTATCGTAAGATATAAATAATTTTTTTAGAACATTATTTGCATCAACATCGCATTTTTTTGGGCACTTTTTCCACACTTTATTGACATGAAAAGACAGTTTTTTACAGTTTTTTTTTTTTTTTTTTTTTTTTATTTTTTATTTTTTTCTTTTGCAAAGGTAAAATATTATTAAGGGCTCCAAGAAGGAGCCAAGAGATAATTACAGAGGACGAAGGAGGCCAAAAAGTAAGCCAAAAACAAGAGCTAACTACAACAAAACATCCAAGAAACCAAAAACCTAGACGAAGCACAAGCTAAACGTCATTAAGTAAGAACCACGGGCTTGAAATCCAGCAGGCCCAATTACATGAAACCGACTTACAACGAGAAAACCATAACTTCGAGAGCCTTTGGATAGATTGGAAGATATCTTCATTAAGCACCATTGATCGAGAATCCGGAGTCGCGTGGACCACATTATTTCTCCATTTCCAAACCAACCATAACCCACATTAAAAAAACACCATGAAGAATCTTGTTGAGGTTGGGGCTTCCGAGGTTTACTAAAGATCCCATACTAATATCCTTGATGGAAAATGACGGGAACGATATAGGAGGTGTAAGCTGCCACAAACTCCGTACCTTCCTCCAAAAAGGGATAACCATAGGACATTCAATGACGCTATGGCAAGCGGTTTCAGTTGCAATCTCACAAAAAGGACAACGATTAGACTCAATGTTTATCCCCCCAGAGACAAGATTATACCTGGTAGGGAGTCTGTCAATGGTGCACGCCAAACGAAAATGTTGATTTTGCGAGGAATCCAGGAGTTCCAAACACGGTGAGAACCGAGACTATGGTTAGAAAAGAGCAAGTCTTGGAGATTATCTGAGAGGACCTTCACTTTGAAAGTACCCGAAACATCTTTGTCCCAAACCCTATTATGAGCAACATCAAGAGAAAGCACCAAATTCCCTATTTTTATGTTTTAATACTTTTGACTTGTCAAACTTTATATATTTGTTCCGTACTTTCAGTTTCACAGTTTTATAATAAAAACAAAATTATAAAAATGAATATATATATATATATATATATATATATATATATATATATATATATATATATATATATATATATATATATATATATATATATATATATGGGAAAGCATATCTACATTACAATGTAGCCAATTGGCTACATTTCCTTTGAAAAAAAGGGTAGGGACATGGGGAAAACATGTGTCAGGGACTTACTGCAGGGACTGAACTGTACATTTTAAAAACTTATTTCAAAGGAAATGTAGCCAATTGGCTACATTTTTAATGTAGGTATGATATATATATATATATATATATATATATATATATATATATATATATATATATATATATATATAGGATAAAGATCAAATAAAAAGACAAATATCCGTACATTACGTAAAAAGATTATTTTTTTTTTTCAAAATTTTCGCAAAAAAATCCAAAAAAATTCCACAAGATCGGGTATGTTGGTGTATGAAAACGTTGTGAAGGAACTTTTTCTAAAAGTGGATACTTTTTCCGAAAAAAAATTATGAAAAAATACATTTATGCATCAAATTGCTTTTTTGTGCATTAAAAATTCGTTTTTGTACCCAACTTCTTTTGACTTTTTTCATCAAAATAACATTGCGCATCAAACTAAAACAAGTTGAAAATTTTGTGCATCAAAATTTTTTTGCGCATCAGAATTCGTTTTTTGTGCATTAAAAAACGTATAAAAACTCAAAATTAGAAAAACTTCTTTCACAAAAGTTTTATGCACCACTATACCCGATCTTATGTGTGTATATATATATATATAATGGGATGGTATTATAATCGTTTTAGAGGTGTACCAATAACAACCCCTTGGCTTAAACTAAATATTTGTTGCTAAATATAGTTGAGAAGATATGATCGATTTCATCGTATTACTCTAACTTAATGTTATTATTACAATTTAAAAAAAAAAATGTGTGTTACGAACTTGCGATCCCACATTGTCTAGTTATGTGATTGGTTGGTGTCCCTTCGTTTTTTATCTAACTTTTTGAACTGAGTTCTACACCTAGCTTCTGACTTGATACGAGCTAGTTGGGATGAGTTCATATCAAACTAATTTAAAATATAAAATCCTAATTCTACAAATGTATTATGTGTTTAAGAATCCAATTGTTGACACAGCTAAGTAGTCGGTTCACGGTTCAACCAAAACCGACTTCCAGTAACCATACCGGTTTCCAATTTAACAGGTTGAACATTGTTCTTATTTCGTTGTGGTTTGACTCGGCATTTTAGATATTGGTAGCTTAATCAGTTCTTGTGTTCCGCTCGAAATACAATACAAGAAAAGTAGGTTCAGATTAACCACGCTTGAAAGAATGTTCGTTCATTCTAAAATATGCAAAGTCTATTAAAGTTTTGAATAAGTTTACACTAAAATGGTCAAAATACAACATGATTACCTTTTTGCTATCTATATATTTTTTTTTTCTTTTTGATGAGTGCGAAATGATTAATTGCCGAGACATTTAGCTAAGCATACATGATTGTTTAAATGGACTATGAATATAGCTGGCTACTGGAAGTCGGGGTCAATTAGTTAAAAACTAAAACGTATGATTTCAAGACATATCAAAACATTTTGTTAGTTGATTTGTCAAACTATCGTTCATTTGCTCAATAAAGAAAAGTTATTGTTGATATATGATCCACTTAATAGCCCAATTGGTATTAATTTTAGTTTGGGCCTATGACAAACGTGTTTATGTATTTGGATTTTTCATTAACAAAACACAACGATTAGATGGGAAGGGATTCGGTGAAAAGAAATACTAAAAAAATAACAAGGATTTCTAGTCACACATTTCAAATAAGAGGGAGAATTTTAAGAGGATGTGCATCTGAAATGTGTAGTTGTCTTTTTTCACCATTCTCATTTTAATTTTTCTTCTCATTTGATCCTAACTCACGATCAGACTACCTGTGCTTTTTAGTTGCATTAGTCTAGGCGAAGAGTAGTGTGTAATTTGAGTCAATTGGTAAACGCCACTAATCAACTACCGCCAAATGGCAAAATATTTGATCTCATCACAAGAGGACTAGAGTTGATACCTCAATAGATATACATTTGGAGGTTGGCAGTGAAAGGGTCAAGTTTATTGATTCGAGTTGTCCAAACTACAAATTTTTAGCCGGGTCGACAAAATTACTACTGAAGGAGATTCTACATGTAGAAAAGGGAAAACATTTTTAGATATAGGGACTCGAACGTGGGTGGGTTATTTACATAGTATTTCAGTTTAATTTAACAATTCATTAGCAAATTTACTTAGTAAACTGATATGAAGGGCCAATACATTTTATTCAGAAAGAGTTACAAAGTATTACAAAAGACATCGAGTAATATTATATTGACTTTTTAGATGTACATGTATGTACATTAAAAAGCATATAACCATATGGAAACAGACAATAATCGCTCAAGATTTAGGTTCAAAAAGCAATGATGTTGCATGAGACTTGTATAAATCATCTGGTGCACCAAAAATATCCCCGCGATCATATGTAAATTGGCCCATCCTGCCGATATTTGATGCACATTCCAAAAACATCTGCAAAGAGGGTGACTTAACACTTAGTCTTTCTTTATTTATCTTCTTCCATGCTTCCATGATTAAGCTCTTTACATAAGCCCTAGCTTCATTTTCAGTAGCACCAGTTTCATGCATGTAGCACTGGATCGATTTTGGAACATCGCCTCGTTCAAGTTCAGCCTATTTATGAGAAAGAAAAGATCAAAAGATGATGTTTATTTGCATTAAAAACAGCTCTAATGAACTAAAGAGTTTTTTTCATTTTTTTTACCGTTGACGTTCCTAGATCATCAGCAAGACGTAGAATCATTGCTGACCAATGAATTACATTCCGCAATGTCTCCCCCATCGTATCATTTGAATCCAAGAAATAAGCACTTGAAACTACTACAGGAAGTCCTACAGTAGTACATGAGTTGTTTAAAAACTCTTTTAGTGTTGGGGTATATCCATTGTTAAACCATCGTGCCTCCAAGAGGTTTGCCTCACAGTATTCTGTCCACTGTAATGAATATATGATGGTATCGTTAAACTAAGGAAAATGTTGATAATGGTAATAAAAATAACTTGAAATAAATAAAGTAAAATAGATGGATCATCACCACTTTTTTTACATAAGGTAGAACAAACGAGTCTTGGTTTGTCATGGTGTTGTACGCCATCTCGTTGATGGTGTTGTGGAAACCAAGGAAACATATCTTCATGTAATCAGGTAGTCCTTCCGCCGCATTGATGTCCCATCTAATCCATTAGATTTACATATTAGAAACATCTAAAGTGGTAAAAGATTAGCATGTATTCCTATGCCAAGTTAAATAAGTGCAATCAACCTTCTCACTACTTCAGTAAATTGTTCAAGTTCATCCAAAGTACCATAAACATCATAAATATCATCTATAACATTTACGAGGGAAATAGATTTTGTGACGTTTATCCTTAGAACATCATATGACGGCTCGTAGTTTGCACCAACAGCCCACATAAAACTCTCTACCAACCTATCTCGAGCAAAACTAAGCTTCTTATTCCAACATAGACCTTCCCACCACCTGTACCAAGTGTACGGGTATATGAGAGTAAGGTATAAAAATACATCAAAGGATGTGTTAACTAGTAGATACATGTTTATGAAATTTCATCACTTCTGACAGTATTCTCTATAAGTATATATATCAAACACAAATAGAAAGAAGTACCTTGATGAGTACTTCAAATCTTCTTGGTGTATCCCTTGCACAATGTTAAAATCCAATTCGGCAAGCTCCAACAAAACTACTCTCATGTCGCTTTTCCTCTTATATGCCTCTATAAACCACATTGCCTCAAATCTTTTGATTCTCCAGAGCAATGGGAGCTCCAAGGCGTGACTTATTAACATTGACATACTTTGATTAACAATGTTTTTCATATCTAACATCTCTTTTAGACATTTACTTGTGAACTCCCTTGCTTCATCCAGTATATTTTCATCCTCGACAGCAAGAAATGAAGCCTCATACAAGTTAAGCATTCCTACCACGTCCTCACGTATATAGGCCTTGAAGTTCCCTGCTTCATCCTTGATATCCTCAAATATTTCTTGACAATAAAAACAACCATTAACCACAATGTATCAGAAGTTTATGTGTTAGATATATTAGCAAACCTTAGTGTGTAATATGTAAACTTAATAAATATTACGGAGTAATTGGATTAGGATAGAAGCTTATAAAAATAGGCATTAAGTAATGGTTTACATACAACATTATGCAATTTATATATATATATATATATATATATATATATATATATATATATATATATATATATATATATATATATATATATATATATATATATATAATTAATTTACAGGTATACCTTGAGGTATATGATAACCATGTTGTCTTAAGAGTCTAAAGCCAAGGGCTTTAAGACTAAGATCCATTCCATTCCACTTATCATGAGCTTCATAATAGCAGACATATATCATTTTTAACACAATGTTTATTTCATCTTTGAGGTGATATGATATTCCAAGCCTTTGCAAATCGTCAAATAATTCGAGTGTAGCCAACGGGTTTTCCACCACAGTGTCTTCAGATATCATTGTCCTAACCTTTTCTTTCAATCTATGCCACATAATCTCGTATTTTTTGCCCTATATGAATATACAAAAAGTTAGAAACTATTAGCAATAAGATGTACTTATCTAAGAAGGTTGTGGAACAAGCAATATACAACAAGCAACATACCACATAGTTGTTAGACAGTGACTGGAGATAATCATAGGACCACGTCGAAGGAGGATAGTTCGCTGATCTTCTCACAATGGGCACGCTAGTAGCTTCGGCTATTATTTTGGGTTGTTTAGAATACACATGTGTTCGCAACCGTGCTATATTTCTTGTTTTACTACCATTGTAAGGGCAAGCAAAGCCAAGACTGGGACATGGAATGTGAACTGAAGCCATAATTGCAATAGACATCGTAAATGATGTAATGGATATGATATATACACGAGTATATATATAAACAATGTCTTGGTCGTATTTATATAGGGCATGCAGTGTCCTACTTTATTGACATATATGGTCTCACATATTTTCAACAAAAAGAGCAGTCAACAAGAAACATTTGGCCCACTCAGTTTGGGACGACAATATCGTCCCATTTTGTAATTATATGATTTTTAATTTTTAAAATTTTTTTAAATAACTTTTCATGAAAAAAAAAAAAAAAAAAAAAAAAAAAAAAAAAATTCCCGCCAGTATTTTTAGTACCCGCCAAACACTTAGGGACGACATTGTCGTCCCAAAATGTAAGTAAATGTTTTTTTAATATTTAAAAACTTTATAAATCAATTTTTATTTTACAAATCAATTTTAAAACTTTTTAAAAAACCTTAGGGACTACAATGTCATCCCATATTTTTAAAAGTATTTAAAATAACATTTATAATCCAATAATTTGTCTAAAAATACTTATATATAAATTAATTTTAGAAAATTATTTGCTTTAAACTTATATGTTAGTATAAAAATTATTGGTTAGTGCTTATTTTTCAGTCATTATCATAATAATTAGTTTTTGTCAAAATCTCATAAGTTTCATAGCCTTAATCAGTTTTAAAAAGTTTATTCAGTTTTTAAAGGGGTGTTTGGGATAGCAGTGTTAGTACTGCTAGTGCTTGTTTTGGCTTATAAGTCAGTTTTGTTTAGCTCAAATTCAGTTAAATAAGTAGTTTTTTTAAATAGTTTAAAGCAATTTTGAAAAGTTTCATAGTTTTGAGTCAATTTTTAAAGTTTCATAGGTTAAAACTTTAGTGTCAGCTTATTTTTGATAAGTTCATATTAAGGTCTTTTAGGTGTTGTTATTTGAGTCAAATTCAGTCTAAAATGCATGTTGCAACTTTTGGTAAAGTGTCAAAAAGAGTTGAGTCATTTTAGTTTGGTTTTCAGTTTGTCTAAAGTTTCTAAAAACCAAAAATATAGTGTAACCGTCCCTTATGCTTATTTTTAAGCTTATTTTTAAGTCGAATTTGTCTGAAAATTGTTTTATGAGCTTATTAGTAGGTAATCTTAGCTGTTTTGCAGTTTTTAGCTTATTTCATAAGCTTTTAATAGCTTAATTTTGCTATCAAAAGTAGTGATTCAGGTCTGCACATTTTTTACAAAAAGTCATAAAAGCTTCAAGTGTCCTGTTTCTCAGCTTATTTTTAAGCATCAAAACACGTCCAAATTGTCTAAAATTGGTTTTACAAGTTCTTTGGAAGCTTATCTATGTTGTTTTGATGTTTTTATGTATTAGCTTATTAGTTTTGTAGCTTTTTAAGTAGCTTAAAGTTGCCTCCTTAGGACTGTTTGGATATCAGTTTAGGTTTTTAGCTTAATTAAGTTTTTGAGCTTATTGCTTTATGCTTCTGGCTTATTAGTGTTCCCTTAGTGCTTATTAGGATTAGGTGCTTAATTTTGTTCAGATTTAGAGCTTATTAGGTGAGCTTATTAAGTGTTAAAGCCCTTAGCAGCCTTAATATAGTATAAGCAGTACTTACTTTAAGTAAGTACTGCTGAGCTTCTCTGGCTTATTTATTGCTTAATTTATGATTAGTTTTGCTTTTTAAGATTAGCTTTTAGATAATTAGTAGCTTATAAGGTTAAGCACAAGCTTATAGAAGCTTGTGCTTTTTAATCAATCAAGCCCTTTTGGTTTTTAAATTTTTAAGTTTTTAAGTAATTTTTTGTTTTTTATAGCTTTTTCCAGCTTATTTTACAAGGTTTAAAAATTTTGTTTTCACAAAAAGTCTTTGTTTTCAGATTTTAAATAAGTTCTATAAAAAGTTTTTGCAAAAATAAAAAGTGGGAAACTAGGAAGCCAAAGGCTCGAACCCGAGACCTCAACCAGTCTCAACCACTTTACACCACACACCACAACCACTCTGCCCTTTGGTCTTTTCCATTTGAGATTACTTTAGATATTTACTTAACCACATTTTTCTAGTTTAACTTATCAGCCCTTAAGTGCTTATTTCTAGCTTATCCAAATAAGCTAGAACTTAGGTTGTATTTTTCCTAGTTTCCTTATTGCTTAAAGTACTTTTCCAAAAAAATTCAGATTTTTCTTTATTAGTTTAATATTTTTAATAATATTTTTAGATTAAAAGTGTTTTTAATTCATAATAAATAAAATAAAAATCAAAAAAATATAATTCTTTTTTCTAAAATTACTTTTAGTCATTTAGGACTTTTAGAAATTAAATTTGCATTTCTAGAGTTAATTTTTGAGATTTAGGTTTTTAGGCCTGTTACGTTCCGTTTAAGTGCCCGTTTTTAGTTTAGTTTGCATTAGGATTATTTGTGCTTTGTTTACTTGTTTTATGTGCTTATTATTTGTTTCCTTGTTTACGTATTCTATTTTTAGTAGTCATAAATCCAAAATATCTTTACTCTTTCAAATCACCCGATCACGAACCAAATCCGACATTTCATTCAAACTTCGTTGGGACATAACGACCCGGGAATATCAACTACTACCGGAAATATATATGGTTTGATTTTCTTTGACCGTTTAGGATTTTCACTCTTGGTCAGAGAGTGAATTGACCGTTTGGTCAGGTGTTTTCTCACTATATATATACTGTGACACAAGTCACATCTCATGTATAACCATATCATCTCGACTCATTCGTTTAACATCTCATGCATAACGATATCTTCTCGACTCATTCGTTTAACATCTCATTTATAACTATATCATCTGACTCATTCGTTTAACATCTCATGTATAACGATATCATCTCGACTCATTCGTTTATCCGACTCATTCGTTTAACATCTCATGTATAACGATATCATTTCAACTCATTCGTTTAACATCTCATATATAACCATATCATCTCGACTCATTCGTTTAACATCTCATTTATAACGATATCATCTCGACTCATTCGTTTAACATCTCATGTATAACGATATCATCTCGACTCATTCGTTTAACATCTCATTTATCACGATATCATCTCGACTCATTCGTTTAACATCTCATGTATAACCATATCATCCCGACTCATTCGTTTAACATCTCATGTATAACGATATCATCTCGACTCGTTCGTTTAACATCTCATTTATAACGATATCATCTCGACTCGTTCGTTTAACATCTCATGTATAACGATATCATCTCGACTCATTGGTTTACCATCTCATTTATAACGATATCATCTCGACTCGTTCGTTTAACATCTCATGTATAACGATATCATCTCGACTCATTCATTTAACATCTCATGTATAACGATACCATCTTGACTCATTCGTTTAACATCTCATGTATAACCATATCATCACGACTCATTCGTTTAACATCTCTTGTATAACGATATCATCTCGACTCATTCGTTTAACATCTCATTTATAACGATATCATCTCGACTCGTTCGTTTAACATCTCATGTATAACGATATCATCTCGACTCATTCGTTTAATATCTCATTTATAACCATATCATCCCGACTCATTCGTTTAACATCTCATGTGTAACGTTATCATCTCGACTCATTCGTTTAACATCTCATTTATAACGATATCATCTCGACTCTTTCGTTTAACATCTCATGTATAACGATATCATCTCGACTCATTCGTTTAACATCTCATGTATAACCATATCATCCCCACTCATTCGTTTAATGATCTAATGTATAACGATACCATCTCAACTCGTCCGTTTAACATTTCATGTTCCACGATACAATATCATGTATCACGATACTATATCGAGTCATCCGTTTTAACATGTCATGTATCACGATACTATATCGATTCATCCGTTTTAACATGTCATGTATCACGATACTAAATTTAAATCATTTTTAAATTATTTAAATAATTTATAATTAATTTAAATCATTTTTAATTTATTTAAATATTTTATAACTAATTTAAATCATTTTTAATTTATTTAAATAATTTATACTCCCTCCGTCCCAATTTTATTGTCCTATTTTTCTATTTCGGGCGTCCCAAAATTATTGTCTCATACCAAAAATAGAAAGTGAATAGGTAGTGGAGTTTGGTAAAGTTTACTATATTACCCTTGGTTGAAATTAATATTACAAACTTTAATGAAGTATTAATTAATTGGTTAAGGGTAAACTTGTCATTTGGCAAAAAAGTAAGAGAGATAAAGTAGTGATAGTGATGTTTTTCTAAAAGAATGTGCTTTTTGTTATGGGACAATAATTTTGGGACGGAGGGAGTAACTATTTTTAACCATTTTTAATTTATTTAAAAAATTTATAACTAATTTAAATCATTTTTAAATTATTTAAATAATTCATAACTATATTAAATCATTTTTAATATACATAAGATAGAGGGAAAAAAACTATAGGGACGAAATTTTTACGAAAATTGAAACAACCCGCCATTATAATTGTTTATCCCGCCACAGTTAGGGACGAAATTGTCGTCTCTAATTTTCAAATAGAATGGCGTCCCATTTTTTGTCTCAATTACTGAAGTACTATAGCAGCAGATCTGGCTTTTTTTTCTAAGTTTTATCTACAAAAACAAAAAACCTACGCACGCACCCCTTCTTCTTCAATTCAACACACCGAATTAACACCAAATTAATCACCACATTCGACACCACCACAACCACCTTCAACACCACTATCACCCGAAACCACTACTTACACAGGCACCACTGTGCACAATTTGTTTAATTTTTGTTAATTTTATTTGTGTAAAGGTATGTTTTTTTTGTTAATTTCATTTTTTAATTTGTTTTGTTTAATGTTGGTTTGATAATCTTGGTTTATTTTGTGTTGTGTTTGTGTTGGTTAGATGGCAGCAGCACCACCACCACCGTGAACCAACGACGGCAGTAACACCCCCGTGAACCACCGCTGGCAGCACCACCGATTGTGTTGGTTTCTTTTGTGTTGTGTTTGGTTTCTTTAGTTTAAAGGTATGTTTTTTTATTGCGTTAATGTGTTTTGGTAGTACCGCCACCGCCACCTGCTGTCTCGCCGGACCACCGCCACCGCCGCCTGCTTAGGTTGTTTTTTATGAAAATGTTAATGAATACCTAAATAAATTAAGTATATTAATCCCATCGAGTATTGTTTTTGTTTAGTATAAAGTTTAAGTTATCGAGTATTATTTTTGTTTGGTATACATTTATTTATGTTTATGTTTGTGTAGGATCACCACAATAGCACCACCTCTCTTCTTGTCTTCCTCTCTTCTTCTCTTTTAGCCGTGAACCAGCCGTGACATCTAGTATGTTTTCTTTATTTTCATATTTTGTTTTATTTGTATATAATTTAATTAGTAATGTATTTGGTTTTGGAATGATATTGCCTTTGGTTAGTATTGTATTTGAATGTTAAACTTGTGTAAATGATTTTAGGATTTTAGTGATTAATTTCGGACAACCCCATCTGAAATTAATCATCCTATACAAAACCCGTCCAAAATTAATTTATTAGAAGTGGACGCCCCACCAGATGATGCTAAAGAAGATGCTGATTTAATTAATAATGAAGATGATGTCGTTGCTCATGTCCTTGATGATGATGATGATGTTAACGTGTCTAATGATGATGAAGTGAACCCCACTGTTGTTGAAGAAGTTTTATCTAGCGATGATTCTGATGATGACAATTGTTCTTAAATTGTAATTTGAATGAAATTGTAACTATATGTTTAAACGTGTAACTTTTATTTGAATGAAATTGTTATGTTATGTTTAAATGTGTATATTTATATGAATGTGTGTATTAGTATTAATTGGTCCATAAAATTGTGTGTTCTTCTACTTGTAATTTTACAGATGGCGTGTGTAGCTCCTAGATCATACGGCGGGGATGTTGGTGGTGATCCACCAAGACGGCCCTCATTTACTATGCCGGGCTATTGCGCAGGCAAGAAATTGTGATTTTTATTTTACATTTTTTATTGATAAAACTAAATTTTTTTTACTTGTATTTTCACGACTCAATAACTTATATTTGTAGGTTCAATGATCATGGGTGAGACCTCAAATCGGGCCTTAAAGAGGGTGCTTAGAGAGAATAATAATCAACCTTTGCCGAGAGGAATGGGAGATGTTGGTCGACTGGTGGTCCGAACCGGAACGGATGGAAAGATCTGCCAAAAATGCAGAAAACCGAGCTAAAAACAAGACAATAACTCACCAAGGGAGACAATTGTTCGTACAAGGAACAAACGATTATGTAAGACTCATTATAATTTTTGTGATTTTTAAAGGTCTATATATTGTGTATATATAGCTCGTTATTAGTTTATTTTATATTGTATGTATAGAGGGTAAACAATAAAGGGAAAAATGAAGACCTGATCGAAACATGGAGGAAGGAGCATTCAAGAAAGGGCAAATTTAAAACAAAAGATAACGAGATGGCTTATGTAAGTAATTTATCTCTTAACATGCGTCATTAAGATCAAATTACTTCTTGTTTTTTTTAACTTACTTGCTTTTAACATACTTTTTTTTTTTACTTACACAGCTGGAGATGAAGTCCCTTTTTGATCAAGTTAAAACCGGTACAATCCCGTTGATGACCGAGCAAGAAATATTGGATGCAGTAGTTCCGAGTGACAACCGCCAAAATATGTCGGGCGGGGGCAGGATGTTACCGGGCAGTGGCAAAGCTTCATCCAGGTCCACACATCGGCCGGTCGGACAAGATTATATTACTCGGCAGCATATCACGGAGGTGTTGAGGCGAGAGGAGCAAGGGAAAGAGTTGATGAGGAAGCAAATGCAGGAGGCGCAACAACGGGCTCTCGTGGCCGAGCAAGAGGCTAGATTGGCTAGGGAACAGGCTAACGCGGCTACTTCTAGAGTTGACACCTTCGAATCTTACCTTGGGCAATTTTTTAGCCACTACAACAACCAAGGTAATCCATTTCCCGTTCCCTTTCCCCCACCTAATCCTGCTCCATTTCCCGACCCTTTTCCCGGCCCTATTCCCTTTACCGGCCCTGCTGCTCTCCAAGCTCCCTTTCCCGACCCTAATAATTCTTTTAACAATTGTTATCGTCCCTCCTTTCCCGACTCTACTACATGCCCGGGTTCTAGTTCTAATTATGCAATGCCGCCACCCGACCTTAAGCAATACATGTTACAAAATAATCCTCAAGCCGCATTCCGGAGAATAATGATGATAGTAGTGATGAGGAGGAGGAGGCGAAGTCTGACGAGGAGTCGGACGAGGAGTAGGCGTAAGGATGTAAGATCTTATTATTTGTGTTAACTTTATGACTCGAACAAAAACAAGCGCTTCTTGAGAGACAACCCAAGCTTTATTTGCTTTGTGTGTTTATTTATTTGTTTGTTTGATTTTATTTGCTTCCGTATGTATGTTTAATTTTTATTATTATTGATTCATGTTCGAAACTAAATTGTGAAAATGTTTTATCTTGTTTTTAACTTCGTCTTAACTACATATAAAGGTATTTTGCAAAAGTTAAGTGTACGGGAAATCCAAATCAGTTTAGTAGAACACAAATGAACATGAATCGTAATAATAATAAATTAACATACATATTAGTAATTGTTTGAGTCAAATGCTTGTATCGAGTCATAATGATGTTTTGCAGGATTTCCAGGAAGTAAGGTAAAGGTTTTTCCAGAAATTTTCCGGAAACTTAACATGAGAATTCTGTCAGATCATTTCTGACGGCGTCAGGCATTACAACCTGACGGCGTCAGGTTTTAATTTTCTGAAATTTTTGATAGTTTTGTTTTCATAAAAAGTTTTTATTAAATCTCTAACTTATAAACTCCAGGAATCTGCAAAATTATCATTCCACAAGCATTATATCCTTATATAGAATTTATCCCGCGATGTTATGCAGGTTTTCGTGTTTGTTTTCTCAGGTTTAACAGGTTATTTTGGACAAGGAGATGTATGTGGAATCAAGCTTATGGCGATGCATTAGTCATGGAGCTTCTACATTCTCTTGGAAGAAGATCTAACCATGTTACCACATTATCCACCGAGCGAATCAGGGGAGTATTTGATTTCATTCTTTTACCTTATTTACTTTTACATCTTGTTATTTGAACATTGGGGACAATGTTCATCTTAAGTGTAAGGGGGGGTAAAATACGATACTTTAGAGAATGCTATTACGCTTGATTTTTGTTTGTTTGATGGTAGATGTGTAATAAAACTGAGATAAATACCTGTTAGGGCAATTTTAGTGCCAAATTAAAAATTTTTTTTACAACATATAGGAGTGAAACTTTGATCTTAATGAGCGTCTCATGGATAGGAGTTATATGACTAGCACAAAACCGTACCACTAAAAAATTTTCCACCCCCAAATATGTGAGGTTCGCCCCTAGAATTGGTAGGAAAAGCATTTATGCTATGATGTGTGTACCGGTAGTACTTAGATTCTAGAACTTGCGTTAGGACCATTCCGAGGCCACAAGTGAGACTACATTCGTGTAGTTAGATTTACTACATGATAAGAGGCATTAGGATTAACCCATTGTTTTACACCTGTGTTTTTGTTATAATTACTTTGGTTACATTGGTCAAGTAATTCTCCCACACCCTTTGCGTTGTACTCATTTTTAGTACACGATACCCCTAGTACACCCCTCAGAGCCTATCTTTTCGTTTCGACCTTTAAGCATTTTACTTAAAGGAAGAATTTGTTTACACCCCACTTAAATGTACACCCAAATCGCCTTAGCCTACCTTGTATGCACTCATTTTTTTAGTGCATTATTGTGACAACATTGTTTAAACCCCAAGTTAATTATCTAGTTAATTACATGGTTGCTAAGTCGAGTCATATCTTTGTACATATTGTTTTGGGACGATTGGGACTCATGGGTAAAGTACTAGTGTAATGGAGTAATGGGGAAGAACATCATTTATTACCCCCATATGTGCTAAATATTTTTAAAAGTACTCCAAGTGTTTCGATTATCTTAATTCGAGTCATTAGAATAGTTATTTGTAAAGTTATGTAAAAGTTCAAGTGTAAGGGGAATGCAACGCCCCTATGATGTATTATTTTGGATGGTAGGGCAAGAGTGTATGAAAAAAAATCGAAAAAATCCAAAAAAAATGAGAAAAAGAAAAGTAGAAAAAACATACGGACTACCATCCCGTTTCATTTTATGTTTGTTTTATGTTTTTGTTATTTTGTTTTTAGCTTAAGTCGAGTCTAGTCTTGGCTTAGCAACGCCATATTGTACATGTAATTAATCAAGATCTTTAACTCGCCACCAGTAAAATATCCCTTATCCAACCAATCCGTGTTTATCATATCCCTACACCTCACGTTATAACCCGTTTAAAAGCCCTTTTTGATAGTTTATCTTAGGTGCTTACGTCTAGTGGAGGAGGTTTTCGATCCTTCCCCAAGCCTATGGTAATCTATTTGCTATGACAGGTAGTGAGAGATATTATCCATTTTCATTTATGAGATTTATTTTGATGACACCTGAGAGATGTGAGTATCTAAACACTACTTGTGAGGTGCTAGTTTGTAATCTCCGTGCTTATTATGATTAAAGTGGAACGACTATTTATTGTAATTACTTTTATATTAGCATTAAATGACCCCTAACTTGTATTTTGATTAGAATAAAAGCGCATTTGCTTGAGGACAAGCAAATCTCAAGTGTAAGGGTATTTGATGAAGCGAAAAGTGTACCGCTTTTAGGGGGTCATTTAAGACCTAAATCGTATTTATTTGATCATATATTGCCCTAAATCGTTCCTTTTGTCATTTTAGGTACTTTGGAGAAGAAATCTGGAAAAGGAAGCATTTTGGACGTTTTTGGAGCATAAAAGTGAAGAAAACGACAAAGTCTCAAAATCGGCTGGAAAAGTACCCTTGACGGCGTCAGGTATTGTTCCTGACGGCGTCATGGCTTGGCAAAAGAGGTGGATATGAAAAATACACATGATAAGCCAGAGAATTTTACAATGAAAAGGTGACGGCGTCACCCTTTAAGGTGATCAAGGCCATCACGGTTTAAGCTATAGAGGGACGGCGTCAAGCCCATTTCTGACGGCGTCAAGCCTTGATAGGCCAGAGCGGATTTTGGAAGGCTAAAGAGGGACGGCGTCAAGAAGGCCATCCGGGAACCCTAGACACGGCGAGGTGACGGCGTCAGGATCTACAACGTGACGCCGTCAGCCCTTAAACTCAATATATAGTTTTGCAATTTTTTGTTATTAGTGTGCAACTTTGTGAGGAGAAACCCTAAGACGAATTTCTGCCATTTTTAAGGGTTTTCATACCCTTGGATCTCCCATGTTTAATTGAAGATAAGTAATCATTTAATCAATCAATATGTCTATGTGTTGTTTGATTATATCTTGTTCTTGCCTTTTAATTAACATGCTAGGCTAGATTTATCTTGTGTTTGCTTAGATCTAATGAAACCTAACTATTAATTATTGGTTATTAGTGTGTTATTAATTGTATTGGATGATTTTTTATCGATGTTAGGCTTAAGAAAACTGGCTAACTTCCTATACGGTAACTTGCTTGAACGTCTTAAGAAACATGAACCAATGCGTATGATGCGTGGGTTTTGCAACCTTACAACAGGTTTTACCTCTCGAGGGATCTCAAGAGGCTTACAACCCCACCAGGCAGTGTACCTGACCGATGTAGTATAGTGTAGTGGTAAGTACGGGGGATTGATCGTTCTCCACAGGGAATAGTGTCGTTAGGATTGAAAAACTACTCTAATAGGTATAGGGGTGAGAGAAGATTCTTTTTATGTTTTTATATTTTTATGAAAGCAAGTAAAATCTCGGGTTTGAAAGAGTGGGCGGAATTAGTTGCTAGTCAACTAACCCAAGTTACTACAAATGCAAATAAAATAAAATAACAGAAAATGAAAAGGTGGTAAAACTTATGTGGAGAGGGATGTGTTTACTTAGATTTCCTTACTCCCTAACTATCTTTTACCGGTTGATTAGTGTGTACTAATTGCGTGGATGACGGGTGTATTCCTTAATACCAATCGTGGGGTGGCGTACGTACTTCCCCAACTCTACAAGCTCCTACTTCACTCCTATGTCGAGCCGGCTAGGAAGCTCCTAACATGGGATCACTAGAATTCGCTTGTGCATTAAATACAACCATAAAAACCTTAGTACGCATTGGTTCATGTTTCTTAAGACGTTCAAGCAAGTTACCGAATAGGAGGTTAGCCAGTTTTCTTAAGCCTAACATAGATAAACAATCATCCAATACAACTAATAACACACTAATAACCAATAATCAATAGCTAGGTTTCATTAGATCTAAGCAAACACAAAATAAATCTAGCCTAGCATGTTAAACAAAAGACAAGAACAAGATAGAATCAAACAACACATAGACATATTGAATGATTAATTGATAACTTATCTTCAATGTAACATGGAAGATCTCAAGGCAAAAAGCCTTGAAAAAGCTGCTAAAATCGTCTTAGGGTTCTTACACACAAAGTTCCACAATAAGTTCCACACTAATGACAAAAAATTGCAAAACTATATATAGACTTTCAGATCTGACGGCGTCACGTTATGGAGTGTGACGCCGTCACCTCGCCGCTTTTAGGGTTCCCGGATGGCCTTCTTGACGCCGTCCCTCTTTAGCTCTCCAAAATCCGTTCTGGCTTATCAAGGCTTGACGCCGTCAGAATTAGGCGTGACGCCGTCCCGCTTTAACTTATACCGTGACGACCTTGATCATATTAAAGGGTGACGCCGTCAGAATTCCCATGCAAATTTATCTGGCTTATCATGAGTAAATTTCACATCCACCACTTTTGCCAAGCCATGACGCCGTCTGGGGATAATCCTGACGCCGTCAAAGGTAACTTCCAGCATAATTTTAAGATTTTGTCGTTTTCTTCACTTTTATGCTCCAAAAACGTCCAAAATGCTTCCTTTTCCAGATTTCTTCTCAAAAGTACCTAAAATGACAAAAGGAACGATTTAGGGCGATATTTGATCAAATAAATACGATTTAGGGCTTAAATGACCCCCTAAAAGCGGTACACTTTTCGCTTCATCAAATACCCTTACACTTGAGATTTGCTTGTCCTCAAGCAAATGCGCTTTTATTCTAATCAAAATACAAGTTAGGGGTCATTTAACACTAATATAAAAGTAATTACAACAAATAGTCGTTCCACTTTAATCATAATAAGCACGGAGATTACAAACTAGCACCTCACAAGTAGTGTTTAGATACTCACATCTCTCAAGTGTCATCAACATAAATCTCATAAATGAAAACGGATATTATCTCTCACTACCTGTCATAGCAAATAGATTACCATAGGCTTGGGAAAGGATCAAAAACCTCCTCCACTAGGCGTAAGCACCTAAGATAAACTATCAAAGAGGGCTTTTACATGGGTTATAACGTGAGGTGTAGGGATATGATAAACACGGTTTTGTTGGATAAGGGATATTTTACTGGTGGCGAGTTAAAGATCTTGATTAATTACATGTACTATACAATGTTGCTAAGCCAAGACTCGACTCAATCTTAAGCTAAAAACAAAATAACAAAAATATAAAATAAACATAAAATGAAACGGGATGGTAGTCCGTATGTTTTTCTATTTTTCTTTTTCTCATTTTTTTGTATTTTTCTTGATTTTTTTTTTTTTTTTTTTTTTTTCATACACTCTTGCCCTACCATCCAAAATAATACATCATAGGGGCGTTGCATTCCCCTTACACTTGAACTTTTACATAACTTTACAAATACTATTCTAATGACTCGAATTAAGATAATCGAAAAACTTGGAGTACTTTTAAAATATTTAGCACATATGGGGGTAATAAATGATGTTCTTCCCCATTACTCCATTACACTAGTACTTTACCCATGAGTCCCAATCGACCCAAAATAATATGTACAAGGATATGACTCGACTTAGCAACCATGTAATCAATTAGATAATTAACTTGGGTTTAAACAAATGTTGTAACAATAATGCACTAAAGATGAGTGCATACAAGGTAGGCTAAGGCGATTTGGGTGTACATTTAAGTGGGGTGTAACAAATTCTTCCTTTAAGTAAAATGCTTAAAGTTAGAAACGAAAAGATAGGCTCTGAGGGGTGTACTAGGGGTATCGTGTACTAAAAATGAGTACAACGCAAAGGGTGTGGGAGAATTACTTGACCAATGTAGCCAAAGTAATTATAACAAAAACACAGGTGTAAAACAATGGGTTAATCCTAATGCCTCTTATCATGTAGTAAATCTAACTACACGAATGTAGTCTCACTTGTGGCCTCGGAATGGTCCTAACGCAAGTTCTAGAATCTAAGTGCTACCGGTACACACATCATAGCATAAATGCTTTTCCTACCAATTCTAGGGGCGAACCTCACATATTTGGGGGTGGAAAATTTTTTAGTGGTACGGTTTTGTGCTAGTCATATAATTTCCTATCCGTGAGACGCTCATTAAGATCAAAGTTTCACTCCTATATGTTGTAAAAAAATTTAAATTTGGCACTAAAATTACCCTAACAGGTATTTATCTCAGTTTTATTACACATTTACTATTAAACAAACAAAAATCAAGCGTAAGAGCATTCTCTAATCGTATTTTACCCCCGCTTACACTTAAGATGAACATTGTCCCCAATGTTCAAATAACAAGATGTAAAAGTAAAAAGGTAAAAGAATGAAATCAAATACTCCCCTGATTCGCTCGGTGGATAATGTGGTAACACGGTTAGATCTTCTTCCAAACTAATGTTGAAGCTCCATGACTAATGCATCGCCATAAGCTTGATAAACATTTCCTTGTCCAAAATAACCTGTTAATCCTGAGAAAACAAACAAGAAAAACCAAAGCATCAAATCGAACAAAGACAACTCACAACTAGGTGTAATTCCAGACTTAGAAATAAAACAATTAAAGATATAATGCTTGCGGAATGAATGTTTTGCAGATTCCTGGAGTTTATAAGTTAGAGTTTTAATAAAAACTTTTTATGATTCCGGTAGAAAAACAAAACTTTTAAAAATTTCAGAAAATTAAAATCTGACGCCGTCATGTTGTAAGGCCTGACGCCGTCAGAAATGATCTGACAGAATTCTCATGTTAAGTTTCCGGAAAATTTCTGGAAAAAACCTATACCTTACTTCCTGGAATTCCTGCAAAACTTCATTATGACTCGATACAAGCATTTGACTCAAACAAATACTAATATGCATGCTTATATCTCATTGTTATCGTTCATGTTCAATCTTGTTCTTTAAAACAGATTTAAATTTCCCTTACACTTATCTTTTGCAAAATACCTTTATATGTAGTTAAGACGAAGTTAAAAACAAAATAAAGCATTTTCACAATTTATATTTGAGACATGAACAGTAAACAAAAAGAATAAGAAATGCATACGGAAACAAATAAAATTAAATAAACAAACAATCAAACAAATAAAGCAAATAAAGCTTGGGTTGCCTCCCAATAAGCGCTTGTTTTTGTTCGAGTCACGAGCCTGACTCTACCCTTATTTAACAAAAATAGGGGAGGTTTTCCCTACACTTAGGATTAAGTGTGTGTGAAAGTAGCGATACACACCAGCTCGGTAGGAGTATGCCACGTGAGGAAAGATTGGTGGATGAATTATATGCTCAAAGGGGTGTGCTCCTTTCATCATAACCTTACCTAGTTCACTTTGGTCAATGGGTGAATTAAAGTTTTCTCCTAAAAAGGGATCATCTTCAATCAACTTCGAGAGATTCCTAGTTGGGAATCCATCTTGACCCAATAGACCCGGTTTAAACCCATAATGTTTCTTGTGATCAATCATAAATGGGTGATGTAAGTATGTAAGGTCATGGTTCACTCCTATGTTAGCTTCCTCACTACAAGGCTTAATGTCTACTACCTTAAACTTAAGACTACCCGGACTATACGGTTTGATGGGTGGATCGGGACCTAATTCAATTCCTAAGTTCACATCTAAGGATGGAAGATTAGGTAACGGTTTTGGTTTAGGCTCCGGTTCATCAAAACTAGGAACTTCCATAGAACTAAAAGAAAGGTTATGACTACAAGTATTCAAACCTATTTCTTCTAGTTTTGTTTCTTCCAAAGGTTCTACTTCAATTGGGGTTCCTATAGTCCCTTCTACTCTTCTTCGGGTAAGTCAAGGGCGGTGTGTATGCCTCGAATGATGGTAGGACTTGTGGGGTACTTTGTAGGTTTGTGTTATTTACCTCATCCTTCCTTGTCTCTATATCAATTATATCCACGTCATGTGTTTTAGTAGAATCTAACCCAAACATGTTCCTAAGTATCTCAAATCCTTCTCTAGCCATTTCAAGTTCTAAGTCCGATTCATAAGAATCTTCCCCGATAACATGATTACTATGTTCAATTTGCCTAAAGGATTCATCATGTGTTCCTTGAGATTCAAAGTCATTGATCATAAAACCTAGGTCTTTTTGCTCAATATGCTCATGTTCGGCTAAATCCTCCTCAATGGTTTCCTCAAGTTGTGATGTATACGAACCCATTAATTCATTAAACTTATGGTTCACGGTTAGGAGGCTTTCCTCAAAATTTTTCCAAAGGGTCTTATTAAAAGGAGTTGATCCTAACAATGATTGTTTAATAGAAGCCACACATGCACATAATTCATCAAACCAATCAAACTTTATACCCATCTCCTCTTGTATATATCTAAGATCACTTAAAAATTCATTGGAACAACAGGAAGCAAATCTATCCGTGTAAAGTAATTATTCCTCTATTGTTAATGATCTAAATGGAATTTCATCCGCCATGGTGACAAATGAAAATGGTTTTACAAACAAAGGGCACAAAGAAAAAGATAGACTAAAGAAATCCTAGAAAAATAAAAATAAAAATCTCACTAGAAAGGAATCTAGTGAGTAGACCTATAAAATAAAAATTCAACCTAAACAATAACTATTCCCCGGCAACGGCGCCAAAAACTTGATGCGTGGTTTTGCAACCTTACAACAGGTTTTACCTCTCGAGGGATCTCAAGAGGCTTACAACCCCACCAGGCAGTGTACCTGACCGATGTAGTATAGTGTAGTGGTAAGTACGGGGGATTGATCGTTCTCCACAGGGAATAGTGTCGTTAGGATTGAAAAACTACTCTAATAGGTCTAGGGGTGAGAGAAGATTCTTTTTATGTTTTTATATTTTTATGAAAGCAAGTAAAATCTCGGGTTTGAAAGAGTGGGCGGAATTAGTTGCTAGTCAACTAACCCAAGTTACTACAAATGCAAATAAAATAAAATAACAGAAAATGAAAAGGTGGTAAAACTTATGTGGAGAGGGATGTGTTTACTTAGATTTCCTTACTCCCTAACTATCTTTTACCGGTTGATTAGTGTGTACTAATTGCGTGGATGACGGGTGTATTCCTTAATACCAATCGTGGGGTGGCGTACGTACTTCCCCAACTCTACAAGCTCCTACTTCACTCCTATGTCGAGCCGGCTAGGAAGCTCCTAACATGGGATCACTAGAATTCGCTTGTGCATTAAATACAACCATAAAAACCTTAGTACGCATTGGTTCATGTTTCTTAAGACGTTCAAGCAAGTTACCGAATAGGAGGTTAGCCAGTTTTCTTAAGCCTAACATAGATAAAAAATCATCCAATACAACTAATAACACACTAATAACCAATAATCAATAGCTAGGTTTCATTAGATCTAAGCAAACACAAAAATAAATCTAGCCTAGCATGTTAAACAAAAGACAAGAACAAGATAGAATCAAACAACACATAGACATATTGAATGATTAATTGATAACTTATCTTCAATGTAACATGGAAGATCTCAAGGCAAAAAGCCTTGAAAAAGCTGCTAAAATCGTCTTAGGGTTCTTACACACAAAGTTCCACAATAAGTTCCACACTAATGACAAAAAATTGCAAAACTATATATAGACTTTCAGATCTGACGGCGTCACGTTATGGAGTGTGACGCCGTCACCTCGCCGCTTTTAGGGTTCCCGGATGGCCTTCTTGACGCCGTCCCTCTTTAGCTCTCCAAAATCCGTTCTGGCTTATCAAGGCTTGACGCCGTCAGAATTAGGCGTGACGCCGTCCCGCTTTAACTTATACCGTGACGACCTTGATCATATTAAAGGGTGACGCCGTCAGAATTCCCATGCAAATTTATCTGGCTTATCATGAGTAAATTTCACATCCACCACTTTTGCCAAGCCATGACGCCGTCTGGGGATAATCCTGACGCCGTCAAAGGTAACTTCCAGCATAATTTTAAGACTTTGTCGTTTTCTTCACTTTTATGCTCCAAAAACGTCCAAAATGCTTCCTTTTCCAGATTTCTTCTCAAAAGTACCTAAAATGACAAAAGGAACGATTTAGGGCGATATTTGATCAAATAAATACGATTTAGGGCTTAAATGACCCCCTAAAAGCGGTACACTTTTCGCTTCATCAGCGTACTAGGTTTTTATGGTTGTATTTAATGCATGAGCGAATTCTAGTGATCCCATGTTAGGAGCTTCCTAGCCGGCTCGACATAGGAGTGAAGTAGGAGCTTGTAGAGTTGGGGAAGTACGTACGCCACCCCACGATTGGTATTAAGGAATACACCCGTCATCCACGCAATTAATACACACTAATCAACCGGTAAAAGATAGTTAGGGAGTAAGGAAATCTAAGTAAACACATTTCTCTCCACATAAGTTTCACAACTCTTTTCATTTTCAGTTATTTATTTTATTTCCATTTGTAGTTATTTGGGTTAGTTGACTAACAACTAATTCCGCCCACTCTTTCAAACCCGAGATTTTACTTGCTTTCATAAAATATAAAAAAATACAAAAAGAATCTTCCCTCACCCTTAGACCTATTAAAGTAGTTTTTCAATCCTAACGACACTATTCCCTGTGGAGAACGATCAATCCCCCGTACTTACCACTACACTATACTACATCGGTCAGGTACACTGCCTGGTGGGGTTGTAAGCCTCTTGAGATCCCTCGAGAGGTAAAACCTGTTGTAAGGTCGCAAAACCACGCATCACAACGTTGAATTGTTTGTGAGCCCCGCGTTGTATCGTCCCAATTTTTTTTGTGACAGCCAAAAGTGGACTACAGATTTGGAACGAGATATCGTACCAAATTTACTTTGGGACGACGCCCTATGTAAATTTTGGACGAGATTCTCGTCCCTAAGTGCATGTTTTTTTGTAGTGTCTTATGTGTTTAAATATAATGCAGTGTGCTACTTTATTGACATATTTACCATACTCTTATGTGTTTAAATATATTAACTAATGTATTGTATCTCTTTCCTATTTTAACATATGAAGTATTCTTTACTTTGTTTACAATTGCAAAACATAAGTCTTAACAGTTTGGTTGTTCCTTGCCACGCTCTGTTCTGAATTGAATCATTTCTCAATAAAAGGTTTCACTTAAAGCAAAATTTTAGATTTTATGTAATTGTTTAGCTATGTTCAATTTATGGTTGAGTTCTATTCAAGTCATGATACACCTAATTGGGTGATTATGCAACTATGTTTAATGGCTTTTGATCAGGGTCACGTATGGTACTTCTTGAACTTCATGATGCAAATTGTAGTAATAGCTAAAATTCGTGACAATGGTCGATTAGCGTTTGGTTAAAATGAACAATGGATTTGTTGACACAGATGAAACTTTAGAAAACGAAATTGAAGATCAAGATGAAATTGACGACACTATTTAAAATGAACAACTAAATGTTGACAGAAATAAAATAGCCAACAACTCTCGAATACCTTTTAATTCTACTAATATTGCGGAAATACATATGATTACGGTTGACAGAATAATTAATTAATCGTGCCATATTTCGCTTTTTGGAATATAAATTGTGATTCCGTAAAAATTTGAATTGTTTTAAAATGGTTTTCTACTTCGCTATATATTACTTATATACTTTAGTAGTTATTTGGTTATCGACATCTCTCAGATTTATTCAATATAACATAAAGTAATGCATCAAAAAATGCTCATATATGTAAGCGTAAAAGAATGGTTTCTACAATCACACTCAAAGAAAAGTAAAAAACAAAAAAAACAAAAAAAACAAAAAAAAACAAAAGAAATTAAAAAAGCAAAAGAAATTATAGTTGCTTCTCATTCATACATTTGAATACGAAAACTGAAAGAGAAAATAGACTAAATTTAAAACTAAAAAGAAAAGTTAAAAAAAGAAACCATACAATTGTCATTACTTTTAGAAACACAATGTATGTAATGGTAAATCTGTTTTGTAAGAACTATTAGTTGGTCTAAACTTCACTAAACATTATGCAACAAAAAATAAATGGTTAAGTCCATATAATAGTGATATACTTTTCAAAATGTACAAATAGCCAAATATTGTACGCGTATTAATTGGTCTCACTTTTTATATTTTTAAATTGGTCTCACGTTTTAAGTTTATTGTCTTTATGTATTGAGAGTGCATTAATTGCGTTTATTGCAATATAGTTTCCAAAATAAAAATACGAATTCAAAATTTCTAATAAGTGGGAGTTAACCAGGGATGATTTCAAATGATAGTTGCCAAAAAGCATGTTTGATGCCACGTGTCAAATGCTTGTTAAGAGTTATTATTGAAAAAAAGTTATGATTTTTCTTCTCAAAACTTTATTTTATTTGTTTTTAGAGATTATAGATAAGACATATATAGATTATAGATAGATAGATTGAGAGGTGCTTTAATATATTCTCGAAGCCATTTTTCCCTTCATGTGGATATTAAAACTGAACTATCAAATCACATGTATTTATGTTGTGATTGTGAGTTTGATACTTTGATATATGGCTATCGATGGTATAGATTTTAGGGCGGTTTAAGGTTAGGGTTGTTTAAGTCTATAGAAGTTTTGTGGATTGATTTATATATATGTAAATAAAAGCTTACTTTTTTTTGGCAGAGTACATGAATATTAATATGATATTCGTATTACGCAAAAGATTATAGGGCTCGAGCCCATTTGACGGTTCAGGTCCATTAGGGTTTACGTGTATTTGTCTTTATAAATATTCTATATGTATGTAACAGATAATTAATAGTTAAATCTTCGAATTATTGATTGGTAGATTGAAGAAGTAGTTGTTGATTTCACTATATTTCAAAATATTCTATGAATAATATGACTAGAAACAAAAACATGTAATTGGTGGGTATTTACAATATATGAACAATTAAACTGTTATCAGATGTGTCGAATTTTACATATATTTAAAAGGGTGTTTGGGAATTTTTTTTCTTTTTGCTTATTCCCTTTTTTTTTTAAGCACTACATTGAGAGCTGCTTATTTTGTGTTAGTTATTTGATATTAAATTAAAATGACTTTTTAGTCTTATATTTAACTTAAAACCTTTTATAAATGAATTTGATTGAGAATTTATACCAAAATTATTTTCTTTACAAACACATTGCGTTTTTTATAAAGTAAGCAAATCCAAACACGGGTTTCAAAGTACTTTTTAAGTACTTATTTTTAATCAAAACCACAAGTAGCAAAAAATAAGCAATTCCAAACACCCACTAAGGCTTTTAGTTTATGTAATTGGTCTTTTGTCAAAAGAGAAGAGAACACGGTTGCGCATAGTATAGCTTCTTGGGCTTTGGAATGTAATGATGAGTTGATCTTAGAAGGTAGCGTTCCAGAATGTGCAAGTATATGAGCAACCGATGATGTAATTTCTTCTAATCGATAATTATAGCTTCTCTTTTCAATAAAAAATAAAAAATAAATAAAAAATAAATAAAAAAAAAAGTAAAAAAAAGCCACATCGCACAGAGTGCTTATTGCATAAAAAGTTATATATGTAATCTATCTTTTTGCACTTTTAGGAGATTAAATGGTGCTTATTCCATTATATATAGTTTAACAAAAACTACTGATTATTTACATAGATGGTTCTTATATGTCGACAAATCAAAAGGGCATCTTGTAATGAAAGTAAAAAAAATGATATTGGTGCCAAAGTGGCGCCAGAAAAAAGAGAAAAAAAACATGCTATTGATACTGGATGACACATAAAAAAAAGTATCTTGTAACATATCGAATTTACCATTATTGGTTAGATTATCCACACTTTCAGTCGATAATACGAATTTTGACTCGAAATTACTTTTACACATGCTATACAAAAATGGTCCCTCAACTACCCCACGAAGAATTTAATAAAGCTCATAGAAGATGACGACCCATTTCGCCATGTAATGTAGTATGGGTTGAAATATAGGGTTCTTATTCTATGCACACTATTTAGTTATATAAATGTGTGTTTTACATGCTTCGTTTACCAATAAGAAGTGAGAAGAAAACAAGAAAACGTATAAAGTCAAGGAACGATTTTTCAAATCTTTAAATAATGAAAAGAATGGTGATTAAACGTGTTTTGCAATGAAAAATGTGATAGTATAGTGATGATGCTTATGTACATCTTTTCTTTTGTAAAGATTCTTTTTATTGCTTTGTCGATTAAGACCAAGAGTAATGGGTGTTGAAGTGGGCTTAGTTGTCCCTTTAACGCCCGTTGGCCCATCTCTTTAGGGTGTTGAAGCCCGTTGAATTCACAAAATTATAAACGTCCGTTGATGCATCAACGGGCGTTTCTTAATTTTAAAGCACTGTTAACTGACAAGTTAACACTCTTTCTCTTAATTGTTAACACTCTCTCTCTCTCAATAAAGTCAATAAAAGCAAAGTTAAAGCACTGACACTCTCTCCCTTATATATTTATATATTTGTTCTTATTCAACGCCCCAACCCATTACCCCCAATTTTGCTTCAACGCCCTTCTTCTCTCACTGTCAAGTGTCAACATTTGCCCCAACCCAAAAATACTATGTTAGGTAATGAAACTTTAATCTTTGTTCAATGTTAGGTAATACGGGCTATCATTGCAACTTGTAACCGGTGCAACCGGTTACCATTGTACCAAACTTTTTAAAATTTCCAATGTTAGGTAACGAACTTTCTAAAATAAGCAAGTTCGTCCGTTAATCTTACATTTTTTCCGTTTTCATATGTTTTTATCCGTTTTTCTTATGTTTTGTCCGTTTTATCCGTTTTCGTCCGTTTTTCTTATGTTTTTGTCCGTTTTTCTTACGTTTTTTTCCGTTTTTTTCCGTTTTTATCCGTTTTTATTCATTTTCCTTACGTTTTTGTACGTTTTCTTTTTTTTTTGTCCGAATTTTTTATTTAGTCCGAATTTTTTGTCCGATTTTTTTTGACCAAATTTTTTAAAAAAAATAAATAAAATTAAAAAATTAAAAAAAAAGAATCAAAATTTTTGTCCGAATTTTTTGTCCGATTTATTTTTCTTTTTTGTCCGAATTTTTTTAAAATATTAAAAGTTCAAAATTTTTGTCCGAATTTTGAATTTTTGTCTAAAATATTAAAAGTTCAAAAAAAGTCGGACAAAAATTTTGAATTTTTTAATTTTTTTTTATTTTTTTTATTTTTCGGAATAAATAAAAAATTCGGACAAAAATTTCAAAATAAATAAAAAATTCGGACAAAAACGGACAAAAAGGGAAAAAAAACGTAAGAAAAACGGATAAAACGGACAAAAACATAAGAACAACAGACGAAAACGTAAGAAAAACGGAAAAAAATGTAAGAAAAATGGACAAAAAAAACGGAAAAAAGTAGAAAACCGAAAAAACGGAAAAAACGGAGAAAACGAGAAAAACGGTAAGAAAAACGGACAAAAGTAGAACGAAAACGAGAAACGACAAAAACGTATGAAATCGGAAAAAACGTAAGAATAACGGACGAAAACGTAAAAAACGTAAGAAAAACGGACAAAAACGTAAGAAAAACGGACAAAAACGGATAAAAACGGACAAAAACATATGAAAACGGAAAAAACGTAAGATTAACGGACGAAAACGTAAAAAACGTAAGAAAATCTAAGAAAAACGGATAAAAACGGACCAAAACGGAAAAAACGTAAGAAAAACGGACGAAAACTTAAAAACGGGAAGAAAAACGGACTTAAGGACCATTTGTGTAAGCCTTGCGCAACACAAGGACGATTTTGTGTAAGAAGGACCATTTGTGAAAAAAATGACTAAATTTGTAAAGCCTTGCACAACACAAGGACCATTTGTGTGAAAAACTGAAAAGGAATATAATAATAATAATAAATATGACATCACATGTGGGCCCCATAAGCATAGCCGGTAATATTACCTAACTTTGAAGGTTGCACAAAGTTTGGTTACCTAACATAGTATTTTTTAGAGTAAATTACCTGACATTGAAAATTCTTGAAAGTTCATTACCTATCTGTAGAATTAACCCGTTCTTATTCTATGCACACTATTTAGTTATATAAATGTGTGTTTTACATGCTTCGTTTACCAATAAGAAGTGAGAAGTAAACAAGAAAACGTATGAAGTCAAGGAACGATTTTTCAAATCTTAAATAATGAAAATGGTGATTAAACGTGTTTTGCAATGAATCATGGGCGGCTCTAAGGGTAGCCGGGGAGGCCAACCGGCTAGGGCCCGTTTTCGTGAGGGGCCCATTTTTTATAAAAAAAATCATATATATATATATATATATATATATATATATATATATATATATATATTATGTATTTTTTAAAATAGGTATTAAACATTTAAACTTAGACCCAATTAAATTCCAATCTTATAACTAAATCTATAACCCATAATAAATTTATAAGCCCAATAAAGGGTCTAAGGGGCACATTTTTTAACGGCTCGGACAGGGCCCGTAAATCCTCGGAGACGCCCCTGCAATGAATCATGTGATAGTATAGTGATGATGCTTATGTACATCTTTTCTTTTGTAAAGATTCTTTTTATTGCTTTGTCGATTAAGTACACGAGAAATTTATCTCGGTTACATTCCCTAGATTAAAGTAACTTTGTTTATACTTTACTAGTTAAGATGCCGGTGCTTTGTCATTGTATGCTGCGTACCTTTTTAAATCGTGCTATTGTATGGTCTGTGTGACCGGATGAAACTGGTTGTCCAACGTGGCGTCGGTAAATGCTGAGTAATTCTTTTTTTCACACTTTTTTTACTTTTTTCTTTATTTTATACATATCTTGTATTTTTTTAATAATTTTTTTTTCCTTCTTTTTATTTATACACATTTCAACAACTTTTATCCTTTTAACCCCACAACTATCCTTTTATCCCCACCACACAAACCCTAGCCATGAGGTTTTTCTCCTCTTCAACTTCAAGTCTAGATCCACCACATTCAAACGTTACACCAAGGAAGAAGGTATTGTTCGCACTGAATGTGATTGTCATTTGCCTATCGAAGAACAAGTCTCATGGACCATTTACCCCGGTAGAAGATTCAAGGGTTGTTCAAAATATGTAAGCTAATATTTCGTTTGTTAGTTAACCTTCTTATGTAAGAAGATTGAAGTGTCTTTTCATCTTTTTGTGTTGCTATGACCGGATAGGGAAGCTCAGTGTAAGTTCTATGGGTTTATAGATGATGAGCAACCTAGTGACTACTACAAAGAGTTGTTCTTCAAAGAGCATGAAGAACTGAAAATGTTGAGGAAGAACATAGCTAAGCACATGGATAAGATTGGCTCAAACTCTGATGAAGGCAAAAGTTCCACATTTGATGAAGCCACATATTTGCAAATGGTTCAATTGAAGGCAAAATTGACTTTGATAAAGTCAAAAGTCAAATTTCATGACAAACTTGTGGTTTTGTTTAGTTTGTTTGTCATTTTGGTAGCTTTTGTTGCTGCAAGTAATGTGTTTGTCTAGTGAACTTGTTAGGACTTATGTAATATGACCATGTTTTGTGTTGGTTTCTGTTTAATGCAATGCTTTCTTTTATTTAACTTGGTATTTAAACATGTTGTTCTGATAGCAAATACACATACACAATAGTTACTCAACATTTGCTAATATGATATGCAATATAGGCTCATAATATTAAAGGTTCATGTCATTAGTTTTGAATGCCCATTCAGTTACAAAATTGGGCATTACATGAAAGTTTAAAGTTACATGACAAAAGAACTAAATAGCATATGTTTCTAAGTGCACAACATATATGAACAAAAGAAGTGCACATAAATTAAGTTAAAGTTACACAACATTAAAGTTACATGACATAACAAGTTAAGTTATACTGGACAGTTTGTTTTCAATCCAAACTGAGAGCATTGGAACTTGAGCTTCCAATTCCTTGGTGTTGCTTTGCCAGTTTTTTCTTCAAGATTCTTTCACTCCTTCCTCTATTCCTTGGCATGACAAAGTTTCTCCTTTCTCTTGGTATTGCTTCATTTACTGGTACATCTTGGTTGACAACAGGAATTGGTTCACTTGCTGCAATCTGTGAGTTCTGAGTAGGTGCATTCTGTGAGATATGAGTTTGTGAGTTCTGAGGTTGTGCATTTTGGTTGTCAAATGGAATTTCTTCAGCATGGTCATCTTCTGTATTTTCAATTGGATCATACACACTTTCATTTACACCAATTCCAAACCATCTTCCTAACCTTCCGAGTCTACCTAGACCTGTAATCCCTCTAAAATGGACATATAACGAAGAAAATACATTAGTTTAAGTTGGGTGACAGAAACTAATTTTCTGAAACAGTAAGGATGTTAGTCGACTTTCAAGAGGTAAAATCGAGTACTAAAAGTTAACTAGAGTATCCGAGGTACTAAAAATCTGTTAGTATACTTAAATACGAAACCGGGGATATATAGAACTTAAGAAATGGAGCTAAAACGACCAAGAACGTTGAATTAAAGTACGACGAAACCGATAAAAACCAACAGCTCAAACTGCTGAGATTTTCCCAAGTGTGGAAACTGTATTTCCAAATGACAAGGTTTGAGCCCGTTTTTCTCATAGATGGAGTCTGTTTTGGAAAATTGTTGTCAATAAGTAAAATGATGTTTACATAGCCTAGTTTCCAGAAAGTCCAACTATCCGTCAAATGGATCTATAACGAATAAACTGCAACCTTGTGAACTTTGCGAAAACTAACCAGAATCACCACAAATGGCCTGACCACCTAAATTCAAGGCAGTATTTTTGTGGGATCGGCTTCGGTTGAGCTAAAGGTCACTTCTAGACTTTGTAGACCTTGCTCCATATTTCTTAAATCCACTAAGTTGAGTCACAAAGACTTAATAAACGTTGTTTTACAATTAGCTTTACGAGGCCACTTAACCGCTTTGGAACTTAACCAAAATATAATTTTTCGACGTAAAACTTTATTTTTCTTGTAAATAACTTAAATGACAAATAGTAAAATATCACAAAGCGCGTTGGTAATTTTCTAAAATACTTATGAACAAGGCGACCATACTTCAATTACGAGATAAACTAGTGACGTTATTTAAATGAATATACTTGACTTTTAAACGTGCACAATAACGTAACTACGTTCTTAACCATCAAACTTTATAACGAACATGTATGGGTGATATATTAGTGTGTAAACTTGCATACATGACCTTGTTTCCGAACCTAAGACATAGTACTTATCTAGGTTGCGGCTAAAGCTACCGGACCTTGATTTGCGTGCATATCAATACTACTTGTGATACTATACTTGAGGTGAGTTCTCGTAGCCCTGCTTTTTTTTACATGTTTTACCTTGGGGTGGAAATGGTACTCAATATTTCTCAAATGTTTTTATGCTGTGAACTACTGTTTTACATGATTTTGCACATATATGTGTGATGATGCGATTATATGCTGTGACATATTTGTTTTGTGAGTACATGACTGCGCCACTATTAACTCTTTGCTGAGAGCCCACAAGTTGATAGGTTCAGTTGATGCAACTGTTAACTCTCCTTGAGAGCCCACATGTTTATAGATCTATCGGGGTAGCTCCCCATGTGATATTGGTTATAAGTATGATGAACACTATAGGTTCAGTTGGCGTGACACTATTACAGATTTGATAACGTGCTTGTAATTGGTATTCATTTTCACTATTGTCCTACGCTTTATTATTCACAGCTCTGTGGTTTTATTCTCAAACCTACGAGCTCACCAACATTATGTTGACTTTTTCTAGTACCATTTTCAGGTAGATCATTATTAAGTTATTCGAAGGCATTTTTCTTTGGAGTTAGAACATTGTCATCATGGTACCATGTTTTCACGACTAATTGGATTCAAAGAAGACATATGCTTTACTTTTCAAATTTTAGATCAGAAACGTCTTGTAACTTGTAACTACTGTTGAAACAAATGTAAGGTATGAATCTATGATGTTATGCAATGTGCCTTCTTAGTTACATCTCGTGTTTTCACCATTGACGGGGTGTGACAGTTGAGTTTGAGCCAAGCGATATATTCCCAGTATAGAGCAGGATGAGATATAACTTCTTATTTTGATGTAAAAAAAACTTATGTTGTGCATGTGTAGTTGCATTTTGTATTGGGGAAAGGGGTACCGGGTACACTAATATATCGTAGCACCTGCAATCTAAACAGTAAAAGGGCCCATTAAATTTCAAACCTCTTTTTTCGAGTTTCTTTATCCCGAGTATTAATTTGTTGGCAGTCAACAAGCAACGGTTATATACTTGTGCACCAATTATTATTATTTTTTTATGTTTTTTTTTTTCAAAGAGTGTGGTTATAAGTACCTTTAAAAATGCGCCATTTGTACCCGTTATTATTTTTTCATTATTATTTTTTTAATAATTTTGTTTATATTAAAAAAAAACTATAAAACTGAAAGTACGGAAAAGAAAATTTAAAATTTAATAAGTTAAAAGTATTAAACTGACAGAAAATACGGAACAGAAACTGATAAAAAAGACAAAATAAGATGAGGCAAGAGTACCAATAACATATCCCTTTTTCAAATTGTTTGTCCATCTCGTTTTCTTAGATTTTCTTAAGGCTAGTATTATTAGTGCCACTTATCCTTTCTATCCCTTTTTTACTCAGAACAAGACAATTCTTATTGATTTTTGTACCATATTTTTTTGTCTTTGGCTTATTTTTATTGGTTAAACTTTATATTTTATGTCTCGCATTTTTTTCGGCACTTTTTCCATACTTTATTGACTTGAACAGTCAATTTTTTTACAGTTTTTTTTTTCTTTTTTTCTTTTTTTTTCTTTTCTTTTGAAAAGCTAAAATATTATTAAGGGCTCCAATAAGGAGCCAATAGATAATTACAGAGGAGAAAGGAGGCCAAAAAGCAAGCCAAAAAAACAAGAGCTAACTACAACAAAACATCCAAGAAACCAAAAACCTAGACGAAGCATGTAACACCCCCAAAATCGAGTCCAGCGGAAGCATACATGCTTTGGGTGCTACTAAATTGGTATCACAACACAAAGTACAAAGAACGGTTTTACCTCAACCGTTTAGAAGAAATTTCATAATCAAAAAGCATTATATTATAGCATTCCAAAACAGTGCGGAAATATAGGTCCATAAGAGAAATAAAGCGGTCCCAAATACATCAAAGTCATCTATGACCATGCCATGCCATGCCAAAGCCTCCAACAGTATGCTATCGCTTTAAACCTGAAAATACATGCTAAAAGGTCAGCTAACGTTGGTGAGTTCATAGGTTTCAAGTAAATAGGCACATATGGACCATAGCAAATAATTCAGCAATCACACTCATTCTGTATGCTAACGCTAAGCTCATCAAACCGAAACTACACAAACAATATGCCAAGATGGCATAGCAAACAAAGGGCGCCCGCGAGTGTTAATCCCCAGACACTCGGCAAAATCCGACATGGTATACGTTCACGTTGACCTGTCGGGCCAACCGAATGGGGGAGTCACCACCAATAGATCTATTTATATCATACGCGCTTCCCAGCAGGAATTAACGGTTGATGATAGTGGGCGCAATAGAATTCAAACATACTTAGGTTATTCGCATACCAGTGTGTATAAAAACAAAGTTCAATTTGGTCCATGAAAACAGTTTTGCATGTTTCTCACCCCAAGGTTTATAAAAACAATACGTATAAAAATGTGGCTATAAACTCACATACACATAATACCTTCCAATAACCAAACCCATTATTTCTGTCAAACAATCAAATCTTAAATAAACATAAACAAATCTTTAAGTTTAGTTAAAACGAGCATGTATTCTCCCCCAAAACAGTTATAAAGCCGGTAAAAGTAGGGGCCATGAACTCACCTTAGCCACACCAATGCAAATATCACGACTGACACAACTGGCATCTAGAAGCAAAACATAACGGTATCCAGGAGATATAGGCACAACGGTACGGGATCGGCACAACCTAATAAGTATATGGTTATCTTAGAATACGTCTCGTAAAGTAAAAGAGTTCTCAAAAGACAAGCGTCTTAGTTTTCGTTGATTACTCATATCAAAGTTTGTAAAAAGTTTAGAATCAACGTTTCGTGTGGTGGTAAGAAAGCATCGACTCAAGAATACTCACGCCAAAAAGGAATAGTAAATTGACACAGTCGGGAAAAGTACGGACGAGAACTTGAGTCAGGATAGGAATGACAAAAGAAGTCAAGGAAAATAGCGACAACGAAAAACGTCAATAAAATAAGTCAATTAGTACGTTTCGGTATTTTCCCAATAATCCCAAATAGTTTGGAAATAATCAATAAAGTTTCGGAAATGTAATTTAAGTTTTATAAGAAAACTCAAATTAGTATATCACATGGTAAAAGTTTACAAGTGTAACACCCCCAAATTACCGCAGCGGAACAGTAGTGTCAAGGGAGTATTACTTCATAATATAGATCAAGGTATATAAAACGACCTCTAAATGAGACGTTTTGAAATGTTATCATTCGAATTATTAAAATCAGAGTTTAAACAAGAGATTCTAAATATAAAGTTACATAGATATTTTCAAGATGTATCGAATGGTAAAAGATAAAGATAATAATCTCCAAGTATGCAAATGACTCTAAGATCCATGCATCCACTATCGCCTTAATAACCTGAGATAAACATGCTAAAAAGTGTCAACCAACGGTTGGTGAGTTCATAGAGTTTAGTTGTAAACTGTAAACCATTTGAATAAAAATTTCACAGCAAAGGCCTTGTAAATCCATTCAGTCCTAAGCCCCGCCCATACAAGACTTGCAACCTGTGTGTTTACAACCCACTGCTAAATTATGAGTAGGGCATGTGTATAAATGCGTATCGTATCATAAGTGTTTTGAGTACTTGCATTCCAATGCAAAATGTATCTTGCATACCAATGCAAAATGTATCTTACATACCAATGCGAAATGTATTAGAGTACTTGTATAACAATGCAAAATGTATCTTGCATACCAATGCAAAATGTATCTTACATACCAATGCGAAATGTATTAGAGTACTTGCGAAAATAAATAAAAAATAGTTGAGCATGTATCTCCCCCAAAAAGGAATAATTCAAATCGTATAAAAGTAGGGGCTATGAAATCTCACCTTAGATGTAAGGTCAAGGTAATGTTATGTCAAAATGTATAACGGGAACGGCTCCAACGCACGACCTGAATAATAGGGAAGTCTGAGATTCCGATGGTTTAAGATTGACTTGATGTGAATAATGATTGTGAAAAGTGTCGGATAACGAATTGGATTGTGATGAGAATGAGTTGATATGCTTAAAATGCTTAAAGTTCAAAAATAATATGATATATAATATTATCATGTTTTTATGTTTATTGAATCAGTAAATATCGTCACTTCAAAAGTTGGTGGATGATAAGTTACGTTTATTCGTTAAAAGTTACGTTATATAAATCTAAACGTAACGTTTGTTATATATAAATCGTACGAATCTGTAAAACGTCTTTTAAGAACACAAATGTATAAATTCCTTTATGAAATTGTATATAGAATTTAGTTTCTGGTTGGTCCTTGAAGTTATAAGAAATCTAAACTTTTAACCCTAACGGTGAAACATTTGCACCGTTAATCCCTCGTTAGGAAATATTTACATATTTAGTCCAAACTGTTCTAATTTGTCATTTTATGGTTTCTAGTTACTGTTTTATCCATTTCTACCCTTAAGTTATTGATTTGATAGTTTAGTACTCAATTTTCTGAAAGTTACAACTTTAACCCAAACAGTAAAATATTTTACATTTCAAGTCCAAAATTCACAAAACTTATATATTAAAATTTCCGAAAGTTACATCAGCCTTAAATAGCTTTGATGTTTTACACTATTATGGATTAAGCTACCTAGATTTACCACTAATAAGCCCTAGATCTGGAGAGAGAAAGTTAGAGAGAGAGAGAGAGTGGAAGATTGATTCACAAATAATAATGAAATGTTTAGTTCACAATCAACCAACCCCTTCCCTTGTAATGGGAGGGGTATTTATAGTTTTTACATGTGCATGGGCTTGTAGCCCTAAATAACATAATTAAGTAAATAAATGACACAGCTCATGGACCTTCTACATGAGCTGGGCCTTAAAACAAACATAAAGGCATGAGCAACCTATTACACAATGATCAATACTTGAAAGAATAAAACGTGTTCCCAACAATCTCCCCCTAAGTATTGGTCATCAAGGTTGCTTGACGTCGTCTTTGCTTCTTCGGCTTAGACGTCACTTGAATCTTTGCTCTTTGTTCTTGATATGTGATAGGTAATGGTATGGTAACAATCCGCCTTTCTCCAATGGTCTTTAGCACTGGTGTCTTTGCGTCTTTAACATCATGCTCATATGTCTTTTGACTTTGGTTCTTCAACTGGTTCTCATTACTTCAATCTTTAATATGTGAAAGGTTGTAGCACTTAAACTTTGACTTTTTCTTTTAACATCTTTGGACTTTGGATATCTCTAAGTCTTTGAGAGAATGTATCTTCAGAATATGAGCATGATGGAATCTTGGTGGAACTCTAGGTATGATTTGCTACAAGTAAACAGTTAGCAATAAATCAACCGGTACTTACGGGTTTGGACTTTGAGATCGTCAACAGCATAGTGTGAAGACTTTCTCTAATCCTTGCCCAGACTGTTCTGAATCAGATACCCTCGAAAGGTTATACACGGACACACCGAAGTGCACCAAATGATTCAGTGAGTCGCTGGAGATCACCCCACGACTGTAGACCGCTTTTTGGAGCTTTCACTAAGCGTAACCTACAAGGGATTACCGAAGTGACCTGCTGTCAGGGTTTTATGATGTTCATCCTGGCAGGATTTCCATTCTATCACTGAGAATCACAATTGTGAATTCTCTCAAGAATGTTCTCGGCAGATTGCTAAGATCTGTGAAGGACACTTCCTAAGTTTACAACTGGTGTTCCTTTTGATGAACAACCAGTGTATTCTAAGTGATCCTAAGAGATCTTTGATGTATCTCATGGCTCTAGACTCTATTAAGTGCATATTTGTTTGGTCGTCGGAGGCATGGAGCAGTTTTCCTCCTATTCAATATCAACACATATCGTAGTGAGAGGCCGATAGATAATAAGGGTTCTCCGTGTGAAATGAAACAAGTGCCTTTTAAGAGACGCCTGAGTGGCTAAAAGGTTAGTGCAATGCGTCACTGGGTCCATGACGACTTTTATTCTTCAATACCGGTGATGCTCATCAACCAGTAGATTATGTATTGAACCAGGTGTCTGCCCTAAGGTTGAACAAATGGAGGGCTATTTCTTTTCACCCTTTTCTTTGCTTTTCTTATTCATTCTTCAACCCCTTCTTTCTCCTTTCATTTCTTTTCTCCTTTTGTTAATCATACCTAGGACTTTCTAGTTCTAAACTATTGGTATTGTCCTTGGGTAGATCCCTTCGGCTCTGGTGGATCATAGGACGGTTTTCCCTAACCTTAGTCACCTTATAACTTCATGACTATCCTATTGATGCCATAACTAAACCTTTTGAAAAATCTCTCAAAGTGTCGATGATTGTAAAAACATTTTATTAACACCTTGAGAGTTTTGTGTTTTTCAGAAAGACTCCCCCTTAACATGTGCTCATAAGTAATTAATTGAAATTTGCACATGTCGGGAGGAGTAGACACTTTTTGAAATGATTGATTTTCAATGAACCTGATCGTCGCGAGACACGCTTACATCACTAGTTAGACTAGCTTGAAATTATTACCCGTCCAGATCAGATTCAAAGATCATCGCTCAAAATCGGTACATTCTACTCAGACACATCCTTTGCAAGACACGCTTACATCACCAGATAAACTGGCTTGAAATTATTACCCGTCCAGGATGTATCTTTTCGACTACTGACTTTTGATATCGTCAATTCGAGGGTCAATTATTGAGTCTTGCAGTCATGAGATCACAACTTTTTCCTTTACCATATTTTAATCACGAATTCTCCCCCTCAAAAATAGCATAATCATGTTGTTTTTGATAAACTTTTGATTAAAATATGCTGTTTTGAGTGTTTGTGGGAAGAATTTCAAGAACGTTTTGTTTTTGCAAAGATTATGTTTCAAATACTCCCCCTTGACGAGGGAATACTTGTCCTTATGAGTAGAATTTTGAAAAACTTTAGAAAAGATTCAGGTTTAATTCTACTCATAAGTAAGAAGCCTTCGCTCATTTGTTTAGGATTGAGGCACTGAAGCGTACCTCAGGGTCCTTTCTTTACAAGTGCGGGTTGTACACTGTTATGAGTGCACAAGCCGTTGTCATATAAAAGCAAATGATGAGATAATGACAAAATTGTGACAAGTAATACCTTTGAGTTTACTTAGGATGATGGAAAGTGAGAATGTTTGGAATTCTCGCTCATCCTCCTACGTAACTCTCTAGTCTTCTCATCTGCATCCGATATTGAATTCGGGGATCTTCAGCTGCAGACGCAGAAGTAGAAGCTGTTTGATCTACTGATGATGATGTTTCTGGTTGAGGTGCATCTTCAGCAACTGATGTGGTTGTAGTTATTGGTGTATCAGGTCTTGATTATCGATGAGTGGTTGTGCAGCGGAACTGGTGGATACATCTGATGCACGGCTAACAATATAATCATCGAACAATGGAGCAAACAAGTCTTCCAAATCTTTGTGGTTAAGAGAGAGGTGCAGCTGAAGGATCAAGGAAGTTGAGATGGTTTGAAGTGGGTCCTAAGCTGTTTTGCTCAGAAGCCATCACATTAAGCTCGGGTCCGAAACTGAGTTATTCCGAAGCCATTGTCAAATCTCTGAAAAGAAAGAAGAGACAAACATAGAACATGGATCCCCAAGTGAAACTGGGTTCCAGATGTTAGAAGCATAAAGTTGTAGTGTCAATTATCTTCTTGACACCTGAACACACGATTCCAGTGTTTTGCTATCTCGTCTTAGGGATAAATGTTGTGGAGTTCACATGTGTTTTGGTGCAACTGTCTAAAATCTTTCTAGTAGGAATCCACCTAAGACCAATCGTTTTGAAGATTCTACCCATGGGAACCCACCTAAGGTTAGATCTAGGAGATGTTTTCCTTCTAGATGCAGCGGAATGAAATGTGGGAGCATCACTTAGTTGAGAAAACCTACGTCCTATATTGATCCACTTTTTAGGTTTCTGAATCTTTTCTTTTGGTTCAATGGGTTTGTTTGGTTTGATTGCCTTAGTCGATTGTGCCTTTGCACGTGAATTCACTTCTTGAAGATATTTTGACACACAGACATTGCAACTACTCTTAGATGCTAGCCAATTCCTATTTTTTTGTTGAGTGCTCCTAGGTTTTGGTTTGCAACTATTAGCAGTGTTCTGTAAAACAGTGGAAGGCATCACACAAGGTTTTGAACCTAGAATTCCGTCCTTTTAAAGTAGTGCCCTTTTCCTAGCTTTTTCTAGATCATAGTTCTTGTATGTGTCATTTATGCCATAAGACTCTTTACTTTTAATGCTTACTTTATACATTGTTTTTGAACTAATCCTAGATGAGCCAGGTATAAACACTTGTTGAGGTTTAGCAGAGACAGATGCATTTTTCTTAGGCCAAGAATGTGGAGTGACTGGTTTTGTCAAATCATTTTTCTCAACAACTTGGAAGGCAAACCGAGATTTTGAATATTTAGGTCGTTAAGATTTAAATGCAGTTGGTTGTCTAACCACTGATTGTTTTCTGATAGGTTGTAGAGGCGGTTTCCCCAAGATTGATGGTTTTGCAAACTTAGTATCCACACAATGGCCAGTCAATCTTCTTAATTTGTTTTGCAATGCAGCATGTGCAAACACCTTTGCTTGAATTTGACCTTTCAACAACTCATTTTCCTTAACTAATGTATTCATACGTTTACTTTCTTCATTCAAAGATTTACCATTGTTGCCCGAAGTTAGAGATTCGTTTTGCAGTTTAAGTTCAAGTGAGATGCAATGTGCCTCTAGTTTTGAAAAATCTTTTTGAAACTGGGCAATGGTCTTTTTGAGACAAGTATTTTCAAACTCGAGAGTTTGGTTTGATGGTACATTTGTTTTATTTTCATTCAATGGATCAGGCAAAGGTTGTTTGACAAGAACTTCGTCAACATTCTGATCAACCCCTCCTTCATTTCTGAATTTAGGTTGTTCAGTAAGTTGGCGATCATGGGCAGATATATTATTATTGAAAACTGATTGTACCTCAGCCATTGGCTCTTCATCAAATATGGGCTCTGTGTCATATGTGGGTCTGACATCCTCACAATCAACATCTGTATCATTCCTTGAACTGTTGTTGTCATCCATAGCCATTGGCTCTTTGTCAAATATAGGCTCTGTGTCATATGTGGGTCTGACATCTGCACAATCAGCATCTGTATCATTCCTTGTTCTGCTGCTATCATCCTGCTTTTCTGATACTATCCCACTGCTTTCTGTAACAACCAAATTAGCTTCCAATGCTTTAACCGTATTAGCTTGCTCTTCTTGAATCTGCAATTTCTTTTCATTCACTCTTTTTTCATACTCTTGTCTGTGAAGTACTGATGTGTTTTTTTAGGTCTATAATAAACTACCAAGTTTTAAATTTATAATTGCCGAACTAACCTATAGACTAAAACACTAACGAGCAGTGTACCCGATCAATGTGTATAGTTTTTAGGTAAGCAAGGGTCGTTCACTAGGAGCGAAGCTAAAATGATCTAAAGGTATTCTAATTACTAAACTAACTAACCTAGAAAGCAAGTAAATACTTTTGTGGATTTAGCCTGAGAGGCTATCACGATTTTGTGTGTTTAATTAAACTAAATACGAGAAAATAAATATTAAACTAATTAAAAGCAAATGTGAATTCAATGATAGAAGAACATGCTAGCCAAGTCTAATCCATCTTATAGTTATATATGTGCTAATGTCTACTTGTTTTAATTCATTCAATTGTTTTGCCATCAATCCGATTATTAATCCTGTCACAATTGAATAACCTACCATCGTGGTGGGAAAGAGGACATGATCATAGTGACCTATCTAGCATCAATACTAACTTATTGCTTTAAACCGTCTAAAATAGTTTGGCATTACGCGCTACTAGTCCTAATAGTGGCATAAGGCACGGTTCCGGTGTGTTCCCTCTAAGCCGTCTAATAGGATTCGGATTACTACACTTTATGATCAATTAAAGTAACCACAATTACAGATAGTTAAGTTACCACATTAAACCAATAAGTTCATAATCTAGTTACATAGACTTTTACTAGTTATAAGCAATAAAAGAGTTTTTATCGATAAGCACCCAATCCAATAACAAAGCAAACACGTAATCAAGAACACAAATAAACTAAATAGACTTCATAAACTTGGCTAACACCTAAGGGTGTTAGCCCATAATCTCAGTAACAATACATAAAGTTGTAATCAAAGCAAACGAATAAGAATTCATAATGAAAACGATACGCTAACCGAACGATTACACTTAATATAAGGTTCTTGAGATGATCTTCTAGGATGATTGGATCTTCAAGGAGGTCTTCTGCTGTTTGGAGGGGTTTTTAGTCTTCTGGGAACGACCCCAAGGGTCCCCAATGATACCCTAATTCGTTAATGAGCTCGGTATTTATAGATTCTGAAATCTGGGTCGATACGGCGCATCTAGAGAGTTAGATGCGCCGCATCTATAAGTAAACGTAGCCTCCAAGTCTAAAACTGACCCAATACGGCGCATCTAAAGACCAGATGCGCCTCATCTCCCAATACGGCGCATCTAAGGACCAGATGCGCCGCATCTCCTTCAGATTCAGATAGATTTTCTTTTTCTCTTCGCGTGGCCGCTTGAATCAACTAAATCGGAGTCCGGATGAAGATTTTATGGCCAAAATACGAAAGCATCTTCAAGTGTCGACTTGTAATCTTGACTTCTTCATTAAGCTTCTAATCTCCACTTGATTTCTTTGGTAAGGATTGTGTATGGCCAATACGGCGCATCGGATTGGTCCGATGCGGCGTATCTGGAGTAGAACAAGTTGGTTCTTCTTCGTTGACCAAAGTTTCATATGCGACGCATGATAAAATCAGATGCGGCGCATGCTTCAAAGTCAGGCAATGGTCTTTAATCTCTTCAATTCAGCAGACTTTTCCAACTTGATTCATTTTTCTCTAATTTCCGTCCGAAATCATTAACTTTCACCAAATGCTTGTTTATACTGAGAATTACAAAAGTAAACGATTAAGTGTCAATTCTCATATAAAGTGATATAAAACAAGTCATTAATATGGGATAAATGATGCTAATAATATGTCGTTATTTGATGTCATCAAGTACTCTTTCAGCAATTGACTTCTTAATCGAATCCATTTGTCGGGTCAGCATGTCTTTGAAAGTTTTAACCTCGATTCTAGTGTATTCCAAAAAGTACTTGCATGTCATGACATTGTCAAAATTTGATGATAACCAGGAAACGATGAACTGCTGAAATTGTTCCTTGAGCACTCTAAAGGCGACCGTGGATCCATTCTCGTGAAATTCTTCTTTTTCAAGTTGCTTCTGCACTTGATCCACATTGAGGAACATGGTTTTTGTGAACACCTCAACGTCTTCTCCAAAGAGTGATGGAAATACCCGTTTAAATCCATACTCGGTACGTGTTTCTGCTAAGTCTTTGTTTGAGAGGACTTTAAGGTGTGAATGAAGTAATCTAAAACATTCCATGCATTTCTCTTTCATTTTTCTCTCTTTTTCTTGCATTAATAGCTCTTGTGTATCGTTCTCTTGAGATCCTTGAAAAACAAGGTTTGGTGGTAAAGAATTAGAGAAAGGTGACATCTGTTCATTAATTTGCGACCTTGATTGATGCATTTTCTCTCCCCCTTGATTGTTGCGATGAAATTGAAAGAATCAACCTAAAATGCGTAAAATTGATGTGTCACACACAAGGTCGAATAACGGTTGTTGAAGTAACTTGTGAAATGTAGGATCTTTAAAGGATAATAACGGTTGTTGTTGTAGATTAGATTTTTAAACGATGAATAGCTTGAAGAAACTCTGAGGATTTTACTCTAGAAACTCAGAGAATTCAGACGTTGAACCTCGGAGGATTTTACACTAGAAACTCGGAATATTCTTATGAAACTTGATAGATCTTACCAACTTGATAAAAGTTAAGAAAGTCGACAAAATATGTATTAGAAGCCCAATCGATCAAAGCACCAATGTCCAAGTCCTAATTCCTTTATGATATTCAACGGACCCAAATAATCTCAACTCAAACTATAATCACTCTCAGATAACAAAGCTCGATCTAAATCGTGGTCCAAAATTATGCCTGAAAAATTTGTCTAACAAAAAATTGTAGACCAAGCAAAGTTATACCATAAAAAATTCGTCTCTTGAGAATAACAATCCAAGAATCCAGATGAAATAATAAAAATTGAAGCCCAACAATTTGTTGTATCAGCCCAACTCAATCTCTTTGATATAACAGCCCGAGTCCAAACAAAAATCCACACTAACCCTAAATATGTTGCTATAAAAGACCACTTAACTCTTACCACTCAAACCCTAATATTCTTAACACTTTGCAGCCACAAAATAAACTCAAGTCAAAATCTCTCTCACTCTTAAACACGCAGCCACCAAAAGATTCGTTCTTGTTTATTTATCGAGCTACGAATAATGAGGACCACAAGGTGTTGGCTTCAAGCTTCTTATACGAGTCTCAGGTAGGTTTATTTTCTTGTGATGTGTTTATTCAAATCGAAACAAAAGAGGACATATACATTCTTGTTTATGTTCCTACTTAAAGGTTTCAAAAAGATAAAAAGAAGCTTGCCTTCATAACAAGAATCTATGATGATTATTATTTCGTAGAAAAGATCTTTTGAATGGTCTTGGTTAGTACTTTGAGTTCCACGAAATAACCAACTGAGATTCTATTTGCTTTTGATTTTGGTTTGAATTGTCTTCGGATCTATGATGGTGTTATTTTTATTTCGTGTTTTTTATCTTTGAAGTCAAAATGACTTATGTTAAACACGAAAAATGAGAAAAACTGAGATCTTTTTGAATTACTTCTTGCTTCAAAAAAGTAGATTGATGATGGTTTTTCTTTTTTTCTTTTTTTTCTTTTTTTACCACACGGAGAAGATAGACAGAGATTTTAAGTAGTGTAGGATGAGAGTGGTTATGGTTAGCTGTGATTTATCGTTGATGCGGTTTTGTTTGCTGTTGTTGATGAGGTTTAGGATTAGTGTTGGATATGTTGTGGTTGAAGTGGTTATTGGTTGTTGTCAAATTGTTGTCGTTCTGTCTGTCTACTCTTCTTCTCCTTCTATTTCTTTTTGTTCGACTGATATGAACCAAGGAGGATCTACAACGGATCTGAGGTCATTTCTTTGCTGTGGTATGTTGACAGTTGACTGATGATGGTGAATAACTGAAGTTAACTCGATTACTGTGAGTTACTCGATCAAACTGGAGTTACTCGATCAAACTGGAGTTACTCGATTAGTGGAGTTACTCGATCAAACTGGAGTTACTCGATTAGTTGAGTTACTCGATCAAACTAGAGTTACTCGATCAAATTTAGTTACTCGATCAAATTTAGTTACTCGATCAAAATGAGTTACTCGATCAAACTGAGTTACTCGATCAAAGTGAGTTACTCGATCAACTAAAAGTTGCTCGACTATTTCTCCTAACTCGATGAATAGCCAGTTACTCGATCAATTTTACTCGACTATATCAGTTACTCGACTACTTCATCTAACTCGATGAATAGCCAGTTACTCGATCAATGTTACTCGACTATAACAGTTACTCGATCAACACTCAGATTCTCGATCAATGAATAGAAACAACTCAGATGAACAGTACGGAACAGTAACTTATCGGATTTTTTATTTTTTTTATTTAGATCTAATCTTTTAACAACCTAAATTACCCCTAAGCGAATGATACCACTTGATGTTTTACACTATTATGGATTAAGCTACCTAGATTAACCACTAATAAGCCCTAGATCTAGAGAGAGAAAGTTATAAAGAGAGAGAGAGAGAGTGGAAGATTGATTCACAAATAATAAGAAAATGTTTAGTTCACAATCAAGCAACCCCTTCCCTTGTAATGGGAGGGGTATTTATAGTTTTTACATGTGCATGGGCTTGTAGCCCTAAATAACATAATTAAGTAAATAAATGACACAGCTCATGGACCTTCTACATGAGCTGGGCCTTAAAACAAACATAAAGGCCTGAGCAACATATTACATAATGATCAATACTTGAAAGAATAAAATGTGTTCCCAACAAGCTTATCACGTAAAAAATCTTATTTTTAGATTATTGGGCTTTTAATCGAATTAAACAAGGCCCAATAATGATTTATGATCCATAGGGTTTCAAGGGAGTTTGGGCTTAGTCTTGGGCTTATTTTAATGTTCTAAAAACATAGTCCAACTGCTTATTACAATAGCTTATCGTATGTGCTTATTGGGCTTTTAAAAAGCCCAATCGATATATATAAGTTTTAAAAACA